>OY992878.1:15162992-15205492 GCA_963921405.1 Cepaea hortensis
CACACACACACATCTCACACCCACCACACATCCCCACCACACATCCCCACCCACACACACACACAAAATCAGGCACACATGCACGCAACCACCCATCCATACCCACCCACATATCACATATCACCACCCATACACTAACACACACACACACACACACACACACACACACACACACACATCTCCCCACCCATACACACATCTTCACCCATCAGCACATTCCTCATCCAAAACCACACACCAACAACCCACACACACCTCATCACCCACATATACCCCACTCACACACATCCGCCCTCCCACCCACACACACATCCCCCACCCATACACCCATCTCTCACGCACATCCACCCACTCACGTACTCATCCATCAACCACTCACACCCGCACAACACCCACCCACCCATCAACACATGCATCTCTCATCTACCCTCCCACCCACACACATCCCAATCACCCTGATAAACACACATCCCCCATCCTCACGTACATCCTTAACCCACCCGCACATCCCACACTTCCCTCATCCCACACAACACCCCACCCATAAACGCATTCCCCCCACACACACACACACACACAACACCCCACCCATAAACGCATTCCCCCCCCCACACACACACACATCCCCCCACATGCATTCCCCATACACATCCCCGCCCACACATCTCTCACCCACACACACAAATCTCCCCACCCACCCACACATCCCCCACCTACACACATCCTCACCGCCCACACATACATCCTCCATCTACTCACATTTATTCCATCCACACTCACACACTCAGACCCACACAGACATATACCATTCACAGACACATCCCACACCCACCCCCCACACCCATCCCCAACCTACACACATCTCCCACACACCCATTCACCCACCCAAATACACATTCCCTCCCCACACCCCCAACCAACCAACACCCACATACTTCCAACCATCCTCCCAAATATTCCCACCCACACACGCATCCCTCACACACATACATCCCCCACCGACCACACATCCCTTCACCCATCCACACATCACGCATCAGCCCACACACATCCCCCACATACAACCCCTCCACACATACATCCCCCCACATACACACACTACACACACACATCCTCACATCTAGACACATACATGATGCCTCACATGATCACTGAAAGTAATAAGAACAAACTCCCACACTTTACACACAGTTGAGACACTGACGATTGTCGTGAGCATTCTCGCAAAAATGGTAAGAAATGGATAAAAAATTGTACATATATATTGTGTAGCGTAAGAAATTGGTGATGCAATTCAACTCTTTCCTTCTCTTCTCTCTCTCTCTCTCTCTCTCTCTCTCTCTCTCTCTCTCTCTCTCTCTCTCTCTCTCTCGCTCTCTCTTTCTCTCTCTCTCTCTCTCTCTCTCTCTCTCCTACTCTCTCTCTCCCATTCACTAACGCTCTCACTCACATTACAGTATATGTTATATATACATGATAACATCAAGTGGCATACATACAAAATGATAATGTGAAAGATGAAAATACACAAAAAATATGGAGTGGCATGTTACAGGACATGCGTGCAATCAACTCTCTCTTCTCTCTCTCTCTCTCTCTCTCTCTCTCTCTCTCTCTCTCTCTCTCTCTCTCTCTTCTCACCAACACACACCCATAGACACTCACAAACAATGCGCGCGCACACACACACACTAACAAATCCATTCTTCCACTGTCTCTCTCGTTCGCTCTCTCTCCCTCTCTCTCTCAATCTCTCTCTCTCTCTCTCTCTCTCTCTCTCTCTCTCTCTCTCTCTCTCACTCGCAATCACTATTTCACCCATTAAGTCACTCTCTCCATCTTTCATTTACTCAATATCACACTCTCTTTCACTCTCACTCACACACACACAGACACACACCCTCTCGCTATCAAATACACACTCCCTCGCATACACACGAAAGTATATACACATACACACACGAGCATACAAACAATATACACACGCAAATACACACATATACCCACGCACACATACACACATCCACACCCATACTCAAATACTTACACACACATACACGCAAATACACCACTCCCTCGCATACACTGCATGCATGCACACATACACACATACATATGCACATACATTCACGAACATACACATATATACACACGCACATACACACATATACACACGCACATACATATAAACACACACACATGTACGCACACATAAACACACATATAAATATACTTACACACACAAGCACACACACAAACACACATTTACACACACTTACACATACACACCCATACGCACATTCAGACGTGCACACACATACACCCACATACATACACATAACCACACGCATACACACATATGGACACACGTACACACACCCACCCACACACTTACTCATACATACACGCTGCCTCACATAATCTCACCCTCTCACTCACACTCACTCATTTACTCTCTAAACCACAATAACTCACTCTCTTACTCGCACAGACAAGTACACACACACACACACACTCACCCACTAGAGAGAGAGAGTGAGTGAGAGAGAGAGAGAGAGAGAGAGAGAGAGAGAGAGAGAGAGAGAGAGAGAGAGAGAGAGAGAGAGAGATAGAGCAACACCACAGTCAATGACTTACATCCAATGCCATGTCCTCTGTTCGACAAGGCAGGGGCCCATAAGGAAAACTGTACTGGATGGCATACATGAGTGTGTTTGGCAACATTGTGAAGATCAAATAGAAAGACACCCATAGCAGAGTCACTGTAGATCCTTTGCTGCTAGAATTGTATCCTCCGTTTTTACGATTCAGTTGTTTGGTTTGGAGATTCTCAGTTTCCGCGACCAGTGCGGACATGCTGGTTTCGTTCACCGTGAAAGGCGCACGAATATCTCTGGCAATATGACTCGATCTGCCTATCTTCAAATTCCCTACACTGCGAATCTTGTAGATGACGGTCACGTTGAGGAATAACACAATGACCGGGAGAAGAAGAAAGATGATGAGCTCTGTACACCATGTGTAGACAGTGAAGAAGGATGGATTCTTCATAGTTTCACGAAACAGACGAAACTGGCATTCCCCAACAATGTTAATAATCCAGAAATATCCCTGAGGAATGCTCAGAATAATAGAAAAAACAAACAAGCAGAATATTGTTCTGGGAGTTCTACTCTTGCCAAATCGTTCAGATTTGAACGGGTGACACACGGACAAGAATCTTTCCACCGTAAAGGCAAACACTAGGAAAACACAAAAGTACTGAACCGCGATGTTGGCCATGGAAAATATTTGGCACCATCCTTGAACATCTAGGGTCCCTAGCAACCATGGGTTCTCCAGCTCATAAATGAAGTGTAGAATCAGGAAGGTCAGATCGGCGAGAGCCAAACTGGTGAGATAGTACGAGACGGTGCTACACGTTCTCATGCGGGGACTTGCCCAGGCTAAAGCTGAGATGATGTTGCCAAAGAATCCAATGACGATCCAGATTGGCGTGACACACTTGCTGATCAGCATTGCTGTGGGGATGTTGTGGTTGAGGATCCCCACAAAGAAGGAGTATTTGTGGAACTCATTTTGTAGACTTATGCTTCCGTTGATCAGATCTATATATGTTGTGTTGTTGCAGGCCATGTTCAACTCTGCAAACAAATATAAAAATAAAATATGTTAAAAAGAGTCAATTTAAGACAAACAGAAAACAAAATACAGATCGCACACTTTACCTTGTTTGTGTTTTCTTTACGGCATCCGATACAAAGAAGTTGTTTACCGAAGGGTTGTTTTCTCAGACTTGAGGAATAAACGGCTCTAGACCCGGCAGTCTCCATTTAGCCTACACACTCCAATTCTTTCTATTTCTGGTCCTTTGATCACTATTACTTTATAATTGCTACTATGTAATTGCTGCTAAATGATTGCTGCTATATCATTGCTTCAAGATAAGTAATCCGATATATATTTGATACAGTACAATTATTACTATATCACTGCTACTATATCGTTGCTACGATATCATTGCTACTATATCATTGCTACTATATCATTGCTATTGTATCATTGCTATTATATCACTGATAGTATATCACTGCAACTGTATCATTGCTACTATATCGTTGCTATTATATCTCTTGTGGGATGAGTGGTCTCGAGGTATGGTGTCCGCCTCGAGTGCTGGAGGTCCCAAGTTCAAGCCCCGGTGAGGGCCGGGATGTTTTTTCACGTGGACTTCTAGTAACAAAAGTTTCCCCTGGTCTCTGGGTAGTGAGGTCGGACACCCGTGTGTATTGTTGAGCTCGTAAAAAATCCCTTTTGCAGTTGGAAATCGACAAATAGTAGCCTAACGGCGAAATTTCGAGTTACAAATCTACCCAAAGTATTTCAGGATCCTCGGCGGTGCTACGGAGTTCGTGCACTGAGTTGAGATTCTACGGACTCAGGCGTGAGTTAGGAGTAGAACGAAGCACCTATGGGTTGCACTCATGTGCCGTGATGTTGATCCGTCGACTAAACTAAACTAAATCTAAACTGAACTGCTACTATATCTTTGCTGCTGTATCATTGTTACTATACCATTGCTGCTGTATCATTGTAAGTATATCAGGACAACAGATCCAATCGAGTTGAAGATAGTTTCACAAGTATGCAGCAGATTATTAGATCTTTATGTACAGCAAAATTGTGAAGGAAATGGTATTAGACAAAGACAAATTCAATCCACCAAAACTATACGGAAATATCATAGACCTCATACATACTACGGCTTTCGTTATAGACATTAACGCGGAGGTCTGACAGCGTACGAGGAATACGATGAAAGAGGGGGAGAAGGAGGAAGAGAAAAAAGAAGTCAAAGAAAAAAGAACACATTGATGATGATGATGATGATGACGATGATGATGATGATGATGATGATGATGATGATGATGATGATGATGATGATGATGATGTTGATTAAGAAGGAGAAGAAGGAGACGATGACGAAAAATAAGGATATAAGAAGGTGAAGAAGAAGATAATGATATAAAGGCCTAACTTCTAATCTACCGCGAGCTACCTAAACAAACAAACAACACAAGCTACGTTAACATCTTACTCTAAAAACAACACCGCCTTTCCCCCGTCCCCAGTTGTGTTACAAAATTTGAGTAGCCACACAGTTATATACACGACAAGAAGAGTGTTGCAAATATTGCTGAGCAACCATATACTGTGTTTTTAAGAATATTCTTCTTCTTCTGTTGCGTTCATCCTGAGTGTTTGATCAGACGTAATTGTGTTGTGCGTGTTTCCAGCAGAGCTGCTATACTTGCTCATTTCGGCCGACACATCTGACTTCTGCTTGTATCAAATGCAACTAAGTGTACTATCTTCTTCTGTCAATCGTTATATGTTACTGTCTGAGTGTTCTTAGCCGTTACCAGCTATCTTTTCTATTTTTTTTCTTCATCTTTTCAGTCTTTTCGTCCTGTCGTCACGTGTTGATGTAGTCACAGGAGATCTCCTTGGCTATATGTTGTGTTTTGTGAATGTGCTTGTTTGCTGATGAAAGCTAATCGCCGCAACGTTCTGTGTGTTTCGTAATTCTGTTATGTAAAGCTGCACTACTTTGTGTCATTTTATAATGTTAAGAATATGAAAGGTCACTTGTACACTTGGCGAGCCCGTTAGTGTAGCAGACAGAGAGCCACGCTGATAGTGTCGTGCGCGCTGACGGACAAGGGTTCGACCGTAAGTTCTTCGTCCGCCGACAGAGGAAACGACTGGCCTCTATTCCTTCGCACATAAAATCCTACACAATATCACGGTCCTTTCACACCACAGATAATAGCAATACAGCATGAAAACGGGTACTTGTGATTATTGTGAAAAAGGTGAACGAACGAACAAACTTTCAGATAAGAAAGATAATGTGAAAGGTGAAAGATAATAAGTATGTCTGTGTTCATTATCGCTCACATATTCGCAAACGTCGCACACACCGAACTCTTTTCATGTTGTACTATCAAATCACAGAACCAAGCCGCGTTTCTGTTGTTGTTGTTGTTGTTGTTGTTGTTGTTTTTGTTGTTGTTGTTGTTGTTGTTTTTCCTTTGACCTCTCAAGGTGCATTAAGCATATAGAAAGTGACGCATATTTTTACAGAGCAATAGAAACTGACCGGGTCATGTGATCAGTATCAAGCCGGCTGCCTTTCCTTCCCAAGACACTTCCTTATACCCATGTTAGGCTGGGTCATCCTGGGAACTCAGTTCAGTTTTAAATAAATATGCCTCAATGCTGATTCCAACCAATGATCGCCGGGTAGAAGGCCATCTTCTTGTCGCTGCACTGCCGCGGCTTCCCAGAGACTACATAACAGTTAGTTTCCTGTCCTTTACATGACGTTGTAATCAACCCCAGCATTCTTGTTGTTTGTAATTTAATTGACAACTTTTTCTTCGTTCAGTAGTTTGCTATTGATTTCTGAACGGCCGATGTTCAGGTAATCGAAATCAAGGTAAGGTTGTTTGTTTCCAAATACTCCATGACTGATTTGGAAGCCACGACTCGGTGTGTCGGGGAATTGTCAAACGTGTTCACTATACATAAGCCACAGCCCCGTCAGATAATCTATACAAGAACCAGAAATTGCATTATATCTTGACCAACAAGCCTCTGTATGCAAAATCTCGTGTATATTAGAAATCTTGACCAGCAAGCTTCTGTATACACGGCCCCGAATGTTGTAGAAATCTTGACCAATAAGCCTATGTATACAAGCCCCCGAATGTGTTAGAAATCTTGACCAACAAGCCTCTGTATACAAGCCCCCGAATGTAATAGAAATCTTGACCAACAAGCTCTGTATAGACAACCCCGAATGTATTAGAAATCTTGTCCTCTGTCAAGCCTCAAGCCTCTGTTTACGAGACCGAAAATGTACTTGAAATCTTGACCAATAAACCGCTGTATACAAAACCCCGTATGTATTATTATACATCTTGACCAATAAGCTCGGTATACAAGATCTCGAAGGTATTAGACAATTTGACCAATAAGCTCTGTATAAAAGATCAAGAAAGTATTAGAAATCTTGACCAGTTAACTCTGTATACAAGATCAAGAAAGTATTATAAATCTTGACTAGTAAGCTCTGTATACAAGATCAAGAAAGTATCAGAAATCTTGACCCGTAAGCTCAGTATACAAGATCAAGAATGTAATAGAAATCTTGACCAGTAAGCTCTGTATACAAGATCAAGAAAGTATTTGAAATCTTGACCAGTTAGCTCTGTATACAAGATCAAGAAAGTATTATAAATTTTGACCAATAAGCTCTGTATCCAAGATCAAGAATGTATTAGAAATCTTGACCAGTAAGCTCTGTATACAAGATCAAGAAAGTATTAGAAATCTTGACCAGTAAGCTCTGTATACAAGATCAAGAATGTATTAGAAATCTTGACCAGTAAGCTCTGTACTTGTTTTTTAATGTTGCATATTCTTTGCAGGACGTTGCAGTCAACACCAGCATTTTTCACTTGCTGTTGATGTACTAGGCAAATTTTACGTTCAGTAGTTTGCCATTGCTTTCTGAAACACAGGCTCCCGTACCAACACGTTATAACACAACGCGACACGGTCTGCTGCACAAATCAGTCGCGGCTACGTTTCGAACGCCTGGTAAGCGGCACGAACCGCGTTCGCAAGCCTTTGGCCACGGAGCCCGGCAAGCTCTGTATACAAGACCTCGAATGTATTAGAAATTTTGACCAGTAAGCTATGTATACAAGATCAAGAAAGTATCCGAAATCTTGACGAATAAGCTCTGTATCCAAGATCAAGAAAGTATCAGAAATCTTTACCAGTTAGCTCTGTAATATAGATCACGAAAGTATCAGAAATCTTGACCAATAAGCTCTGTATACAAGATCAAGAAAGTATCAGAAATCTTGACCAGTAAGCTCTGTATACAAGATCAAGAAAGTATCAGAAATCTTGACCAGTTAGCTCTGTATACAAGATCAAGAAAGTATCAGAAATCTTGACCAGTTAGCACTCTATATAAGATCTCAGGTAAGATCAACATAGTGGAATTAATAAGAGCACTTGCTATTAAACTTTCGTTGTGCTGATAGCGAAGTAGCAAGTTCAGTCCCTACACAGGTCATTTGGACTAAAATGGTGACTTCGTCCTTGATGTGGGGACGTAAATTACAAGTACCTCAGAAGTTGGAGTGATTTTACCTGATGGCGAGCGACATTGGTAATAGGGAAAGCTAACCCACACACAAACATTAGTCCAGTGTAGACGAAACTCGAGTTCAAATCAAGAGAACGAATATAAAAATAATAACACCTAAAGTGTGCTACAAACCTAGATAAACTAGGCAATGCACAATCTAAGACAAACGTATTTATGTTTGTGGTAAATGCTCCAAGCTGCCTTTCTGTCTGGCGATACACCAGTTTCCCCGGGACACTACTGTCACTGATTCATTTTTAAGGGAGATCGGTGCAGTGAGCACTTCATGATGAGGAAACTAGATATCTTTCAATGAAGACGGACAGCTGCAGAATGCTCAAATCTAGCAAGCTGTCCTTGGATGTCTCAAAATACCACACAAATTAGATTAGACTAGCGTGAGAAAGAGCCACAGCTAGAACCGTGAGATGTGCTTTATGGAAGAGTTGAAAACAGTGAGCGGGATGCCGGATATACAGAACGAATGAATACACTTTATTTTAAAAAGGTTAAGAATAGTTTGGGAGCCAGGGTGGTGTAGTGGCTTGTACGGAAGTCAGGGAGAGAAATAGATATACATAGCAGAATGTAAGACGGGCGTGTGTGTGGATATACAGAGCAGAATGTAAGACGGGCGTGTGTGTGGATATACAGAGCAGAATGTAAGACGGGCGTGTGTGTAGATATACAGAGCAGAACGCACGTCCGTCTTACAATCTGCACAGTGTATCTGCACGCACGTCCTTCTTACAATCTGCACTGTGTATCTATGCGCACGCCAGTTTTGCAGTCGTATATCTACACACATGCTCGTCTTACGGTCTGCCCTGTGTATCTACACGCACGAGGAAAGAAGAAGGGCAGAATATCAGACGGGCCTGCGTGCCCAATTATTAACTCTTTGAAAATAAAGTTTGTTAATTCGTTCGTTCTGTCGGTGAAGTGGTCATGGTTAAGGTTCGCGTCTAGGAGGAGTTTTAACAGTGTCTTTGTGTTTCCAGGTATACACTGCCTAAAGTAAAGGCGGCGGGTAACATTAAACACATCACCCATTGAGTGCACACTGATTTATAAAAAAAAATGGGGCTAGCACCATGCGCGGAATACGCCTGGAGGAGTGGACAAACAGAGCTTTACTTGTGTTTGCTTAAGGAAATACACAGGCTTTCATTACATTCAGCTCTGTATATTAACATGCACACCCGTCTTGCATTGTGCCATGTGTATCAACGCGCACGCCATTCTTACATTCTGCTCCGTATATCTACACGTACGTCCGTCGTAATTCTGCTCCGTATATATACACGCACGCGTCGTAATTCTGCTCCGTATATATACACGTACGTCCGTCGTAATTCTGCTCCGTATATATACACGTACGTCCGTCGTAATTCTGCTCCGTATATATACACGTACGTCCGTCGTAATTCTGCTCCGTATATATACACGTACGTCCGTCGTAATTCTGCTCCGTATATATACACGTACGTCCGTCGTAATTCTGCTCCGTATATATACACGCACGCCCGTCTTACTTGTGCTCTGTGTATCTACACACACGTCCGTATTACATCCTCTCCTTTATATCTACACCTATACCCGTGTTACATTCTGCCCTGTGTATCTACACAAGCCGTCATACATTATGTCCTTTACATATACACACATGTCCATCTTACATTCTATTCTTTATATCCACCTCTGGTGTAGCAGAACAGATAAATCATCACAACCTGAGGAGAATGGCGCTTCAAGTAGTGACCAGATGATCTGGCCGACACTCAGGACTCAGAGGAAAGGCCAAACGGACACATAATCAGATTTAAATAATTACTGTTAATATTGAGACTCTTCGCTGGTTGTTGAAGATGAAGACGGAGCCAGTATGGGAATGTCCTGAGTGCTGTGATGTCGGTTGGTTCTTGACTCTTCCATGATCAAAAATAGGCTAGATAAGAATTGACAGTGATGAACTCTATTAACAAGGACGGAGAGAGTTAACACTCCAGGGACAAGACAAACGGTAACTTCACGGAGGCGCTATCACGGTGGACGCGACAAACAACAGTGAATAACATGGGACAGTTCCCACAGAAGATGGGACAGTTCAGCACGTGAAGACATTGTAACATCTTTCGGGCGCGGGGCAGATGAACCGTCGACATCTAACATTACTAAGAAGACCTAAGAAGTTCGCTGCGTGAGATCGGCAACAATCTATAAGAGTTCCGACTGAAAGAGCTAATCAACATTGTTTTCCAGTTTGGACGAAACGTAACCAGACTCTACAGCCGTGTAAGATGATTCACAAAGCCCAACCGCTAGTGTGAAGAAGATTTGTAGACGCCGATGGACCGTGTTCATAAAGGGTCAGCACAGTGTGTTAACAGTAGTGTGCTCATAAAGGGACATAAGTTGCAAACGTTTTCCTGTTACTCTTTGACCTCGGGTGTTGACCAGTGTTAGATGACAACTAAGACCATGACATCAGGGGCTACACGATCATAGGAACTCTAGTGACAGACTGTCTATCATGTTAACGAGGCCTGGGAGTGTCACACATTAAGTGGAGACCAGCCTTGGTCGGTGAAGAGGCTGAACCACCGTGTTTTACCAATAAAACTGTTCGGTGAACTGAAAGGAATGTGTTTGTGAAGTCATTTGCCATCTGTTATAAACTAGAGTGAGAAGTGTGCCAGTTGTTATGCTACGACATCCAAACAAATTTAATCCACACTAACAACACGGCAGACTCCACTCAACACCACTCAATTTTCCACTATCACAGCTTCTCGTCATTATTGTACTCGTATCATTGCTGACGTGGGCTGAGGCATCAAGATAGCTTTCCCGAGCAGTCGCCAAGTTCTTCACTGTTTACCTGCGAGTCTCTGTGGCGAAGTGCTAGCGCCGCCTGTCTCACGCTCCGCAGTTTGTGGGTTCGACTCCAGGCTACAACATTCTGTTCACGGGTGTAATTTTCTCGGAGACTCCCGGGAATCAACGCTGGAGCTAGGGAGATCGTGTTTTGTGCGAGATTTTCGAGAGGTCGCCTTGGGGAAACATGAACGAGCCATGCGGGATAATACCCGTTGCAATGGTATCGAGCTTTTGCCTTTTTAAAACATGATTTAATTGGTTAGCTTCCTTTCTTTAAATCAAAGTTTGAAGACTGAGAATAACCCACAACTGATAACCCTGATCGTATTCCGGTACGAACCTTGGGCCTTGTCCACATCGGACTGGAAACACTACACTCGAGTTTCGATGTTCGCTCGAGTCTAGAGCTTCCAGTCCGACGTGAGCAAGACTCAAGGTTCGTACTGGAATACGATCATCGTTGCCAGTTGTGTGATGTACTCAATCTTCAAACCTCAAATCCCGAAACAACCGAATAAAAAAAAACAAAAAACAGTGCTTTATCAAGGATTGAACAACGCTTGCGTGTGTTTCTCTGATTGGCTGGACTCTATCTATCCCTCTCTTAATCTCTTCATTAGTATTTTGTCATAACAGATTAGTGCTTCTATTCTGAGGAGGTGCTAGTTAATGAATGTTTGTTGTTTATTAGTAACTGTTTTATTCGGTCTACTTGTTTCTGGCCCATACATTAGTCTGGTTTACCGGTAGAATTATATCTTCTCCGTTTGGTACAAGGTGCAACGATTTTATTCCACTTGAAATACTGGAATATTAATTGCGGAACCCTTTGAGACCAATAAGACAGTTGATAAATAAACAGTGTTTGGCGGTTATAGAAGCAACAATAATAAACAGTGTTTGGCGCTCATAGAAGCAACAAAAATAAACAGTGTTTGGCGGTTATAGAAGCAACAATAAGAAACAGTATTTGGCGCTCATAGAAGCAACAAAAATAAACAGTATTTGGCGGTTATAGAAGCAACAAAAATAAACAGTATTTGGCGGTTATAGAAGCAACAAAAATAAACAGTATTTGGTGGTTATAGAAGCAACAAAAATAAACAGTATTTGGCGGTTATAGAAGCAACAAAAATAAACAGTGTTTGGTGGTTATAGAAGCAACAAAAATAAACAGTATTTGGCGCTCATAGAAGCAGCAAAAATAAACAGTGTTTGGCGGTTATAGAAGCAACAAAAAAAAATAGTATTTGGCGGTTATAGAAGCAACAAAAATAAATAGTATTTGGCGGTTATAGAAGCAACAAAAATAAACAGTGTTTGGCGGTTATAGAAGCAACATAAATAAACAGTATTTGGCGCTCATAGAAGCAACAAAAATAAACAGTGTTTGGCGGTTATAGAAGCAACAAAAAGAAACAGTATTTGGCGGTTATAGAAGCAACAAAAATAAACAGTATTTCGCGGTTATAGAAGCAACAAAAATAAACAGTATTTGGCGGTTATAGAAGCAACAAAAATTAACAGTATTTGGCGGTTATAGAAGCAACAAAAATAAACAATGTTTGGCGGTTATAGAAGCAACAAAAATAAACAGTATTTGGCGCTCATAGAAGCAACAAAAATAAACAGTGTTTCTCGCTCATAGAAGCAACAAAAATAAACAGTATTTGGCGGTTATAGAAGCAACAAAAATAAACATTGTTTGGCGGTTATAGAAGCAACAATAATAAACAGTGTTTGGCGGTTATAGAAGCAACAAAAATAAACAGTGTTTGGCGATTATAGAAGCAACAAAAATAAACATTGTTTGGCGGTTATAGAAGCAACAGTAATAAACAGTGTTTGGCGGTTATAGAAGCAACAAAAATAAACAGTGTTTGGCGGTTATAGAAGCAACAGTAATAAACAGTGTTTGGCGGTTATAGAAGCAAAAAAGAAAAGGAGTAAGGATTAGAGGTCGCACTAGACAACATGAAAACTGAATAATATAGTCATCAACTTTGATTCCAACCTGTCACCTCCAAATGACGACAGTGCCTAGCTAAAGGAATAAATGTGATCCACGCATGACTAACAAGACACCCCGGAAAAATGTGTCTTAATTAGCCAGGTCTGTCATCCACATGAGCCCAAAACTATATAATATGAACAGAATGTGTATCTAACCATTAGAGTACACCATAGGTCTCATAATTGTATATTAAACCACCATATGTCACATAAGAAACGCACAAACACATCGGTCCGTA
This sequence comes from Cepaea hortensis, assembly GCA_963921405.1. NCBI lineage: Eukaryota > Metazoa > Mollusca > Gastropoda > Stylommatophora > Helicidae > Cepaea > Cepaea hortensis. Next base: position 15,176,355 of record OY992878.1, read on the forward strand.
ATGCTGTGTCCAGTACCTTAACGAACATTTACAGCAGAGAAATGATTGGTCGGTTCCAACATTGTGCACGGATACACAGAAATATCAGTTTGAGGCCACTACGACAATTGATAAAATAAGTGATTGGTTACCACCCTTCTAATAAACTAAACGTTCCCAAAGAATTGATGATTAGCAAGTTCCCAATAAACTACACCTTCCCAAAGAAAAGATTGATTACTAATCTTCAAATAAACTACACGTTACCACATTTCAATCAATCATGTGCCATGCTGGAAAGCGTGATCGGTCATGACTCGCCATTTCACTCGATCACCAGAATTGTGGATCAGCTCAGTGTTCTTGTCTCGTCCATGCCATGTGGCCAAGCCATCCAGGTATTTTCCTCTCGGTCTTCCTCTTGGTCTATTCCCTTCGATCATACCAGTTGTCACTAAGGTCTCCAATCAATTTCTTCTCATAACATGTCCAAAACATTTTGACTGTCTATGTCTAATTTCTCTAATCAATTTACGATTTTCATTTGTCTCCTGTAGTACTTGGTCATTGGTTTTTCTGTCTGCCCATGGCATTCTTTGTATTTTCCTCAGAAACCACATATCTGCAGCCATCAGATGCTTTTCAGCTTGACTGCTCATTGTCAAAGTTTCACATCCATACAAAAGATGCAATTGACATCTTTTTATTGGTCAGAATGTTTTTCATCTTGCTAAAGGCTACCTTCGCCATGGCGATTCTTGTTCTAATCTCTTCAAAGCATCTCCCATCAGATGTTATGACTGTTCCGAGATAACTGTACCGGTTCACTTGGTTAAGAATATTTCAATTTACTTGTATATTACATTTTGGTATTTCGTTCTTCCTAGTGACGACCATAACCTGTGTCTTTTTACAATTTAATTCTAACCCCAGTTGCTCACTGTGTACAACAACCGCATCTACTAATTGTTGCAGATCCTGTTCATTGTCTGCAATCAACACTGTATCATCTGCATATCTAATGTTATTAATGTTTCGTCATCCAATGCTGATTCCATTTATATCTTCTACATTTCTGAAAATATTTTCACTGCATAGGGAAAAAGGATCTGGAGACATTATACATCCCTGCCTAACACCTCTCTTAATAGGCTGATATTATCCCACTTCATTATCAATCCTTATGGCAGTTTGTTGTTTCCAATATATGTTTTTTTTTTAATAATTCTAATGTCTTTCCCATCAATTTGTGAATCTGCAAGCATATCCACCATGTTGACATGTCTAACTCTATCACAAGCCTTTGTGATGTCAATAAAGCAAAGATGTATATCCTTGTTTACTTCTATAGCACGTTCAATAACTGTTCGCAGCATATACACAGCATTTACTGTACCCTTTCCTTCCACAAACCCACATTGTTCTTCCCCTATTTCAGGTTTTATTTTCTTCCTCACTCTTTGCATGATAATTCGTAGCAAAATCTTTGTGATGTGGCTCATTATACTAATTGTTCTATGTTGATCACATTCCAAGGCTCCTGATTTCTTTTTGATACAGAGTTACATAATTCAGAAGGTATATCCCCAGTATCATATAGTGTGTTCAGCAGTCTGTTACCACATAATCGATTGTTAATCTTCTAATAAACTGCACGTTCCCAAAGAAGTGAACTATTACTGACCTTATAATAAACTATATGTTCCCAAAGAATTGATTGATTACTAACCTTCTATTAAACTACAATATACCAAAAAATTGATACATTGCTTACCTTCTAATAAACTATACGTTCCCCTAACACATGATATATTACTAACATTCTAATAAACTGCATGCCTAATGATAACACGCGGGTGCTATTTATGTCGTCAAAGTGTCCAGTTGTATAAATGGATCACACACATCATCACCGCATTTGCCAAACACTTTGTCTTTGAAAACACATCAGACGCAACATCATCACGGAGGGACAGAAATCTAAATAAGAGCAACGACAGACAGCGAGTGCCAGATCAAACAGCCTGTTCTCTTACGACGTCTGAGATTAGTTTTTTTTGTCCCCGCCGAGCAGCACGAAATCTGCGACTGCGTGGTAAAAAAAAACTTACTGAATATCATGGGGATTTCCTTATCTAGTTTTCTGTGCCATGTTTTGTTCGATCTATTATTAACAGCTATAATTCAATCAGCACCTGCAATGTATTTTTTACTGTGTAGTTCGTTCTATCTGTACATTGTTGTTGGTGTTATTGTCGCTGTTGATACAATCTGTCGATACCAGTTATTCTCTCTTATCACCATCGTTATAATTATATTCGTGTGCCATGCATCTGTGGGTAGATGTTCAGGGTTCGCTATCTCATACGATAATAGATGCTAGTAGGTGCGATTGTTGCACACAGTGAACAACCAGGGTTATAATTAAATTGTAAGAAGTCACAGATTATGGTCGTCACTAAGAAGAAGGGAATAATACAATGTAATATACAAGTAAATTGGAATATTCTTGAACAAGTGAATCGGTACAATTATCTCGGAACAGTCATAACATCTGATGGGAGATGCTCTGTGTATCGGTGCAACATTCCCTCCCTGTCATATTCCCTCCATAAAAATCCCCTCCCCCCACCTGCACCCCTACACAATATACGTAATAATAGAAGCTAAATTTAATAGCATCTACTAAAACAATTCTAGACGTCTACATAAAACGTGATTTGCGGGTCTACTTACGTTATAAAATGAATTTCAGAAGAGTGAGACATACAGAACCGTAAAGTATGAAGGGAAATACAATATTAAGTAATCGGGTCTTGTATTAAAGCGATCTTCAAATATTCTTAATTCCCCCCCCCCCCTGGAAACCCTAAAATTCCCCCCTGGGAAGTGGGGGGGGGGGGGAGAATTCCCCACCGGTTGAGAACCACTGCACTAGACAATACAAGAAACACGAGAAACACAAGAATGGAACTCCATATTCAGTTTGCATGTGTATCTCTCCTTATAATGTGAAAACATCGACTATCAAGTTTAATTGTTATAACCAGTTGACGGTTTTCTCTTTGATGCAGCTTCAAAAGTTGGGGGCAGGTTATGATGTAATTTCATCGGGATCAAAGACGCATTTATTCCGAGTCTGGTGGCGGGATTTCTTAGCGGTGAATGTAAAACGTGAGTGCCTCTACTTCCTACTATCCAACTCATTAGCCATGTCAACAAACTTCTACTTCCTACAATAAACCCCTAAACCATATAAGCAAACTTCTACTTCCTACAATACGCCCCCTAAAACTTATAAGCAAATTTCTACTTCCTACAATACGCCCCCTAAAACTTATAAGCAAATTTCTACTTCCTACAATACGCCCCCTAAAACTTATAAACAAATTTCTACTTCCTACAATACGCCCCCTAAAACTTATAAGCAAATTTCTACTTCCTACAATACGCCCCCTAAAACTTATAAACAAATTTCTACTTCCTACACTCAACTTCACAAACAATGTCACCAAATTTCTTCTTTCTACAATTAACTTCACGAAACAGGTAACAAAACTTCTACTTCCTAAAATAAACTTCTAAAACCATGACAAAACTTCTACTTCCTAAAATCAAATTCACAAACGATGCCACCAAAATTCTATTTCCTACAACCAACCCCTTAAACAATATCACCAAACTTCTATTTCCTACAATTAACCCCTTAAACCATGTCACCAAACATCATCTTCCTAGAATCAATCCACAAACCATTTTATCAATCTTCTACTTCCTACAATAAACTTCAGAAACCATATCACCAAACTTCTACTTCCTACAATTAACCCCTTAAACCGTGTCATCAAACGTCTACATCCTACAGTCAACTTAATAAATCATGTCACCAAACTTCTACTTCCCATAATCAAGCCCTTAAGTCATCTCATCAAACCTTTACTTCCTACAATCAGATTCACAAACCATGTCACCAAATTTATATTTCCGAAATCAACAATATTAACCATGTCACCAAACATCTACTTCCTACAATCAACTTCACAAACCATGTCAAAAAACTTCTATTTTCTACAGTCAACCCCACACACTATTTCACTAAACTTCTACTTCCTAAATCAACTTCACAAACCTTGTCAGCAAAATTTTACTTCCTTTAATCAACTTCACAAACCAATCAGTAAACTCTTCTGCTTGCTACAATCAACTTCACAAACTATGTCAGTAAACATCAACTTACTACAATCAACCTCACAATCCATTTCACCAAACATCTTCTAACTACAATCAACTTCAAAATCGATGTCACCAAACTTCTACTTCCTATAATCAATCCCACATACCAAGTCACCAAACGTCTACTTCATACAATCAATTTCATTAACCATGTCACTATACTTCTACTTCCTACAATCAACTCCACAAAGCATGTCATCAAACTTCTACTTCCTACAATCAGCTTCACAAACCATATCACCAAATTTCTACTGTCTACAATCAACCCCACAAACCGTGTCACCAAACCTCTACTTCCTACAATCAACTTTTAGCGCTTCCACGTCATCCAACTTCGTCTGTCTGCTTTTGGCTCTGTCTGTCATTTTGTCTGTCTGTCGTTTGGTCTGTCTGTCTGCCTGTCTGTAAATAATCTAAAGTTTGGTTTATGTTACATCAGCAACACATATCCTGCTGAACCGTTTCAAATATATTCCTCAACTGTCACATTTGATCCTTGCCTGTCATGAAAGTTAAAATATCACGCTAGTTTTCTTTCAAAGCTTCGCCATTAAGTTCACCAGCCCAGGTCTGTGGTTGCCGTGAAATCAAAACCAGCTTGACACCTTCCGCTTTGCTTCAACAGTATTTATGTATTTCACTTATCTCCCACGCCAGCTGTCACGTGAGTCTTAATTGGGTGTTCTTTTATCTTGATGTTAAATATTCTTGTTGCGAGACAGAAAAAGAAGGCCCTTCTTGTGTTGAAAAGAATGAGCTGATGAATAGAAATAGAAATTTTTTGTATTCTTCCATTTCCTTTCTTTGCGGAGTTTTAGCGTACAACCCAGAAGGCACGACATTTTTCTTGTCTCATCTAACATATTCATTTTCTTGTTTCCATTTTAATTATTTCCACACATTTGGCACGTTATTTCGCTTGTCCTGTTGAACAAAAATATTTTTTATTCACATCTCATTTCGTCTTTTATCCAACGATTGTCTTCGATAAATTAACACATTCAGTTTTTAGCTGTTAAAAAGTCGCTTAAAAGTCGACAGGGTCGACTTCATTGCGCAGGGTTTTATCCGATATGGCTCGGTCTCTTTCCGCAGCACGGAAAGCGTCGCACAAAGCACGAACTCCGTAGCTTTTAGCGACGACCCACAGGAGTCTCCGAAACATTTAACTCGTAAACCGAAATCGAACCCACAACCTTCGGTGCACGAGTCAAACGGCTTGACCACTTCGCCACAGAGACTCTGTTGTTTATAAGCTCATTAGTTTGTCATGGTTTTACTATTATCTTTGGGCCAGCTCGATATTTAAAATAAATTACTGTTGAATATCGCACATTCCCTGTCTATTTCATCTGTCAATTATCTCTGCACATATTGAAGATAACTTCTGGTCCATTTGTTATATATCTATTTATCATCATGCTCTACGCCGATAATCGTGGTCCTCGGTGTTTGCCATCTCCTCACACATTACCAGGATCTTGGATCACTATTGTTTTCTAGTCTCGGTTATGTCATATGGTCAGTCCATTCTCATTGTTACCTCTGCCTTCCACTTGTTACTGCCCGTCAAATTCACCATTTATCATTTATCGTCAAACTGACCACTTGTCATTTCCCGTCAAACTCACCACTTGTCATTTCCCGTCAACCTCACCCCTTGTCATTTCCTGTCAAACTCACCACTTGTCTTTTCCCGTCAAACTCACCACTTGTCATTTCCCGTCAACCTCACCTCTTGTCATTTCCCGTCAAACTCACCATTTGTCACTAAGATTTCCTGTTTATTTTTCCATGTTAGTTGTAAAAATCCATGCGGATTCGAACCTTCAACCACTCGGCCGGCATCTATCCACTACGTTATCACAGCTTGCAGAGCACTTTAGGTCTTACTTCATTTAGGTTACTGTCGTAGTAATCCTTTATTACTTTAGTGTCGTCCCTGGAGTGAGGGGAATCAACACCCACATTTTTATTAACCCAATATTATTGTCCTAGAGAAACCACCAGAATCCGTCCACAAAACTCCTTCAGTCTGTAGACACCTCTTTCTTACTCTCACTCACCCCTAGATCATGCCCCCTCTCACTCTTCCCCAACACAAAATACTCAACAACTCTAGGTTTAACAAATAAATACAAAATAATTTATTAAAGCAAAGAGTATGTGTGTGAGAAATGTGTGTGTGTAATGTGTAGAATGTGTGTCGAATATTCTAAGGTGTATGTAGAATCAGACCAGTGAATCAGGAGCAAAGTTAGTTGCATCACTGTGCTGAGCACACAACAGCACCATGTATTCCGGACAGAAAACCTCACCCATATGATGTTTCTCCGGCCACGTGACGACTTTCTCCGATAACTCTCGAACAATCAGGACGCTGGTCATCAATGATCGACAATGTTCGATATTGGTCTTCACTCTAGCAAACACTGTGAATTTACTCTGTTCAATAATGTGCGTTGATCAGAGAATCTTTCAAATAACTTAAATGTCACCTGGGAAAATCTAACTGTTCATAAGTCACTGGTTATAAGATTTCCCCCATCTTAAAAACAACCTATTAATGTTCCAGGTAGTTATGTATATTGGTATATGTGTTATTTATAGTGTTCTGAATCTTCGGTGATGTAGCATATCACTCAAGAAAAAAATCACACATATGTTCATCAAGTCCTGCTCAGCAGAAGCCAGGTTTCTGCAGACCAACTAGGTTATGTGCCCAGTGTACAAGCCTCTCAGTAACCTCTGTCTTCCATCCGTGAGCTATCACTTTCTTTAACTTTGATACTAACTTCTTGGTAGTATATCGTAGCCTCATCAAGTGGAACCTGTAGAATAGAGAATCCCCTGGTGAGTGAGAGCAACTCAATTCTGACCTTAACTAGGTGAGTGTAGGCCGATAGCAGCACTCAGATCTATAACAGAGACCGAACTCTGTTATACGGCCAAATAGCTCATCACATTGGTCTGAGACATGGGAACACAAGGAAAGATTAAAGGAAACGGGTAGAAACCCAGCAGTTGCCCTACTGGAAGATCCTACCATTTCATATTCCCTTCATCCCTCCCAACCATTCTCAATCTCTCTAATTATTATCCCACTACATTGTCCTTAACTCCCTGAGTTAAATGATATATCACACAAGCTAGTTAAAGCTACACAATAGGCTACTGGTGCCGACGCTCCTATAATACTTTCTATCACCGCACTTATAGAACATTCTATCACCGCACCTATAATACATTCTATCACCGCACCTATAATACTGTACTCTATTCCTAATCTAAGTTAGATATGTTTAATAGAATAATATATGGCTATTCCGGTTGAAGATTGAGACTATGCAATCACAGACTGGATCTATGTCCGCCGATAAACATCAACACTTTGACACTATAGTCTCTTTCTATAACACAACCAGGAATACTGCCGATCCTTCGCCCTTCATAACTTTTGGTCGACTCCCTCAACTTGTTTACCTCAACTGGTTTTAATTCGGGGCTTGAGTGACGTCACCAAAAAGTCTAGACGCTGATCAGTCCAGAGTCTGGCTTTCTCCCCCTGTTTTAGACTGAATGGAATCAACCCGCCGTCTAGTTTGCTTTCATCGGGGAATCCTTTGTCTCGTACAACAAAGGTCCCGTCTGCCGGTGAACCAGGGGATTTTTTCCCCACATCACAGAATCCATCCGACGTCTGTCAGACATTCCGTCTACACCTTCAAAGGCTGACTAACGCCTTGCAGACGGATAGCGCCATTCTCCCGTCTCGGGCAACAACTTGTTAACAAAATGCCGACTGTGTGTAGACATTTGACGCTACTTATTTTGTTCCTCAGTCCCCTACTCATCAAAGGGTTGCCTGATTTTGTAGATGAATGTCGGGTCTTTTTGTCATCGATCGAAACTATCAAGTTTTTCCATGACAGTTACGTTAAATAACAAAACCACAAGAACATCGGGCAATTAATCTGCGTGTAAGCATATTTCTCGACTTGTTCACCTGCCTGGTCTGCAGTTAGCAATGGCAATAAGGATTCACCACCCCCTCCCTCTTTCCGTTCGTCCGTCCGTCCATCTTTCAGTCTGTCCTTCCACACTTCCGTCTGTCTGACTGTCTCTCATCCGTCTGTCAGTGTATCTGTCTGTCTTTGTTTCTGTCTCCCTGACTGTCTGTCTTTATGTTTTCCTGTCTGTAACTTACCTCCTCTCTATGCCTAGGATAGACTTATACAAAACAAGCTTAACGTACTCTGCAGCTCAGCTGTGGAACAATCTTGCACATGAAATAAAAGACATCCCCAATCCGTATACATATAATCGCAAATTATTTGAACACTATCTCAGTACGGATTACCTTCCCCCTTAATAATAGAAATAATAATAATAATAATAAAACCCTAGTATAACAGCCAGTCCCCTTTTGGCAAGCCAGTATATTCCACATAGCTATTAACAAGTGCCACACCAGTTATTACTATTACTGAGTCGTGTAGTATTGATTTTTCATTTTCCGCATGCCTTTATAATGCATATCTTTTATATTGTTGCTGGTTTCAGTTAGCCTTGAATGATGTGTGAATGGTATAATGTATGAAAGAGAGTGATAAAAGGGCAGAATGTTAGACGGGCCTGCGTGCCCAATTCTTAACCCTTTCAAAATAAAGTTTTGTTGTTGTTGTTGTTGTAGATTCAGTCTTGTCAACTAACACAGAAGCTGTCAGACTATTTAAAATCTCTTCAACTTTCACAACTGATCCTTGTCTGACATGCCAGTAAAAGAATCCCGCTAGCTTTGACTTCGAAGCTTCCGCTCTCAAGTTCACACGCCCTAGTCTGCGAAATCCCAGAAATAAAAACCAGGTTGACACCATCCGCTCTCCCAGGCCACCAGGAAGGTGATTACATGCCGCCTACATTGATGACAGAGCCCGCAAAAATGACATCTGGCTAAGAATCTCTTCGAGAAAACGTCCATCCCTTAGAGGCAAGGTTCAAGGACACTTTTGACAATGAAGCCATCTACGAGGAGGACACCGGAACTAGAAAAGAAGTCACTGGCTATAATTGTCATAAAAAGGAAAACTCCTTTCCCATGACCTCATTTTATTTGAAGATGAAAAATGCAGTTTTGTTCCAGTTTCATTCCACTCACGGGTAATCAGATCCTCCACGATAAAGCTGAAACAAAATAACTGTGTTATGGTGAAGTTTTTATAATTTTCTTTATATCCCTAGGCACGGTATGGCGACATGTAATCAGCCACGTTGCTTGTGTCGCGTGCTTCAGCAATATTTACAGATTTCATTTATCTCCCACGCCAGCTGTCACGTGAGTCTTAATGTCCCCTCTTTTATTTTTATGTTAAATATTCTTTAGTTGAGGCAAAAAAAAAAAATCTATTATAGTGCTAAATATAATTTTTTTTTTTTTTTGGGGGGGGGGGGGGGGGGGGTATTCTTGTATTTCCTTTATTTCAGAATGTTTAGCTTACAATCCCGTAGGCATGACATTTTTCCTGTCATCTAAGTTTACGTATTAATTTTTTTGTTCCCTTTTCATTTATGACCACACATTTGGCGCGTTATTGTGCTTCTCCTGTTCTACATTAATATTTTTTTTTTAAATTCTCATCACATTTCCTGTTTTAATGTCACTGATTGTCTTCAACAAATTAAAACATAACAGTTTATAAGACTGGTATAAAAACTCCTTAGTTTGTCATGTCTGTATACACGAACGAGCTCCATATTTAAATCGATATTTATACCGCGAGATATCTCCCATTATCTTATCTGTTTCTTTTCCGTATATCTGTGAACATCACTCATATTGGGGATGACTTTGGGTCCGTTTACACACACGCGCGCGCGTGCACACATATACACACTGGCATATATATATATATATATATATATATATATATATATATATATATATATATATATATATATATATATATATATTAGGGATACACAAAGTGGAGAGTGGAAAAGAAGAAGTAACAAAGACATTTATGATCTGTTTAAGTCCCCGCTAATCACTGGTATCATGAAGGCTAATAGACTACAATGGCTGGGGCATATAGAAAGAATGGAAGATAATAGGGAAAAAGAACTCGCTTACACTCAGGAAATAAATGACCGTAGACCCCGAGGCAGACCAAGAAGACGGTGGAGAGATAATACATATACAGACCTACAAGCACTTGGAATCAACAACTGGCAAGAGAAGGTCCACCAGAGAGACGAATGGAGACGGATTGTATCTGCAGCAAAGAACCTCAATGGCTCGGAACGCTGAAGAAGAAGAAGATATATATATATATATATATATATATATATATATATATATATATATATATATATATATATATATATATATATATATATATATATATATATATATAATATTCAAGAGTATTTTATTAAAACAAAGTTTAATCTAAATATGACAATTCAATGTCATTCTGACACTCTCATTCTGTTTCTGAGTCACTGTGCTCATTCAGCACATTATCAATTTCCTGCTGATCGACTGCTTCTGCACAATTCAGTTAATCCAGGTAATCCCTGAACCATTTCCACAATTTTCATCTAACATGCAAATCTGATATACACAGAGTTTATAACGAGAGCTGGTAACATCCGTTTTCGGAACTTACTCAACACCACACAACAACAATCCAGCTGCACTAAATAAGTGTGCTACTGCCGCTGAGGACACTGGTATGGCCAAGACAATTTTCGCACTTGTTGTTAGCAGTGGAAACCTATGTTCATTTTTTCCAATAATTTAATGGTTGTGAAGTTGGTTGCCGTAATTTTTGAAACATGGTGACTTCATCCTCAAGGCATTTGTTTCTGGGGTCATCAAACTTAAGTGCTTTGTTTGGTGGAGGATAAAAAAAATAAGTCAAAATCATTTTTCGGCTTTTGTTCTACAACTCCTGCTACTTCACATACAGCAGATGATTCAGAAGAAAAATTTAAATCTTTGATGAATGAAATAACAGTTGGAACAACAGACTTAGAAAAAGCGATCCAATCAGTGGCCCATTTATCGGTGTCCACTTTCCCATTCTTCTCAGTAACAATTGACTTATCCATGTCTTCTATTTTGGCTTTGATGTCAACGACAGTAAGGAATGCTGCAGTAACTGCCAAAGAACTGCCTCAATATGGCCAAAGTTTGTCTCCAATAATTTTCTGAAAGTTCTGACAATATTTCTTTACCATGCTGCTGGAAGTTTCTTCGTCAATATCAACAATAACTTTGTATAACTGATAGTCTAGGAGGAAGTATAACAGCAAAATTAAATTAGATGTAGTACCATCAATTTCTAGTTTGTCAAAAAACGTTTTGAATTTCTCATGTATGTACATTCCTTTAATCTGAACAATATTCGGAATGTAGTTTAAGAATTCTTCATCATCTTCATTAAAGTAATGAGAGTAATTTTTTTTTTTTTTAATGGGCATTGAAAAGTTGGTAATATGATCGCATGCGCGCATTTATTAATTTATCCGGTGTTTCACCACGTGATAAAGAATTGATACAAGTATATAAAGAAAAGGGAAGGATAAAAGGCTTTAAAAAGGTTTTAAAACAACGTTGCTATGACATGGCTACTGTCCCATGTGTCCCAAGGGAAATACAAATGTTTGCTATCCCATCCCATGGGTCGTTTCCCATGGGATTCTCATGCGAATCCCATTCCCATGGACGAGCCTGCAGATCACGGTAGTGGTGGTGATGTTAATGATGAGTCAGACACACGGTATCGGTGGTGCAATTGTTAATGTCGGACACACGTTATCATTTCTGCATTTATTGGGTCAGACACACGGTATCAGTTCTGCATTTATTGGGTCAGACACACGGTATCAGTGCTGCATTTATTGGGTCAGACACACGGTATCAGTTCTGCATTTATTGGGTCAGACACACGGTATCAGTGCTGCATTTATTGGGTCAGACACACGTTATCAGTTCTGCATTTATTGGGTCAGACACACGTTATCAGTTCTGCATTTATTGGGTCAGACACACGGTATCAGTGCTGCATTTATTGGGTCAGACACACGGTATCAGTGCTGCATTTATTGGGTCAGACACACGGTATCAGTGCGGCATTTATTTGGTCAGACACACGGTATCAGTGCGGCATTTATTGGGTCAGACACACATTATCAGTGCTGCATTTATTGGGTCAGACACACATTATCAGTGCTGCATTTATTGGGTCAGACACACATTATCAGTTCTGCATTTATTGGGTCAGACACACGGTATCAGTGCTGCATTTATTGGGTCAGACACACGTTATCAGTGCTGCATTTATTGGGTCAGACACACGTTATCAGTGCTGCATTTATTGGGTCAGACACACGTTATCAGTGCTGCATTTATTGGGTCAGACACACATTATCAGTTCTGCATTTATTGGGTCAGCCACACGTTATCAGTGCTGCATTTATTGGGTCAGACACACGGTATCAGTTCTGCATTTATTGGGTCAGACACACATTATCAGTTCTGCATTTATTGGGTCAGACACACGTTATCAGTTCTGCATTTATTGGGTCAGACACACGGTATCAGTGCTGCATTTATTGGGTCAGACACACGTTATCAGTGCTGCATTTATTGGCTCAGACACACGTTATCAGATCTGCATTTATTGGGTCAGCCACACGTTATCAGTGCTGCATTTATTGGGTCAGACACACGGTATCAGTTCTGCATTTATTGGGTCAGACACACGGTATCAGTGCTGCATTTATTGGGTCAGACACACGGTATCAGTGCTGCATTTATTGGGTCAGACACACGGTATCAGTGCTGCATTTATTGGGTCAGACACACGTTATCAGTGCTGCATTTATTGGGTCAGACACACGGTATCAGTTCTGCATTTATTGGGTCAGACACACGGTATCAGTGCTGCATTTATTGGGTCAGACACACGTTATCAGTGCTGCATTTATTGGGTCAGACACACGGTATCAGTTCTGCATTTATTGGGTCAGACACACGGTATCAGTGCTGCATTTATTGGGTCAGACACACGGTATCAGTGCTGCATTTATTGGGTCAGACACACGTTATCAGTGCTGAATTTATTGGGTCAGAAACACGGTATCAGTGCTGCATTTATTGGGTCAGACACACGTTATCAGTGCTGCATTTATTGGGTCAGACACACATTATCAGTTCTGCATTTATTGGGTCAGCCACACATTATCAGTTCTGCATTTATTGGGTCAGACACACGGTATCAGTGCTGCATTTATTGGGTCAGACACACGTTATCAGTGCTGCATTTATTGGCTCAGACACACGTTATCAGATCTGCATTTATTGGGTCAGCCACACGTTATCAGTGCTGCATTTATTGGGTCAGACACACGGTATCAGTTCTGCATTTATTGGGTCAGACACACGGTATCAGTGCTGCATTTATTGGGTCAGACACACGGTATCAGTGCTGCATTTATTGGGTCAGACACACGGTATCAGTGCTGCATTTATTGGGTCAGACACACGTTATCAGTGCTGCATTTATTGGGTCAGACACACGGTATCAGTTCTGCATTTATTGGGTCAGACACACGGTATCAGTGCTGCATTTATTGGGTCAGACACACGTTATCAGTGCTGCATTTATTGGGTCAGACACACGGTATCAGTTCTGCATTTATTGGGTCAGACACACGGTATCAGTGCTGCATTTATTGGGTCAGACACACGGTATCAGTGCTGCATTTATTGGGTCAGACACACGTTATCAGTGCTGAATTTATTGGGTCAGAAACACGGTATCAGTGCTGCATTTATTGGGTCAGACACACGGTATCAGTTCTGCATTTATTGGGTCAGACACACAGTATCAGTTCTGCATTTATTGGGTCAGACACACGGTATCAGTGCTGCATTTATTGGGTCAGACACACGTTATCAGTGCTGGATTTATTGGGTCAGACACACGGTATCAGTTCTGCATTTATTGGGTCAGACACACGGTATCAGTGCTGCATTTATTGGGTCAGACACACGGTATCAGTGCTGCATTTATTGGGTCAGACACACGTTATCAGTTCTGCATTTATTGGGTCAGACACACGTTATCAGTGCTGCATTTATTGGGTCAGACACACATTATCAGTTCTGCATTTATTGGGTCAGACACACGGTATCAGTTCTGAATTTATTGGGTCAGACACACGGTATCAGTTCTGCATTTATTGGGTCAGACACACGGTATCAGTTCTGTATTTATTGGGTCAGACACACGGTATCAGTTCTGCATTTATTGGGTCAGACACACGTTATCAGTTCTGCATTTATTGGGTCAGACACACGGTATCAGTTCTGCATTTATTGGGTCAGACACACGGTATCAGTTCTGCATTTATTGAGTCAGACACACATTATCAGTTCTGCATTTATTGGGTCAGACACACGGTATCAGTGCTGCATTTATTGGGTCAGACACACGGTATCAGTTCTGCATTTATTGGGTCAGACACACGTTATCAGTTCTGCATTCATTGGGTCAGACACACGGTATCAGTTCTGCATTTATTGGGTCAGACACACGGTATCAGTTCTGCATTTATTGGGTCAGACACACGGTATCAGTTCTGCATTTATTGGGTCAGACACACGTTATCAGTGCTGCATTTATTGGGTCAGACACACGGTATCAGTGCTGCATTTATTGGGTCAGACACACGGTATCAGTTCTGCATTTATTGGGTCAGACACACGGTATCAGTTCTGCATTTATTGGGTCAGACACACGGTATCAGTTCTGCATTTATTGGGTCAGACACACGGTATCAGTTCTGCATTTATTGGGTCAGACACACGGTATCAGTTCTGCATTTATTGGGTCAGACACACATTATCAGTTCTGCATTTATTGGGTCAGACACACGGTATCAGTTCTGCATTTATTGGGTCAGACACACGTTATCAGTGCTGCATTTATTGGGTCAGACACACGTTATCAGTTCTGCATTTATTGGGTCAGACACACGTTATCAGTGCTGCATTTATTGGGTCAGACACACGGTATCAGTGCTGCATTTATTGGGTCAGACACACGTTATCAGTGCTGCATTTATTGGGTCAGACACACGGTATCAGTTCTGCATTTATTGGGTCAGACACACGTTATCAGTTCTGCATTTATTGGGTCAGACACACGGTATCAGTTCTGCATTTATTGGGTCAGACACACGGTATCAGTTCTGTATTTATTGGGTCAGACACACGGTATCAGTTCTGCATTTATTGGGTCAGACACACGTTATCAGTTCTGCATTTATTGGGTCAGACACACGGTATCAGTTCTGCATTTATTGGGTCAGACACACGGTATCAGTTCTGCATTTATTGGGTCAGACACACATTATCAGTTCTGCATTTATTGGGTCAGACACACGGTATCAGTGCTGCATTTATTGGGTCAGACACACGGTATCAGTTCTGCATTTATTGGGTCAGACACACGTTATCAGTTCTGCATTCATTGGGTCAGACACACGGTATCAGTTCTGCATTTATTGGGTCAGACACACGGTATCAGTTCTGCATTTATTGGGTCAGACACACGGTATCAGTTCTGCATTTATTGGGTCAGACACACGTTATCAGTGCTGCATTTATTGGGTCAGACACACGGTATCAGTTCTGCATTTATTGGGTCAGACACACGTTATCAGTGCTGCATTTATTGGGTCAGACACACGGTATCAGTTCTGCATTTATTGGGTCAGACACACGTTATCAGTTCTGCATTTATTGGGTCAGACACACGGTATCAGTTCTGCATTTATTGGGTCAGACACACGGTATCAGTTCTGCATTTATTGGGTCAGACACACATTATCAGTTCTGCATTTATTGGGTCAGACACACGGTATCAGTTCTGCATTTATTGGGTCAGACACACGTTATCAGTGCTGCATTTATTGGGTCAGACACACGTTATCAGTTCTGCATTTATTGGGTCAGACACACGTTATCAGTGCTGCATTTATTGGGTCAGACACACGGTATCAGTTCTGCATTTATTGGGTCAGACACACGTTATCAGTGCTGCATTTATTGGATCAGACACACGGTATCAGTTCTGCATTTATTGGGTCAGACACACGTTATCAGTTCTGCATTTATTGGGTCAGACACACGGTATCAGTTCTGCATTTATTGGGTCAGACACACGGTATCAGTTCTGCATTTATTGGGTCAGACACACATTATCAGTTCTGCATTTATTGGGTCAGACACACGGTATCAGTTCTGCATTTATTGGGTCAGACACACGGTATCAGTTCTGCATTTATTGGGTCAGACACACGGTATCAGTTCTGCATTTATTGGGTCAGACACACATTATCAGTTCTGCATTTATTGGGTCAGACACACGGTATCAGTTCTGCAATTATTGGGTCAGACACACGGTATCAGTTCTGCATTTATTGGGTCAGACACACGGTATCAGTTCTGCATTTATTGGGTCAGACACACGGTATCAGTTCTGCATTTATTGGGTCAGACACAAGGTATCAGTTCTGCATTTATTGGGTCAGACACACGGTATCAGTGCTGCATTTATTGGGTCAGACACACGGTATCAGTTCTGCATTTATTGGGTCAGACACACGGTATCAGTTCTGCATTTATTGGGTCAGACACACGTTATCAGTTCTGCATTTATTGGGTCAGGCACACGGTATCAGTTCTGCATTTATTGGGTCAGTCACTGTCACCGCCTCACTTACACATTTAGTAAAGGGCTGCAATTCCAGCCCAAGGGAAACCATTGAGTCGAGCAGGACCCGAGTAATCTAGAACCTTCTCGAAAGAGATGGTCACCCAGTCCATGATTCCGTGGACACTGATGTGGCCCGCCTAATGCGGGGTCCACGAGGAACTCGGACAGAGTTACCGCCCGTGTCGAGTTCGGACACGCGGAGACCGGCAGAGGACAGACGGACTTGAGAGAGGCAACAGGGCCTGCCTTTGAGGGACTCTATAGATATCAATAGATATATAGACATAGGCTAGATAGTTTGCTAGACTGTTAAATGATACTTAATGTGTTTGAGGTTCACTATGTGGGAGATGTAATATAGCGCGGGTCTGTTTACCCACTGCGCCAACGCATACTGTATATGTAAATACAATAAATATTCGATCTCATAACGAACAGATATATTGTTGCCTGTATGAACCCAAGTTTAGTTACCTAGATACGAGCAAGACTATGACAGGCTTTTTGGGGGCTAGTTTTCCGGTTTTGGCATAGAATGTTTTCTTAAAAACCTATTAAATGCCATGTAAAATTAATTATTTAATCATATCACGCTGATTTTTGATAAAACATTGATTTTTGGTAACACATTGATTTGTTTAAATCAAAGAAATTGTTAACGTTACAAGGTTACATAAAACTAGTAGCTATCTAGCGATAGAATAGAAGTAATCTGAGTCCCTCGGCAATGTCTCACCATTGCCTCCACAGCGCCTCTTTATTTTGATTCTGTAAACAATTTTTTTTGTGACATGTTATTATTTTGACATTTTTTTTTTTGTTTGATAGTGACTAATGTGTTCTCGCTCCACGAGCAGATTGTTCCGCAACAAGTGCCGCGTCCAACCGATGAAACCTTTCCCACAGTAACGAGAGTGCAAGATAACATCGAGGAGCTTCAAAATTCAGAGCTAAGTTTCACCTCATACTCATTGTACTTCTAAGCTGTACTTCTCATGTTTCATCAATGTATTATTTTGTATCATATTGATTTCGTTGCGTATTCATGAAATTTTCACCAACATAACCTTGCATTTTGATTTACACATTAATAAGTAGGGGAGTTAACCAAATTTTCGACCACACAACATATTTTTCTAAAGGGAGTTAACTCTATAAACTGAACAAACAAGTAAAACACAAAATGTCTTCCTTAGATAAATGCATTGAGCAAGGAATAAAGTTAGGTTATAAAGAAGAGAAATTGTCAGAATGGGCACAGAAAACACACGCAGAAAATATTGCCCGTGAAGAAAGAGCGATAGAACGAGAGGAAAGGAAACTTCAAATGGAAGCCGAAGAAAAGAAATTGCAGATGCAAGCAGAAGAAAAAAAAATGCAATTGCAAATTGAAGAGAAGAAAATACAATTGCAAGCTCAAGAGAAACAGATGGAGCTTGAGGCCGCCGCCAAACAGGCCCAATTAAATGCCGAGACACAGATTAAACTAAAACAGATGGAAATGGAGGCCAACGCAGAAATATCAATAAATAAGTTAAGAAGCAAAGAAGAAGAACAAAAATATAATAAATATAAAGGTCTCGTGAAGGCTTTCTGTTCTGGAGATTCCATCTCCGCTTACTTAGAAAATTTTGAATGTCTCATGTCTCATCATAAAATCAGTAAATCAGATTGGGCATTTATTCTAATGAGAAATTTGGCTCTTGAACCACTGAAAGTAATAGAAACAATACCACAGGAAATGCGAAAAGACTATGAGTACCTAAAACAACGCATTCTCCAACATTTTTCTTTAGACACTGCAGGTTACCAACAACAATTTGCCAAATTATCTCCACAACCAAACCAAACCTTCATAGATTATGTCAGTACAGTCCAAGACATATGCACAAAATGGATTAACTCGGCTAAAACCAACAATAGCCATGATAAACTTAAGGAACTAATTATAATAGATAAAATAGTTAGCACCATCCCCACACCTTTTGCCAAGTTCTTAAAACAAATGGATTGTAAGAGCATTCAGGAAATCGAGGCGAAAGGGAATGCATTTTTTACAGCAAATAGGGATATTTTTCAACATAATATAAGTCACAATGATACAAATGAACTGACTCAACGAACTGGTGACGGAGACGAAACGACAATTTCTCAACGAAATGACACCTCGACAAACGAAGCATCGTTAACGACACACTCTTACGACGACGAAAACGACGAAGACATATGGACATTACCGACAATCTGTGATATCGACATCGACGACAAATTTCACGACATATTGACAACGATTGATCTCGACGACGACGACGACAATGACATTGAAGACAATTTACAAACAGTGGCATCTGTGGTAAATCAGACAGACGTGGACAACACTGAAATCCCTGTACCAATCATGACTGACGACGGAAGTATAAATGACATACATATCTCTGACACTTTGACACAACAACAGCGACAAGACATTTTGACTATCCTTGACGAGTATAAATCTATCTTTTCTAACAAACCTGGACGCACTGATAAAATAACACATTCAGTTGTGCTGACAGATCTGAGACCGGTCAAATGTAGACCATATTCTATTCCTCTCCATTACAGATCTAATTTAGATAAAGAAATTTTAGATTTAGAGAAAAATGGCATTATTCAAAAATCGATGTCTCAATATTCGTCACCGATTGTTCTGGTGAAGAAAAAAGACCAGACAATTCGCTTGTGCATTGACTATCGAGTATTAAATACAAGAACAACAACGGATGCAGAGCCAATGAACAGCTGTGAAGAACTTATCTTAAATATGGCTCAATCCTCCTTATTTTCTACGACCGATTTAGCTAAAGGATATTGGCAAGTTCCATTACACCCTTCTTGTAGACATATAACAGCATTCGCAACACCTCTCGGCTTGTACGAATGGCTATATCTTCCGTTTGGGCTCAAGAACGCACCGGCCACATTTGTAAGACTAACAAGATTGTTATTACACGGAATTAATGACGTAGTTGCTTATATTGATGATATATGCATCCATTCTTCTGATATGACTTCTCACTTACTCACCCTTAAACAAGTCTTCCACCAAATCTCTCTTTTTGGACTTACTATCAAACCTTCCAAGGTTGAAATAGGTTATACACAAATAGACTTCCTTGGTCATAGAATTTCTGAAGGAAAATTATTGACTGATGATAAAATTGTTTCCAAGATCCTTAAGCTAGAAGTACCTACCACAAAGAAACAAGTTAGAAGTTTACTAGGTCTGATTAACTATTATTCTAAATTTATTCCACATTGGGCAGAACTAACCTCAATCTTTTCTGATATGTTAACTAAAAATCATCCATCAAAAATTTGTAAAAGTACCAGCTTAGATGATGCAATGTGTAAATTGAAACATATTTTTTCTAATCCACCAGTCTTACGATTACCCAACATAAATTTACCCTTTATTTTGACCACAGATGCGAGCGCTATCGCAATAGGAGGATGCTTGATGCAGGAAATGGATGGCATAAAACACCCAATTCTCTATGTAAGCCGCAAACTAAAGAAGGCTGAGACTCGGTATGCCACAGTTGAATTAGAGTGTTTAAGCCTAGTGTTTTGTATATTGAGATTATCGAAGTTCCTCTTAGGGAGTCACTTTGTGGTCCTCACTGACAGTTCGCCATTATTGGTCCTTAACCAAGGGTCGCCTAAAAACCATCGGCTACAAAGATGGTGTCTTCTACTTCAAGATTTCGACTTCGAAATCCGCCACATCAGAGGCACCGACAACATTGTGGCTGACCATTTGTCACGGCAGGTGAATGCGCCAGTAGAATGACTCTGATCACATCGACCATTAGCCATACTATAAACTGTGATACTTTTAGTCGGTTGCATATTACAGTGGAACTCTACACCTGCTAGAGTACTCTCAGTGATTAGTTGAATTACGACACCCAAGAACATGATACGTTACGTTGAGAACTATACCATCAAGTGCCTAAGCGCTAGAACGATTCCAGCAAGAAACAGTAACTGTGTTTGTGTCAACCAATAAGATCAACCAACGAACTAACTCCGAATTCTGTAAGAACTCGTTATATAGGACATTAAGAACATGCCATACTTGTTGTTACTACGTAACTTTACAAACAGCCGAAACAGAACCCCATCGACTACGACACTCAAGAGACAGCCATACTAGCTTTACCATTCATGGCATAACACGCTAGCGACAGGAGGACAACGCGCACATCATCGTTGGATTTAATTAATTAATTAGTTTAGGATTAAATATGTATTATATTTCCATTATTGTTGTATATAAATTGTATTCACCTGTAATTTGTACATATTCGACATTAATATTACAGGCGGTACCATTCCTAAGCTAAAGAACCGTCCTATACAATTGTCTCTATTTAAATTAGAACCCATTTGTGAGTCATCGTACAAGAAGTACGTATTTTCTTAAAGGGCAAATATCGCCTAGCCCATTTTTTCTAAGGGCAATAACACTTACCTCAACTTTAATTATATATTTTAACCAAATACTATTTTTAATGAAAAGTGAGTGAATGACTGTGTGAATGGATTAAATGAGAGAACGATACACTTGGCGGACAAATTGTACGCAAACCGTATTTATTTTAATTTGTCTGCGTCTTTCATGTAAATTGTATGACTTGTCTAATTTGTGAATACATGTTTAGTACTTAGTTTAATAGTGAGTTAATATACTTAGCTTAGCAGTTAGGATACATCTAAGCACCACTACTTGGAATGCCTGGTCATGTATTGCACACAGTGCAGTAGTTCATGATTGAGGTTATCCCAACTCGTGACGCTTGGAATTACGCCACACATTCAGCACACACAGTACACAAACCTTAAAACTCAACACTATCAAGTTAAAATACAGTCACTTTATTAGAAACATCAACTTATTAGTCAAAGCACACTAACAAGCCAACAGGGACACTTGTAGTATGAGGGGGATAAAAGAACAAGGTAACTACATATTTAGCATTATATAACATACGGGAGTAAAAGTGTATAGAAATACACACACAGATCAAGATTTGAAGGTGTACTTATTTAGCCAAGACTTCGGTCTTGTTAACCCTCTATTATATAGGGGTTATTTGTCTGGGTACCATTTTGGGTACTATGAGAAGGGCAAGTTGTAAATACAACTACTAAAATGCCACGTAACTTCGGTCTGATAAGCATATTTAAGCACACGAGAGACAGGGATCTCTGCACCAAATCAGACAAGTGTTGTATGGTAGAATACATGAGTTTTTAGTGCTAATAGGTAGGTTGCCAGGTTACTATCCACCAAACTACAAACACCAACTGTATGTGAGTCGGGGACAGAATTAGAACGGATCTAATTCCCAACAACAAATCATGTCACGGGGGAGGAGGGATCCTGTCACCGCCTCACTTACACATTTAGTAAAGGGCTGCAATTCCAGCCCAAGGGAAACCATTGAGTCGAGCAGGACCCGAGTAATCTAGAACCTTCTCGAAAGAGATGGTCACCCAGTCCATGATTCCGTGGACACTGATGTGGCCCGCCTAATGCGGGGTCCACGAGGAACTCGGACAGAGTTACCGCCCGTGTCGAGTTCGGACACGCGGAGACCGGCAGAGGACAGACGGACTTGAGAGAGGCAACAGGGCCTGCCTTTGAGGGACTCTATAGATATCAATAGATATATAGACATAGGCTAGATAGTTTGCTAGACTGTTAAATGATACTTAATGTGTTTGAGGTTCACTATGTGGGAGATGTAATATAGCGCGGGTCTGTTTACCCACTGCGCCAACGCATACTGTATATGTAAATACAATAAATATTCGATCTCATAACGAACAGATTTATTGTTGCCTGTATGAACCCAAGTTTAGTTACCTAGATACGAGCAAGACTATGACAGACACACGGTATCAGTCCTGCATTTATTGGGTCAGACACACATTATCAGTTCTGCATTTATTGGGTCAGACACACGGTATCAGTTCTGCATTTATTGGGTCAGACACACGGTATCAGTTCTGCATTTATTGGGTCAGACACACGGTATCAGTCCTGCATATATTGGGTCAGACACACGGTATCAGTTCTGCATTTATTGGGTCAGACACACGTTATCAGTTCTGCATTTATTGGGTCAGACACACATTATCAGTTCTGCATTTATTGGGTCAGACACACGGTATCAGTGCTGCATTTATTGGGTCAGACAAACAGTATCAGTTCTGCATTTATTGGGTCAGACACACGGTATCTGTGCTACATTTATTGGGTCAGACACACGTTATCAGTGCTGCATTTATTGGGTCAGACACACGTTATCAGTTCTGCATTTATTGGGTCAGACACACGGTATCAGTGCTGCATTTATTGGGTCAGACACACGGTATCAGTTCTGCATTTATTGGGTCAGACACACGTTATCAGTGCTGCATTTATTGGGTCAGACACACGGTATCAGTTCTGCATTTATTGGGTCAGACACACATTATCAGTTCTGCATTTATTGGGTCAGACACACGGTATCAGTTCTGCATTTATTGGGTCAGACACACGGTATCAGTGCTGCATTTATTGGGTCAGACACACGGTATCAGTTCTGCATTTATTGGGTCAGACACACGTTATCAGTTCTGCATTTATTGGGTCAGACACACGGTATCAATGCTGCATTTATTGGGTCAGACACACGTTATCAGTGCTGCATTTATTGGGTCAGACACACGGTATCAGTTCTGCATTTATTGGGTCAGACACACGTTATCAGTTCTGCATTTATTGGGTCAGACACACGGTATCAATGCTGCATTTATTGGGTCAGACACACGTTATCAGTGCTGCATTTATTGGGTCAGACACACGGTATCAGTTCTGCATTTATTGGGTCAGACACACGTTATCAGTTCTGCATTTATTGGGTCAGACACACGGTATCAGTTCTGCATTTATTGGGTCAGACACACGGTATCAGTGCTGCATTTATTGGGTCAGACACACGGTATCAGTGCTGCATTTATTGGGTCAGACACACGTTATCAGTGCTGCATTTATTGGGTCAGACACACGTTATCAGTTTTGCATTTATTGGGTCAGACACACGGTATCGGTTCTGCATTTATTGGGTCAGACACACGGTATCAGTGCTGCATTTATTGGGTCAGACACACGTTATCAGTGCTGCATTTATTGGGTCAGACACACGGTATCAGTTCTGCATTTATTGGGTCAGACACACGGTATCAGTGCTGCATTTATTATGTCAGACACACGTTATCAGTGCTGCATTTATTGGGTCAGACACACGGTATCAGTTCTGCATTTATTGGGTCAGACACACGTTATCAGTGCTGCATTTATTGGGTCAGACACACGGTCTCGTTAGTGCTGGTTGTGCCAGTTACATCGTAGTTGTTGGTGTCAGACACACGGTTTTCGTAGTGCAGTAGTTTACTCCAGACACATGATATCCGTTGCACAGATGTTGGTGTCAGACACACGGTTTTCGTAGTGCAGTAGTTTACTCCAGACACATGATATCCGTTGCACAGATGTTGGTGTCAGACACACGGTTTTCGTAGTGCAGTAGTTTACTCCAGACACATGATATCCGTGGCTCGGATGTTGGTGTCAGACACACGGTTTTCGTAGTGCAGTAGTTTACGTCATACACATGATATCCGTGGCGCGGATGTTGGTGTCAGACACTCGGTTTTCGTAGTGCAGTAGTTTACTCCAGACACGTGATATCCGCGGCACAGATGTTGGTGCCAGACAAGCGTGGTCGGTGCAGCAGTTCCCCAGTGGTGCAATTTTGTTCGTCGGATTAATGTCTTTACACGACTGACACCACAGACGATACATTTTACTTTTAATTAAAAGCTAAATCTTACGAACATTACACTTCGATTACTGAAATATATCCTTTTTGTACTGCTTGGTTTGCTTATCCAGGTGTGTTTGAGTTCGTGTTTGTAGTCCGTTTCTTAGCAACGATAGTTATTCGGTGTACATGATCATTTCCTTTGTTCTCTTTGTATTGTTCCATCTAGCGTCGATGTAATTAACAATTTCCTAAGATCATCAACTGTCGTGCACTAAAAATAACACTGCAGTCACTCATGAGGCAGTTTCCAGGATAATAATTAACCTCACAACAATTTACTTATCCTACCTCGAACTCTAAAACGCACTCAACGGAGTTCAATACAGAACGAGTGGTTCAAGTTCACTATAAATACATTTGCCATTTGGCACGCACAAGTCACGCGACGTGACTCTATACTTTAAGTGCAGGTTGCGTGAGTAGCAGACGCCTAGGGTTTGTCAATGGAAGCCGTTTGGGTGTAATAGTTAGTTGCATATCCTTTACAGGACGTAGCAGTCAACTCCAGAATTTTTAAAAGTCTGTTTATGATTCCTGAGCAAGTTTACTTTCAATTATTTACCACTGCTTTCTGAACGACAGGCATTCATATAATTGTATGGAAACCAATGCAAGTCGGTCGGCTTCAAAATCGTCTGCAGTTGTGTTTACGCGGTATGTGGAATTACGAATAGTATCCGTAACCCCTTTGCCACAGAGTCTATGTAATAGATCTAGCACAATTTGCGGTCGTGCAATACATAACTAAGCGGGTCGTTAAGGTGGATGGGTGAGGAGTGTGTGTGGGTGGAGATGTGTGGGTGCATGTGTGTGGGTTGGGGGAGGGGTGCGTGATGGGTGTGGGTGATGGATTTGGGGATGTGTGTGTGGGTGGGGGATATGTCCGGTGGGTTGGGGTGTGTGTGGCTGGATGGAGGATGTATGTGTGGGTAGTGAGGGTGATTGTAGTTGGGGGATGTGTGGATGGGTAGGAGATGTTTGGCGAGATGTGTGTATGTGGGTGAGAGATGTGTCTTTGGAATGTTTTTGGGTGTGGTGTTGTGTGGGAGGGGAGCTGGGTGTGGATAAAGGATGTGTGTGGGTGGGTGGGGGTGTGGTTTGCTGTGCGGGTGGGTGAAGGATGTGTGTGAGGGTGGGGGATGTGTGTTTAGATGGGTGGTTGGGGTGTGTGAGTGTGGGTGGGTAGATAGGAGATGTATGTTTTGATGAGTGGGTGATAGTGTTATGATCAGGGTCGAACGACGTTTTGACATCTGGGCTGTTAAGTGAAGGGCGGACTGACTACCTATTCTTTCGAGCATTAATTTCTACGCAATGTGTTTTGTTGTTGTTGTTGTTGTTGTTGTTGTTGTTGTTGTTTGTCCATAATAATTATGTTGACCATTCATTTCATCCAGTGGGGTTGAAAGTATGGAGCCGTAAGTTCTAAGATGGCTGATAAGGCCTATTTTGGCTCGAAATGTTCTTTGACAATGTGGGCAAAGAATGCTTGACGTTCCAGGAGTGGTTTTTCTGTCCAGCCTCATCTTCAGAATTATTGTAGTCCTGGTTGCCTCACAAGTGACTGCATCCTTGCGTAATGATGTATGCCACGAATGTGGATCTTTGGCAGCAGTCTCCCAGGTGTCATGATGAATTCCAAAAGCTTTAAGTTAGATGTTTAGAGTGTCTTTAGCGTTTCCTCTGGCCGCATTGGGAGCGTTTACCACAACGCAGCTCGCCGTAAAAAATTCGTTTAGGGAGTCTGTGATCTGGCATACGAGTTTAAGTGACCAGCCCAGCGAATCTGATTCTTCATTAGTAGAGTGTGGATACTGGGCATGGATGCTCTTTCTAGAACTTTAGTGTCTGGGATCTTGTCTTGCCATTTAATCTTCAGTAGCTTCCTAAGGCAGACTGTGTGGAAGTGGTTTAGTTTCCTAGCGCGTCGCTGATAAACAGTCCATGTTTCACAAGCATGTAGCAGTCTAAGTGCGCAATGTGTGCACAATGTGATGCTCGTATCACATCACAGACAGCTCGAAACTGCTAAGGGACAAATGTTATTTCTTTTGTTTTTTAAAATTATTATACAATTAGCGTCGTTCGAAACAAGACTGGTGACGTGAACGGTAAAACTGCTATCCCAAAATTGAAGATAATAAGCCGTAAAAAATAAATAGCCAAAATCTTCTTAACACTAATCGAAACAAGAATAAATAGTAAAAATAGTCATGAAAAAATATGAAGAGATTCACGGGAATATTAGGAAATTATGCAAGCAAGCATACACAAGGAAAAAAACAATACTTTAAAAAAAAAATACTCAAAAAAAAGAAAAAAACTTAAAATACAAAATCAACGCACACAAGAACTAATGACGTCAATAAGAGAAGAATACACACATCAACGGGATGTCTGAAAATCAATGAGGGCAATTGGACAAAGATCAAATTTTAAATACGTGGGCGATCTTTATAACGATTCACTAAGTTTTCAAGTGTACTGTATTTCTACTCACAATGTGCCCAAAAAATTCAGGGGGACGAGGGAAACGTCGTACGTGTAGACTGACGCGCCCCACATGCCTCATATGGTATATCACAGGCACTTCTCCTCTCTCTCTCTCTCTCTCTCTCTCTCTCTTTCTCTCTCTCTCTCTCTCTCTCTCTCTCTCTCCTTACATCTTGCTTCTCTGTGCCCACCCACTTCACTTGTATTACCAGTGGTTATATCTCACACAGCCCTGACAACTCAAACACTGGGCGAGAGGCTCCTGAAGTGTACTGTGCAATAATCAACCATACTGACTATTTCATAGGGTACAGTACGAGGGAAACGTCGTACACGTAGACCGACGCGCCCCACACGCCTCATGTGGTATATCACAGGCACTTTTCCTCTCTCTCTTTCTCTCTCTCTCTCCCTCTCTCTCTTTCACCCTCTCGCTCTCTCCCTCTCTCTCTCGCTCTCCCCTCTCTCGCTCTCTCTCCTCCTCTCTCACTCCCTCTCTCTCTCGCTCTCTCTCTCCCTCTCTCACTCCCTCTCGCGCTTTCTGTCCCTCCCTTGATCTCTCTCTTGCCCTCCCCCTCTCTCGCTCTCACCCTCCCTCACTCTCTCTCTCTCCCTCTCTCTCTCCCCCTCTCTCCCCCCTCTCTCCTTCCCTCTCTCTCCCTCTCTCTCTTCCTCTCCCCCTCTCTCTCCCTTTCTCTCTATCTCTCTCCCTCTCTCTCTCTCCCTCTCTCTCTCTCCCTCCCTCTCCCCCTCTCTCTTCTCCCTCTCTCTCCCTCTCTCTCCCCCCTTTCGCGCTCTCTCTCTCACTCTCTCTCTCCCTCTCTCTCTCCTCTTACATCTGGCTTCTCTGTGCATACCTTCTTCACGTGCATTGCCAGTGGTTGGATCTTACACAACCCCAACAACTCTAGGACTGGGCGAGGGGCTCCTGAAGCGCGTTGTATGACTAGCAACCATACTGACTATTTCGTAGGTTACAATATACCCCATGTGGTATATCACAGGCACTTTTCCTCTCTCTCTCTCTTTCTCTCTCTCTCCCTCTCTCTCTTTCACCCTCTCGCTCTCTCCCTCTCTCTCTTGCTCTCCCCTCTCTCGCTCTCTCTCCTCCTCTCTCACTCCCTCTCTCTCTCGCTCTCTCTCTCCCTCTCTCACTCCCTCTCGCGCTTTCTGTCCCTCCCTTGATCTCTCTCTTGCCCTCTCCCTCTCTCGCTCTCACCCTCCCTCACTCTCTCTCTCTCCCTCTCTCTCCCTCTCTCTCTCCCCCCTCTCTCCCTCCCTCTCTCTCTCCCTCTCTCTCTTCCTCTCCCCCTCTCTCTCTCCCTTTCTCTCTATCTCTCTCCCTCTCTCTCTCTCCCTCTCTCTCTCTCCCTCCCTCTCCCCCTCTCTCTTCTCCCTCTCTCTCTCTCTCTCTCCCCTTTCGCGCTCTCTCTCTCACTCTCTCTCTCCCTCTCTCTCTCCTCTTACATCTGGCTTCTCTGTGCATACCTTCTTCACGTGCATTGCCAGTGGTTGGATCTTACACAACCCCAACAACTCTAGGACTGGGCGAGGGGCTCCTGAAGCGCGTTGTATGACTAGCAACCATACTGACTATTTCGTAGGTTACAATATACCCCATGTGGTAGGTCGCAGGCACTTTTCCTCTCTCTGTCTCTCTCTGTCTGTCTGTCTCTCTCGCTCTCCTCTCTCTCTCTCTCTCTCTCTCTCTCTCTCTCTCTCT
>OY992878.1:15210492-15215492 GCA_963921405.1 Cepaea hortensis
ATGAGTGGGTGAGGGATGTGTGGGTGTTAGTGGTTGAGGGATAAGTACGTGTGTCTAGGGATGTGTGAGGGGATGAGTGTATGGGTTCGGGATGTGTGTGTGTTGTGTGTGTGGATGGGAGATGTGTGTTTGTGAATGGGGGATGTGTTGGTGGGTGGGGATGTGTGTGAGGGATGTGTGTTTGGGTGGGGAGATTGTGGGTGGGTGGTGATATGTGTGTATATGGATAGGGGTGTTTGGTTAAGGGATGTGTGGCTGGGGGATGGGTGGGTGGAGGATGTGTGGTTGGGTAGAGGATGTGTGGGTGAGTGATTGTATATGAGTAAGGGTGTGTGGTTAAGGGATTTTTGATTGGGGGATGGGTGGGTAGAGGATGTGTGGGTGGGTAGAGAATATGTGGGTGGGTGAGTGTGTGTAGGTTAGGAGATGGTGGGGGTTGTTTGAAGGGGTAGGCTCGGGATCTGTGAGTGGGCTGGGGGAGATGGGAAATTATGTGGGTGGGTGCGGAATTTGTGTGTGGGTAAGTGCGGAATATGTGAATTGACGGGGAGATGTGTGTGTGCGTGGGGCATGTGTGGCTGAGGAATGTGTGTTTGGCTGGGTGGTTGGAGGTGTGTGGGTGGAGGGGGGTATGTGGGTGAGTGATTAGTTAGTTAGTTAGTTAGTTAGTCGACAGATCAAGATCATCCTCATTGCACATCGAACCATTCAGTCCATAAGTGCTCGGATCCCCTCCTCAGCAAATCCCGCAACGTGTAGCGGCTAACGACGCCAGTTCTGTGTTGGTTTATCAATCTTCTTTGGCTTCCTGCGTAGCGTTCTTGTTTGGCCACCCCTCTTTTAATTTGCTGCTCTCGCAGTCTGGCCATTGTTGTAGATTCACAGTCATCACTTGGTTCTTGCAAAAGTCTTACTTCTCGTAGAGCATTCAGAATGTTGGCCTGGTCCATGGCGCGTCCGCTCTCCACAGTAGCCTCACCTGCGAGCTTGTCAGCCCGGTCATTTCCTTGTACTCCCGCATGCCCTGGCACGAAGATGAAGCTAATCTTTGCCAGTCGAGACCGCTTCAGAGACAGCAACCATTCTCTTCGGATCGACCCCTCCTCTATCCTCTTGATCATGTTCATTGAGTCGCTAAGGAAACAAGCCCTAGTGAATGTCTGTGTCTCGAGCCATGTTATTGCTTTACTTACTGCCATGACTTCCATGGTCAGGCTACTTGTGGTTTCAGTGAAAGCACCAGAGTCCTCCTTCACAATTCTCCCTCCGGCCCGAGCTGTAAAGGTCCATGAGCTTCTCACATGTCGGACGACCGACCCATCTGTGTAGATGACCGCGTCACCGTCTAGCGAATTCTCGAAAATCAACGCTTGTACTTCAGCCTCAACAGCAGCCGGATTTTCTTGTCTGCATTTTCTATCTAGTTGGATGCAAACTGAAAAGGATGTGCAGAAGTCTGTTGGCACTTGCACCCACTCCTCGCCAGGTTCTAAGTCCTCAAGTGAACACACCTGTTGAAGAATGTCTTCGGCTTGACCCATCCACGACCGTCCTCTTTTTAACCTGCTGCCCTTCACCTTCCTAATTTCACTATGCAGTGGATGTTGTGTGTTTGCGTTAATTCTGAGGTAGGCGCGTGCCCTGCAACCTTGTATTCTCTCTTCAATGGTTGGAAAATCAAGAAGGTAGCGCATCGCCCTGCATGCTGTATCTCTTGTACATCCAAGAATAATGCGCATAGCTTCATTCTGTATCCTTTCCATCCTTTCTATCTGCTTATGGCTGAGAGTCAGGATTGCCATTGCATACTCCAAAACAGACATGACCAGCCCCTCGTACAGAAGACATAGATGGCGCTGCTCACAGTTTGCTGCCGCCATCACCCGCATCGCTGCCAAACCCCGCTTGGCCTCTGTTATCACCTGGTCTATGTGCACATTATAAGCAAGGCTTCGATCAAACCGTATCCCCAGGTAATTCATTGCCTGCGTTCTTTCCACCGTCTCTGAACACAGCATTACAGTTGGTGTTGGAGTGTTGACAATATGATTATTCAACGAGAACCAAGTCACTGTTGCCTTTGTTGGGTTGACCATTGCCCCAGCTTCATCACACCAAGTACTTATGCGATTGAGTTCGGTTTGTAGTTCCACAGCAACCTCCTCTCTATCCTTACCCTGACGATACACTAAAACATCATCGGCATATGACAATGTCCTGCCAGGTCCAGTGATCTGCTCACTGGTGATTCTCACTGTGTAGGCGTTGAACAGTACCGGAGATAATGGTGATCCCTGTGGTAGGCCAGGATATATTGTTGTTGGTTCCGAAGTCCAACTGCCACATCTAAAAACTACTTTCCGTTGGAAGAGGGCTGCAGCGATCCAACTAAGGAGGAATGGACTTACGTTTAGTTCGAGAAGCTGAAACATTAAAAAATCCAGTGGTACTCTGTTGTATGCGTCCTCAAGATCAATCGCTGCAGCAACGGTTTCAGTGCCTGTGTGGAAACCTTCATAGACATCCTGGGCAAAGACTGCTGCATTGGTCCAGGTTTCTCTTTTTGGACGGTACCCACCCAGGGTAGGTGGGAAAACACCTTGCCTCTCTAGTTGGCTTGATATTTTCCTGGCAATTACCTTCTCCAGCAGCTTGCCTATTGTATTCTGCATGGTTATAATTCGATATCCCTGAATTTTTTTGTGGTCTTTGTCAGGCTTCGGCAAGGGAATCAGATAGCTGTGTAACCATTCCTCCTTGATGCTAGCACTCCCTATACTGTTGTTGTACATGTCTGCTAGTTTCTCTAGCTCATTGTCGGTACACCTATTTATGTCGTCGTATCTTATGCCATCAGGACCTGGAGCACTGTTTTTTGATCGTCGAAGCACAGCCTTGATTTCTTTCACTGTCACTGTGTCTTCATCCGAAGTGTTCTGGGCCTTGCATCTGTCTGATGTGACCTCCTTGGCCAGATTTCGGCCTCCCATGTCTGTCTGGTTGCTCTGCTCAAGGTAGCGTTCAAAGAGGGCTTTGCCCTTGTCCTCATCAGTCCTCTGCCAGATGAGGTCAGCACCTTGGAAGTCAGAAATGCTCTTATTCTTGACTACACCACTCATGCTTTTATGTAGTCGCCAGAACAATTTCAGTGACTTGTCTGTGCTTACTCTTTGACACACCTCTGCCCATTTTTCGCTTTTAACAACCTTGACCAGTTTTTTGAAGTAGCTTACTTTTGTGTGCATCTCTCTTTCTAAGTGCAAGCAGGGACTAGGATGACCAGCTCTGTTCTTCTTGGCATTTTGCCATCTCCTTACAGCACTGCGCTTATCCACCCAAGCCTTCTCCACCTCGAAACTCCACCACGGTGGCTGCTCCCAGCTTTTTTTCCTGCCCTGAAACGTTCTGCGCTTGTCACGTCTTATTTTACTCACCACATCTTGCCCTGTACTGTCATACTGGAACGTCTTTACCTTTAGCTTGTGCTGCCTGCTTCTGCCTTTCTCCACCAGTATGCTGCAAGGGTGGTGGTCGCTGCCATGGTGTCCTAGGACACCCTATCTACACACTGTAGTGAGTGAAGGTGAAACTAGCGCCAGATCAATAGCACTGTTCTCATCGCCCGGACGGCTTGCTGTCCTGGTGACACAGCCACTGTTGATACAAATCAGGTCGATGGTTTCCAGTGCAGTCTCGAGCTCCTCCCCCTGTGTATTGGAGGAAGTGTTTCCCCATGATCTGCCTTTAGCGTTGAAGTCACCACAGAAAATAACATTTCTCTCGTGGCCTAATATGCCACTTAAGCACTGCCACTTCTGGGCGTCCACACTGGCATTGCGGGCATAAACATTAACCAACACGAATGGTATACTGGAATGAACTCTCAACGCCTGTATTTGTATATCGTCACTGTCCCAACTGGACATGTCTAGCTCTGACGCCACCATGCTGTCGCGAACGAGAATCGCCATTCCCAGATGTCGTCTGTTGTAGAAACATTTGAAGCCGGCAATTTGGAGTAGCTGATCGCCCAGTCTCGTCTCCTGGAGTGCTACAATGTCGTTCCTGTAAACTAGGGTTTCTAAAATAGAGCCCCGTTGTTTTACACTGGCACAGTTCCAATATAGAATACGGATATTCCTGAGTCCTAGACGGTGACACTTGAGTCTAAAACGCCTCAAACCACCACGCTTACCTTGCTTCTTTCTCCCTGCGCGGCTACCACGCCGCTTAGGTATGTTGACTGCTGACCGCTCGAAGAACAAATGTTGTTCCGCCATGTTGAAAAAACGTAAACACAGACTGAGAAAACCACACACGCTGCTGAAAATTCACTCAAGGATGGCTTCGCTCGATGCACGAACTCCGTAGCACCCGCGCAGATCTTGAGTAGAAACTCCTGGTTTTACATCCTGGCACACCAATTACTCGCAAGAGATTAATAAATCCATCCCCTACGCGAAAAAGTTAACGAACACAAAACAACACGACCGTCCGTCGCCATCTTGAAACCGGAAGAGGGGGTGAGTGATGTGATTGTTGGTGGGTAATGAGGCGGGTAGAGGATATGTGAGTGAGTGGGAGATGTGTGTAGGTGGGTTGATGTGTGTGGGTGGGGGATGTTT
Organism: Cepaea hortensis; assembly: GCA_963921405.1. Classification (NCBI taxonomy): domain Eukaryota; kingdom Metazoa; phylum Mollusca; class Gastropoda; order Stylommatophora; family Helicidae; genus Cepaea; species Cepaea hortensis. The sequence continues at coordinate 15,215,118 of OY992878.1, forward strand.
GGGTTGGGGAATGTATGTGTGCTTGGGGTGTGGGTGGATGGGATGTGTGGTGGGTGAGAGTGTGTGTGTGGGTGGGGAGTTGTGTAGGTGTAGGGATGTGGTGGATGGGTGGAGAAATGTATGTGTGTGTGTGGGTTATGTGTGTCGTTGGGTGGGGGAGTTGGAGTGAATGGGGGATGTGTGGGTGGGTGGTGGATGTGTCTCATAACATAGTAATATGCATTGTTTATGTTTACAAAATTGATGTGACAATGTTTTTTCCTATGTACTGTTGATGAAAGAAAGATGAGTGATTGGAAGGGCCGAATGTAAGACGGGCCTGCGTGCCCAATTTGTTACCCTTTGAAAATAAAGTCTGTTCGTTCTTCTTGTTCT
>OY992878.1:15217992-15611145 GCA_963921405.1 Cepaea hortensis
CAAGACATTTTTATATTTCCGATTCAGACACCAGTATTGACTTGAATATCATTTGAAGTATTGATATCAAGTATTGATGTGACATTGATTTGACGTATTAATGTGACATATTAATTTTACGTATTGATTTGCAGTATTGATTTGACGTATTGAATCAACATATTGATTAGAAATATTGATTTAACGTGTTGATTTAATGTATTGATTGTATTATTGATTTGAGGTATTGATTTAATGTATTTATTTAAAGTATTGATTTGACATATTGATTTGACTTTATTAATTTGACGTATTGAATTGAAGTTTTGATTTGGGATATTGATTTGACGTATTAATTTGACTTTTTGATTTTAAGTAATGATTTGACGTATTGAATGCATGTATTGATTTGAAGTTTTGATTTGAAGTATTGGTTTGAGTATTGATTTGAAGTATTGATTTGACATATTGATTTGGCTTTAATAATTTGACGTATTGAATTGAAGTTTTGATGTGGTATTTTGATTTGGCATATTGGTTTTAAGCAATGATTTGACATGATTGATCTTATATATTGATTTTAAATTTTTATTTGAAGTATTGATTTGAAGTATTTATTTGACATATTGATATGACCCTGTATGTAAATATTCTAAACATTTTTCAAGATTTAATTTCATTTGGCTTCCATACATTTTCTAGTGTCGTGAAGACTTCCGTAGCTTAAGTGAAATGAATGCAGTTTCACAATCCTGTATAGTTGGTTTTAAATGAGCCGTATACGGTTTGACATAAGATTGTCTTGGCATTATTTCTCAATATTATGACATCTTGTCCCCACAAAGCAATGACAAACTTTTTTTTAATATCCTATTTAGAGTACATCGCTATCAACATCAGCATTTTACTGTTGTTGTTAATGCCTTGCCAAGTTTACGTTAAGTAGTTTGCCATTGCTTTCTGAACGACCGGCTCCCTTATCGACACGTTAAAACCCAGCGCAACACTGTCTGCTGCCAAATGGGTCACAGCTGTGTTTCGAACGAGGCTAACCGGGCTTACGAATCGCGTCCGCAAGCCTCTAGCCATCTAGACCGGCAATGACAAACTTTTTCTTTTGCTTATACTATTTACAGGACATCGCTGTCAACACCAGCAGTGTATTACTGTTGTTGATGTATTTGCAAGTTTACGTTCAGTAGTTTGCCATTAGGAAGAACGAAGTATCACAATGTAATATACAAGTAAATGGGAATATTCTGCAACAAGTGAATCGATACAATTATCTCGGAACAGTCATAACATCTGATGGGAGATGCCTTGAAGAGATTAGAACAAGAATCGCCATGGTAAAAGTAGCCTTTAGCAAGATGAAAGACATTCTGACCAATAAAAAGATGTCAACTGAAACGAGAAAAAGAGTGTTGAGGGGATACATAGAGCCTGTTCTTTTGTATGGATGTGAAACTTGGACAATGTGCAGTCAAGCTGAAAAACATCTGATGGCTGCAGAAATGTGGTTTCTGAGGAAAATGCAAAGAATACCATGGACAGACAGAAAACCCAATGACCAAGTACTACAGGAGACAAATGAAAATCGTAGACTGATTAGAGAAATTAGACGGAGACAGTCAAAATATTTTGGACATGTTATGAGAAGAAATGGATTGGAGAACTTATTGACAACTGGCAAGATCGAGGGGAACAGACCACGAGGAAGACCGAGAGGAAAATACCTGGATGGCTTGGCCACATGGCATGGACGAGACAGGAACACTGAACTGATCCACGACTCCGGTGATCGAGTGAAATGGCGAGTCGTGACCGCCCACGCTTTCCGGCATGGCACATGATTGATTGATTGAGTTTGCCATTGTTTTCTGAACGACCGGCTCCCATACCAACACGTTAAAACCCAGCGCCACACGGCCTGCTGCCAAATCGGTCGCAGCTGTGTTTCGAACGCGACTCCGCAAGCTCTAAGCCACGGAGAACGGCAATGACAAACTACTGCGCTTAAAATTGCTTACAAAATTACGAATAACGAAATAATGCTGACGTTGATTATATTGTTCTCTAAAGAACACGCAACTAGTCAAGTGCCTTCTCCACAATGGATCTCCAACACTGTCTGTCTCTCGCTTTGATTCTACATTGTTTCAAACTGTTGTTCCTCCATCTTTTGATGTTATCTTCCCAATTGTATATTTATGTAGGTTCCTCTTGTTTTCTTTTCTTTTTTTTCCCTTGTGTGTGTTTGTGTGTGTGTGTGTGTGTGTGTGTGTGTGTGTGTGTGCGCGCGCGCGTGTGGGTGTGTGTGTGTGTGTGCGTGTGTGTGTGTGGTCAGTTTACTATCTCTCTCTCTCTTTACTATCTTGCGGACACCGCAAGGTACAAGAGGAACAAGATGAGATGAGATGAGATGAGATGAGATGAGATGAGATGAGATGAGATGAGATAGAGATAGAGATAATTAAAATATACACAATTACATATGCCCAGGATTCCACCTCTTAGAGTAAAGTTTCACCGTGGGAAACGGGGCTTTCATTTGCTTGATTTATTCTCATTAACTTTTCCTGTTTCCTGCGAATGTTTAAAGCTAATTGTGTTGACCTGAAGCATTTTACTCATTGTTAAATTGTGGTGCATTCTTGTAAAGAAAACATGTAATCATGCATTAACGCACTTTTTTGTGGATAACAAAACACGTTAAAATAATGGAGTTCGCGATAAGAGATGGGTGGAGAAGTGTGTGTAACCTCATCTGTTCTATCTATAAGGTGAGCGCTGTCTTGTACAAACATTATATGGCAATCATCATCATCATGCGCCGTGCCTTCGGTCATAGGCACTACTGTTTCTCCGCAGATCTCGCCCTGTGTTTTGCGAATCAACTCTGTTTCTTAATTTTCGCCATGCTACCGTTTCCGTGCTCCATCTAGACGTATTTCTCTCTGTCTGTCTTTGCCTCTTTTTCCAATGATCTTTCCAGTTGTCACAACGTTCACTTTTGTACCCGAATCGAAAATCAGACCTAATAGTTCTGAGTGGGAAGAGGAGAAGAATATATTAAAATACTCTGTGTGTATGTGTGTGCGTGCGTGCGTGCGTGTGTGTGTGTGTGTGTGTGGATAAGCAAAGCTTAACCACTTCCCCAGTGACACCACAGTCAATGTTTTGTGTGTACTGTGTTTCGTGCTTCTATGAACCATGTCTTTCTGACAATAGTTTAGCCTGATTTTGGATCAGTGCACACAAGAATGTCCAGAACTAGCTTACAACTTAGGCGAACACGACGTTCACTTAGTGGACTCACATGGATACTACCAGGGCTGTGCTATGATTAATGACGACTCGGACAACAGTGCCATTACTCAACCTTTTTACTAAAACCCCTAACCATCACACGCAGTGCCTTCGGAGAGGACGCACGCCTTCAGACCCTGGAAACTTCTAGGCTCTATTTGTGAACCTTTACAGAGAAAGATTATGGGCAGGCTCAAGGTGTAGCAGGCTCAATGTGCAGCAGGCTCAATGTGTAGCAAGCTCAAGGTGCAGCAGGCTCAAGCTGCATCGTATCTTTAGTGGCCGCGGACAAGGAATACTCCTCCAATGAAGCCCTGGACACAGATAAGGGTCACAGGCTGGTATGAGGTAAGTCATGGATGGCTCTGACAGAGGTCACAATAAGACAGTTGTGTATTCTTGAGAACACTGGACGAGGAGAGGAGTGGGTCAGAATGCCAGAGGAAAAGTCAGACCTGTGCGGTGTCATAATCACATTGAATCTGGACTGCTGGGATTGGCCTGTAGGTGACACAGAATGGGAACTGTAACAATTGATACACGACAATTCACTCTCATGTGATGTAATCATCTACACGGATGGTTCTCTGCTAACAGGCAAAATAAGTCTCTGAAGGTTCATTGCGAAAGTTAATGCATGGTGTTTAGTGCAGGAGAGCCTGGCATATGATACCATAGCATCTAGTCTGAGCATGGAGGTGTAGGAAGTCACTTGGCGTTTCGCTGGCTGGAGGACAAACAGCGCGCACATATCTTAATTGTAACAGACTCACAGAGCATGATGACAAGGGTGAAAGCAGGCATGCTTCCTGCAGAGTGGCAGGCTTAAATTACAACTTAAACATAGGAATCATTGGTTAGATCTTGTCCAGATGAGCTGCTGATACTGTGGGAAACCAGAAGCGGGCAGATTCGCTGGGTCTGTACCGTTAGATGGGGTATTGGTGCATGTGGTCAGACCCCTTTGGGATCATGTGTATACTGTGGATGAACAGCATGGCCTGAAGAAAAAGAAGTCACCCGAGGATCTGGCCGACGCTCAGAACCCCGAGGAGAAGCCATACGAACATATAATCAAACTGCAATTCAAGGGTGGATATAACCCATTACCATGGGTGGATATAACCCATTACCACGGGTGGATATGACCCACTACCAAGGGTGGATATAACCCATTACCACGGGTGGATATGACCCATTACCATTGGTGGATATAACCCATTACCACGGGTGGATATAACCCATTACCACGGGTGGATATAACCCTTACCACGGGTGGATATAACCCATTACAATGGGTGGATATGACCCACTACCACGGGCGGATATAACCCATTACCACGAGTGGATATGACCCACTACCACGGGTGGATATAACCCATTACCACGGGTGGATATAACCCATTACCATGGGCAGATATAACCCATTACCACTGGCGGATATAACCCATTACCATGGATGGATATACTCTACTACCATGGGGGATATAACCCACTACCACAGGTGCATATAACCCACTACCACGGGTGCATATATCCCATTACCACGGGTGGATATAACCCATTACCGCGGGGGGATATAACGCATTACCATGGGGGGATATAACCCATTACCATGGGGGGGGGGGGATATAACCCATTACCATGGGTGGATATAACCCATTACCATGGGTGGATATAACCCATTACCATGGGGGGATATAACCAATTACCACGGGTGGATATAACGCACCATTACCATGGGTGGATATAACCCATTACCATGGGTGTATATAACCCATTACCATGGGGGATATAACCCATTACCACGGATGGATATAACCCATTACCAAGGGTGGATATAAACCATTACCACTCGTGGATATAACCCATTACCATGGATGGATATAACCCTTTACCATGGATGGATATAACCCACTACCACGGGTGGATATAACCCATTACCACGGGTGGATATAACCCATTACCATGGGCGGATATAACCCATTACCACTGGCAGATATAACCCATTACCATGGATGGATATACCCCACTACCATGGGGGATATAACCTACCACGGGTGGATATAACCCATTACCACGGGCGGATATAACAAATTACCATGGGTGCATATATCCCATTACCACGGGTGGATATAACCCATTACCGCGGGGGGATATAACGCATTACCATGGGGGGATATAACCCATTACCATGGGGGGATATAACCCATTACCATGGGTGGATATAACCCTTTACCATGGGTGGATATAACCCATTACCATGGGGGGATATAACCAATTACCACGGGTGGATATAACCCATTACCATGGGTGGATATAACCCATTACCACGAGTGGATATACCCATTACCACGTGTGGATATAACCCATTACCACGGGTGGATATAACCCATTACCGCGGGGGGATATAACGCATTACCATGGGGGGATATAACCCATTACCATGGGGGGGGATATAACCCATTACCATGGGTGGATATAACCCATTACCATGGGTGGATATAACCCATTACCATGGGTGGATATAACCCATTACCACGGGTGGATATAACCCATTACCACGGGTGGATATAACCCATTACCACTGGTGGGTATAACCCTTTACCACGGGTGGATATAACCCATTACCATGGATGGATATAACACTTTACCATGGATGGATATAACCCACTACCACGGGTGGATGTAACCCATTACCACGGGTGGATATAACCCATTACCATGGGCGGATATAACCCATTACCACTGGCAGATATAACCCATTACCATGGATGGATATACCCCACTACCATGGGGGATATAACCTACCACGGGTGGATATAACCCTCTACCACGGGCGGATATAACCCATTACCACGGGCGGATATAACAAATTACCATGGGTGCATATATCCCATTACCACGGGTGGATATAACCCATTACCGCGGGGGGATATAACGCATTACCATGGGGGGATATAACCCATTACCATGGGGGGATATAACCCATTACCATGGGTGGATATAACCCTTTACCATGGGTGGATATAACCCATTACCATGGGGGGATATAACCAATTACCACGGGTGGATATAACCCATTACCACGGGTGGGTATAACCCATTACCACGGGTGGATATAACCCATTACCACGGTTGGATATAACCCATTACCATGGGGGATATAACCCATTACCATGGGTGGATATAACCCATTACCATGGGTGGATATAACCCATTACCATGGGGGATATAACCCACTACCATGGGTGGATATAACCCATTACCATGGGTGGATATAACCCATTACCAAGGGTGGATATAACCCATTACCACGGGTGGATATAACCCATTACGATGGATGGATATAACCCACTACCACGGGTGGATATACCCCATTACCATGGGTGGATATAACCCATTACCACGGGTGGATATAACCCATTACCATGGATGGATATAACCCATTACCACGGGTGGATATAACCAATTACCACGGGTGGATATACCCCATTATCATGGGTGGATATAACCCATTACCATGGATGGATATAACCCATTACCATGGGTGGACGTGTGGCCAACACGAGGCCCGCGGGCCGCATGCGGCCCGCCGTGAGTTATGTTGCGACCCGCGGAGCTAGGTCAAATGAACATAAATGTTAACTTTATTGTACATATCACCAAAAGAACATTACATCATGAGTCGTTCGTATCATATATTTTTAAATTATAACTAAGAGAAATTTGTAATATCTTGCAGTTTTGGAAAAATTCATTGGGTTTGAGCTATTTTAAATATCCCGAATTTTCATAAAAATTCATAGATGTTAGCTATTTCAAATATCCCTTATTTGACACTCAATGTTACTTAGTTTTTTTTTTTTTTTTTTTTTGTTTTTTTTTTTTTGTTTTTTTTTGTTCGGCACAAGGTGTTGATAAAATTTAATATGAGACTTTAACTTCTGATATATATGTTCTGTGGTCTTCCGCGTCTTTGGAAGGCTCGCAACGCTTTCGGGCTCATACTCATAATTACTTTCAGTCCAGCTTGACAAAGTTCCGTGTTATTCTGTAGTTTCGTCCTATTATCGGCACCGCGTCTGGAGAGATTTTGCGATCGACGTTAAAATACATAATTATCATATTTATAATAAGTAGGCTTATCCATGGGACATAATTTAAATCCCATGGTACTTTATGCATGTCCCATCCCAGCACATGCCATGGGACCTTTTCCGTGAGATTCCCATCCAATTGTAATTTATGCCTGTTCCATCCCATCCCATCCCATGGGACCGTTCCCATGGGATTCCCATGGCCAAGCCTGATAATAAGAGTTCAAACTACTTTAACCAAGTATCCTGTCTACCATATCGATTCTATAGGTAAGAAAACCCTGAAACGTTTTATTTATGTAATTTAAATTAATTAATTATTATTAATTAGTATTACCCGTGGTGTTTTTTTTTTATCCAGTTAAAAACGAAGATCTACTATGGCGTCAACTACTAAAGACGTTGGACCAAAGAAGAAAAGAATCACAGAAGATTTAAGAAGTTTTCAAGACAGGTGGACTATAAACTATTGTTTTCGTGGAAATTAAAACAAAGCCCATATGTTTGATATGCAACGAATCTGTTTCTGTTTTGAAAGAGTATAAGATCAAACGGCACTACGAGACTAAGCATGCACATAAGTTTGATAAGTACAAAGGGCAATTTCGACAAGACCAAGTAAATGACTTTTAAAAAGAAATTCGGCACAACAAAAGATATTTACTAGAGTGGGTTCAGAGTCAACATGCTATGTAAAAGCTAGTTATGTAGTAGCCATGATACTAGGAAACAAATTTCGAAGCCATATTCAGATGGTGAAATGGTTAAGGAATGATTGGAGAGCGTCGTTGAAATTATGTGTCCAGAAAAGAAGAAGGATTTCTCAAAAATAAGTATGTCTCGTCAGACTATTACTAGGCGTGTGGACGACATTGGAAAACATTGAAGATACTTTGAAAAGTCGAGCGTCCGAGTTTATATTTTATGCTCTAGCATTGGATGAAAGCACAGATATGGCACATACTGCCCAACTAGCAATTTTTATCAGGGGTGTTGATGTCCATTTTAAAAAGGCAAGAATTAGTGGCACTGTATCCGCTTAAGGACACTACTAAATCACGAGATTTGTTAGAGGCAGTTACATGGACGCTTTTCGTTACAACTTAACAGAGTATCGGACATAACAACGGATGATGCTCCAGCAATGGTTGGGAAACAAGAAGGTTTAGTAAAACTGATTAAAATAAGGCCTCCAAAGTCGGTAATACTTCAATACTAAATTTGCATTGCATTATTCATCAGGAGAATTTATGATCGAAGTTCCTCAAAATTGACCATGTTATACAAGTGGTCGTCAAAATAGTGATCTTCATTAAGCCGAACGGGTTGAATCACCGTCAGTTCCGAGAATTTCTAAAGTGTTTGGTCTCAGATTATAATGACGTTACATTTTATGAAGAAGTAAGATGCCTGAACCGTGTCAAAATGTTGAAAATTGAGTTTTATTTGCAGCAAGAAATACAATCATTCTTTGCAAGCAAATCAAAAAGTATCCCAAAGTGTGGATACAAAGAGCGACTTTGCATTTCTGGTCGATATAACTAGCCAAATAAATGACGTAATTATCGTCTGTAAGGGAAAGATCAGTTAATTAATAAATTGTATGATCATATTTCTGCATTTCAAATGAAACTTGGTCTATGGGGACAATACTTCAGGACAACAAACTTTACTCAATTTCCTACATTGTCATTGCAACCAGACTTCACACAGGAGGCGGCAGATAAATACGCTTCTTTGATATCTGACTTAAACCTCGAATTTGAAGACCGATTTCAGGATATTTAAAAAAAAAAAAAAAAAACATCATGTGCTTTTTGTACATTTGCAACGCCATTCGCGGAAGACGTGAATTTATTACCTGGAAGATTACAAATAGAACATTGTGAAATGTGTTGTGATACACAGTTAAAGGAGAAATGCCGTCAAGCTGATTTGGAAGAGTTCTATAAAACGTATTTGGACAAGGATAAATATCCTGCGTTTTACAAACATGCTCTGTCGATGGTTTCGCTATTTGAAACACTTATGCGTGTGATCAGCTTTTTAGTCGCATGAAACCATCAAATCACAAGTGAGAACACGATTTTACTGATGTTCATTTGGAAAGCTGTTTACATGTAGCGACAACATCAGTCGAGATCAATTTTGATGCACTTCATTCATTCATTCAGTAGCATGTCCTCTGTTGAACCTCGCTTCCATAACAACCTTCCGGAAAACCTCTCGATCATAAGCAAGATGTCCCGCGTCCGATACACCCATCTGGAGATCATCCGCCGCATCTTGCACCCATCTTCTCTTTGGCCTTCCTCTTCCTCTCTTCCCAGGCATATACCTCTCCATTATTGTTCTCTCCAAACTTTCGTGACGTTTCAAGTGGCCAAAATATTTCAATTTTCTTTGTTTTATCGTCTTTAATAACCAACCTTTGTCAACATTTAGCTCTTGAAGAATGGATGCATTTGTTCTTTTGTTTACCCAAGATATTCTTAGAACTCGTCTATAACATTTATATTCAAAGGCATTTATGCGCTGTTCAGCTTGTGTAGTAAGTGTCCAGGTCTCACAGGCGTATGATGCAATGGGAAAGATGCATGCTCTTAAAAATATAATTTTCGTAGTTCTGTCTGTCCCATTCCATAATTTATTCAGTTGTTTTCGTCTTTGAAGAGCACTTAGTTCTGCAAAAGAAAGTCAGAAGTCTCACTTTTAAATATGTTTAAATTGTCTAAAAAAAATTGTTTGATTCTCAGTTATGTTTTTTTTTTTTTTTTTTTAAATAAATATACATATTTCTTGTTTGTTTTAAAAATATATATTAAACCAGGCAAGCGTTTGACCTCGATCTCACCTACTGGGAAGCGACGATGTGGTCGAAACTGTAGCACGCTTGATTGTTTACTTTAATTTAATTTTTTGTTTTTAAATTAGATGTGTGGCCCGGCAGAAAATATTATTTCTGAAATTTGGCCCGCCTGCTGAAAAGGTTGGCCACCCCTGGTCTAGAGGAAGACAGCCTAATACACATGCATGGTGTGGTCAGACACAGTGACCTTTGAGCTGCATAACGAGGTGTAACGCACTCTCTTCGAAAGAGGAACGAAGAAGATGACTGCAACTGGTAACATTAGAATTGGGACTCTTCGCTGGCTGTTGAAGTTGAGGGCGGAGCATGTATGGGATGCCCCAAGTGCTGTGATGTCGGTTCTTGACTCATCTCAACAGAAGTATTAATCCTCTACCATCCATCAGACCGACCCACGCATCTCTCTCTCTCTCTCTCTCTCTCTCTCTCCCTCTCTCTCTCTCTCTCTCTCTCTCTCTCCCTCCCTCCCTCTCTCTCTCTCTCTCTCTCTCTCTCTCTCTCTCTCATCGCAATAAATGGCAGTCATATACACTTGCTCTCGTCCTTATATTAATCTACATGAACACGTCTATTTTATCATACAAACAAAATGGCTAATGTGGGGAGTACATCCAAACGAACCAAACACAATCCGATGACTTGTGAATGCGGGACTCATCAGTGAGGCCACTGCAAAAATGCTCACACCACGTGGCTCCCAAACTTCTCAAATGTACGGTCTACCAAAACTTCACAAGCCCGCCATCCCACTAAGACCGATCCTGTCCATGGTTAACGCTGCACAACACAGAATGGCGAGATGGCTAGCCAAAATTTTAAAGCCAGTACGACAGTCCTTCGATCCAAAAATACTCAAAGATACATTCGACCTGGTGGAATTATTGGATACTATGGACATTAATAATATACACATGGCATCCATGGATATAGCCTCCGTATTCACCAACATTCCATTAGATGATACAGTGAAAATAATAAGTGAACGCATGGGGACAAACAACTAAATTAGATATACCAACATCTGTTCTGTGGAGGCTAATATTTCTATGTACTGCCAATATATAATTCAATTTTCTGAGTAAGTCATACCGCCAAATTGACAGAGTGGCCATGGGGAGATCTCTTGGTCCTATTCTAGCGGACATCTTCATGGCAAATTTAGAAGAAAATAGATCCTCAGACATTAACAACCTGGTCTTCTACCGTCGTTATGTGGACGATATACTAATTATCACCGCAGACGAGCTACAAGCAACATCGTTCCAGGCTATAATGAACATTGCGCATAAAAACATCTCTCTATCTATGGAACACGAACACAACGAAGCGTTGCCTTTCCTGGATATCCTAATGAGACGTAGAGCAGACGGCACAATTCACAGATCAGTGTACCGCAAAGAAACATGGACTGGCCAATACTTAAATTTTCATAGCTTCGCACCTGTCCAGTACAAACGGGTCTTAGGACGAACCCTGATTGACCGTACTAGGAAGATATGCACCATGGACACCTGACAGAGGAAATTTAAACTCTGAAGAATGTCTTACACCTGAATGGGTTCCCCACAGGATTTATAAAGCGCCACTGCCAACAGCCGAAACCAAAATCAGACGTAACTACATTCCCTAAGCTCAAGGTATTTATCTCATAAAATATCCCGAACGTGCACAACAACCAGCACCAGTTACAGGAGTAAACCGAACTACACCTCCGGCAACAGCCATCTCACTGTGTTCAGAAAACACTCCTTCTCTTCCCACACCACCCTTGCCTGTACCCCAGGAACACAATGTTGTGAATAGCAACCCAAGCTCCAATCCAAATGTTGCTAAATATGATACTTTGTTTCCTACCTTGCCCGTAAAACAGTCTCCCTCTATGATGTCAAAGGGGACACCGTTAAACAATGGTGCTGTACCGTCGATGCCTGCTTCCAATGTAGGCACTTCCAGTGACACTCATAGCAATCCCTCGCTGGACGGTAATCTACAACCATATGAGTGGAACCGTCAACTTCAGCAGCTAATGCGATACAATCCTGCAGCCCTGCACCAAGCATTCATGATATCACTCCAGCAAAGACATTTTCCTGCCCCCTCTAACAGCCTTAACTATTTCTAAATAAAGTTTCAAAATCCCTGCAATTTGTATACCACAAGCGACATCTTCCTTTTAGTTTGTAATGTTCGCTAATCACGATCAGTGGCTCAACAAAAAATGGTCTATATATAGGCCATCTCAACATCTTTCATCTGCTCAACAAATTACCTGAGCTCTCGGTAATACTGTGCAAACAGTTCCATGTGTTTGGAATCACAGAAAGTCGTCTTAACGACAAAATAACCGACTCCGAAATCTCACTTAAGGGGTTTAAAGTAATTCGGAAAGATGCAAATCAAAAATTAGAGACAGGTATTGCTGTATACATTTCCAATTCTCTCAACTGGTCCCGTAGAAGTGATCTCGAGACAGTAGGGATAGAATGTGTTTGGTTAGAGGTGAAGCCAGCCAGCCAACACCCGTTTCTCATTGGATACTTATATAGGAATCCTTGTGCCGGGTACAGTTGGTATGACTGCTTCACTACAATGATGGATAGAGTGTTTACAGCAGGTAGAGAAGTTATGATACTAGGTGACTTCAACATTGATATTAGTAAATCCAACCAGACATGGGACGATATCATTCTTTCTTACAATTTCAAACAACTAATAAACCGTCCCACAAGGGTTACTGACACATCCTCAACTATAATTGATCATATATATGTTACTTGTCCAGATAATATTATTGAATGTTCTGTTCCTGTTTGTACAGTTAGTGACCACTACCCGGTATGTTGTACATGGTCAGGAATTGGGTTCAAACCTCTTAAACATAAACATGTAAGTATCAAATTTAGGAATTATAAAGCATTCAACCAAGATTTATTTTTGCAAGACTTAAGAAAAGCAGCCCTTGATCACGTTTACCAACTTCCTGACCCGGACGATGCATTAGCTTTCTGGACGAAGACAGTCTACAATGTGTTCGATAAACACGTGCCAATCAAAGAAGTTCGAGTCAAAAATCAACATAAATCCCCATGGGTCACTAGAGAAGTGCTGGAAATCATGAGAGAGCGAGATACAGCACACAAAACTAAAGACTTCATCAATTACCGCAGACTAAGGAATAAAGTTAAATATGAAATTCGTAGGATAAAAAAAAGATCATTTTAAAAATTTGATTGTAGATAATTCAAACAGTACAAATATATGGAAGGTTATTAACTTGCTAACCAATAAGAAACGCCCTACAGAATCAGCAATACCAAATTCTATAACATGCGATGAATTCAGTTGGTTCTTTCAATCAGAAATAGAGAATCTAAAGTCTTCAATACCAGACTCATCGTGTAATTTAAATTCACTGGCATCATTCTGTGAGGGGAAATGCACCAGAAATATTCCCGCTGAGATTCCTTTAATGTCTGTTGCAGACGTTTATAAATATCTCTTGAACCTCAAATCAACAAACTCTCTCGGCCTAGATGGTATCAGTAATAGAATTGTTCGTTGTGCTGCACCAGTCATTAGCGAGTCCTTAACGTTCATATATAACCAGTGCCTGGCCAAAAACTACTTTGCATCTGCATTTAAAATTGCTAAAGTGTTTCCGCTAATTAAAAATGGCTCAATCGATAATAGCGTTTTAGGTAATTATAGACCTATTTCCTTACTATCGTCGCTATCAAAACCACTAGAAAAACACATTCATAAAATAACGTTACACCATTTAATTAACAATGATCTAATAATTAACAGTCAATCTGGGTTTCGACCTAAATATTCTTGCCATAGTGCTCTAACAAAAATGACCGATAACTGGCACTTAAACATCAACAACGGTAGAATTTGTGGAGCGGTGTTTGTAGACTTTAAAAAAGCTTTTGATATGGTAGATCACGATATTTTAATTAGAAAACTAAAGCAAATGAAGACAAGCACCAACATGGTGAACATAATTACGTCATTTCTATCCGACAGGCAACAAGTCGTGTCCTTCAACAACTGTCTATCAAGACCCACACAGCTTAATATTGGTGTGCCTCAGGGCTCAATACTAGGTCCGTTGCTTTTTGCAGTTTATATTAATGATCTTCCTTTATATATCAATACAACTTGTGATCTATTTGCAGACGACTGTACTATATATACTAGCCAAGAAAACCGTAGTGAATTAGAGAATTCTTTACAAAAGGAACTTGATAATCTTACTAGATGGAGCAATGAAAACCGCATGCAAATTAACATCGACAAAACCAAATCCATGCTAATAACGACCAGACAAAAACTACAGACACTAGCCATAACTGGATCACCGCTCGAACTCCGCATGGGCACGTTACCTATAGTTAATGTGACTGAACATAAAACACTAGGGCTTTTAATAGACAGCCATTTGAACTGGAGCTCTCATGTTCACGCTCTTACCAAGAAAATAGCACAAAAAGTTTACCAACTTGCTAAAATTCAGCACTTCCTGGACGAAAGCACACGAAAAATATTCTATACATGCTATATCCAATCACATCTCGATTACTGTTCCACAGTTTGGGATGGTTGCCCTAAATCTAATTTAAAACGACTATGTTCTCTACAAAACCGCGCTATTCGTCTGGTTTCTGGCATAAAGCACGTTGAAAGTAATAATTTGTGCAGTCATCTAAGACTTCTACCACTACAAAAGCGCTTCCTTTTCAACAAAGCCAAATTAGTGAATAAAATTATATCTCAAAATACCCCAGAGTATCTTCTGCCGCTGATTCAATCTAATGCAATGAACAGCAAGCGCCTAAATTTGTTACATGTCTCAAAGCCTAGATTGGACCTATACAAAACATGTTTCGCCTATTCTGGTGCTCACTTATGGAATGATCTGCCTCCAGATCTGAAAACTCCAATGAGTCCCTACACATTTAACCGAAAACTCTTTCAATACTTAATCCATACCGACTATATGCCACCATAATTCATTTACTGGTATAATTGTTCAGTATAATTGTTCATTATAATTGTTTAACTATAAT
The DNA here is from genome assembly GCA_963921405.1 of Cepaea hortensis. Lineage (NCBI taxonomy): Eukaryota > Metazoa > Mollusca > Gastropoda > Stylommatophora > Helicidae > Cepaea > Cepaea hortensis. The sequence continues at coordinate 15,233,322 of OY992878.1, forward strand.
TGTTCACTATATATGTGTGTGCGTGTGGGAGCGAGAGGAGAGAGAGAGAGAGAGAGAGAGAGAGAGAGAGAGAGAGAGAGAGAGAGAGAGAAAGTGGGTGTCAGAGAGAGAGAAAGTGGGTGTCAGAGAGAGGGAGAGAGTGAATGCGTGTGTGCGCACGTGCATGCGTGTGTGTGGAGAGAGTGATTGAGCGAGAAATGGTGGGGGAATGTGTCAGTGCATGCATTCGTACGTGTATGTGGGAGAGTGAGTGAGGGAGTGTATGCGTGCGTGCACGCGTTCATGTGCATGCGTTCATGTGTATGTGTGAGAGAGTGTGATTGAGAGAGTGAGTGTGTGTGTGTGTGTGTGTGTGTGTGTGAAGGATTGTGTGTTAGAGAATGAGACAGTGGGAGAGTTGATGTGTTAGTGTGTGTGTGAGCGTGCGCATGCGTGTGAGTGTGTGTATATGAAAGAATACACACACACACACACAGAGAGAGAGAGAGAGAGAGAGAGAGAGAGAGAGAGAGAGAGCTGAGCAGATGCATGTCATGTAACACGCATGTTATGTAACACGCGAATCCATATGTTTGTGTATTCTCATCTGTCATATTATCAGTTAAATACCATTTGATTTTATCATGCATAATATAAACTCATGTTCATTACTGTAGTTTGAGTGAGAGAGTCAGTGAGTGTGAATAAGATACAGAACGAGTGAGCGTGAGAGTGAATGAGTGAGCGGGAGAGTGAATGAGTGAGCGGGAGAGTGAATGAGTGAACGGGAGAGTGAATGAGCGGGAGAGTGAATGCGTGAGAGTGAATGAATGAGCGGAAGAGTGAATGTGTGTGTGTGTGTGTGTGTGTGAGAGAGAGAGAGAGACAGAGAGAGAGAGAGAGAGAGAGAGAGAGAGAGAGAGAGCATCACTATTTTTACGTCACATACATTTTATGTACACATTTTTCTCCATGTTTAACATTTGTATGAGACTGCTCATGACAAGTGTCAGTGTATGTGTGTGAGTAAAGTGTGGGAGTTTGTTCATACTAGTTTCAATACTAACGTGAGACATTGTGTATGTGTCTAGATGTGAGGAAGTGTGAGTGTATGTGGAGGATGTGTGTGAGTGTGGGGATATGTGTGGGTGGGGGGTGTGTGGGTGGGGGTATGCGTTTGGATGGGTTGGGGTGTGTGGGTTTTGGTGGGTAGTGGTATTTGTGGGTGTTGGATGGATGTGTGGGGGTGAAAGTAGGGGTGTTGGAATGGATGTGGGGGATGTGTGTATGGGTGGAGGATATGTGTATGGGACGGATGCAGGAGATGTGTGTTTATGTGGGTGGAGATGTGTGGATGGTTTGAGGAAGTATGTGTGGGAGGCGGGGTTGTGTGGGTAGGGGATTGTGTTGGGTGGATTGGGGATGCAAGGGCGGGTGGGGAGAAGTGTATGGTGTGTGGGTTTGAGATATGTGTGCGGTGTGTTGATGGGGGATGTGTGAATGATGTGTGGGTGGAGGGTATGTTTGTTGTGGTATGGGTGGAGGATAGTGTGTGGTGTGGGGGATGTGCGTGATGGGTGCGGGAAATGTGCGTATGGGTGGGGTATATGTGTGGGTGAGTAGGGGATTGTGGTGGTTGGGGGAAGTATGTGGGGGAGTGTGGGTGGGAGATGTGTGGGTGGGGGTGTGTGAATGGCTTAGGGATGTGTAGGTGGGTAAGGGAGTTGTATGTGTCGGGGTGGGATGTGTGAGTGGGTGAAGGATGTGTGTGGGGGTATGGGTATTGTGATCGAGAGATGTTTGGTTGGAGGTGGGTGGGTGGGGGTGTGTGGGTGCGTAGTGGAGGATGTATGCGTGAGTGAGTGTGTGTTGGTGGACGGGTAGGGAATGCGTGTGTGGGTGGTGAGAGGTGTGTGATGTGTTGGTTGGGGATATTGTGTGGGTGAGGTTTGTGTGTGTGGGTGGGGGATTTTTGTGGTGTGTGAGTGGGGGTATGTGGGGTGGATGGGTAAGGGTATCTGTGTGGGATTGGGTGGGAATATTGTGTGGTATCTGGGTGGGGGATATGTGTGTGGTGTGTAAGTGGGGATGTGTTGGTGAGGGTATGTGTGTGTGGTGCGTGGGTTGGGAATAGTGCGTGGTAGGGGGTGTATGGATGTGCGGGTGGAGGATTGTGTCGTGGGGGATTAGGTTAAGGCATGTGTGGGTGGGTGGAAGTTGTATGTGTGGGTGGTGGGGTGTGTGTGAGTGGATTGGGGATGTATGGGTGGTTAGGGAGATGTGTGTGTGTGTGGGGGGGGGGGGGGTAGGGACATGTCAGTTGGTGGGGATGTGTGTGTATGATTTTGGGATGTGGATGTGCGATGTGTGGGTTGGTGGGGGATTGTGTGCATGGGTGGGGAATATGTTGTCGATGGAGATGTGGCTGGGGGATGGGTGGTTTGAGGTGTGGGTGGGGAGAGGATGTGTGGGGTAGGATGTGTATGTGGATGGGCGTGGAATGTGTGGGTTGGTGGGGGAATGTTTGTGGGTGGCGAGTGTATTTTGGTTGGGGGATCAGGTGAGGGCAGTGTGTGTGGGTGGGGGATGTGCGGGAGGGGGATGGATAGGTTGGTGGGATATATATGTGTCCCTTGGTGTGCGTGTGTGTCGGTAGGTGGGGGTGTGTATGTGTCCCTTGGTGCGCGTGTGTGTGGGTAGGTGGGGGTGTTGTGTGGGTGGGGTGATGTATGGATAGGTGGCAGATGGGCTTCATAACATGGTTATTAGCCTTGTTTATGTTTACAACATTCATTTCACAATGTTTATTTTTCTTCCTATGTAAATGTATAATGCTCTTGATGAACGAAAGACGAGTGATTGGAAGGGCCGAATGTAAGACGGGCCTGCGCGCCCAATTTGTGACCCTAATAAAGTTGATTTGATTTGATTTGATTTGATTTATCCAGCTAACCGTTCCAGGGGATGACGTAATGCAACGTCTATAGGACCGGATTATTACAACAGTCGGCCGAACATTCTGTGCTGCAACTCCAGTTATTAGGTAAACAGCCACACTTATTCCCACCCCAGCAGTAAAGAATCTACCCCTCTGTACGCTACATCCAATTGCATTTACCAGTTCATATGCAGGTGCGAGTCTACCTTCATCGGCAGAACAGAGCGGCAGCTGCACAGCAGGGTTGTTGAATACATACCAAACTGGATTGACAAGATATTACACACAGGCAATGGGATCATGGGAAAGCTGACACGCCACTATTATAAAATTCCGGCGTCGTCCATTACACACCATGTCTTGGAAACCTGTCATGTAATTGATAGAGACAGCACTTTTCGCGTGTTGTTTCACACACACAATAGTCGTTTGTTAAAGTTTGCAGACGCCTTAATGATTCATCTACATAGGCCAATTTTGTGCAAACAGAAATACATGATAGTCAGTTTAAAATTGCCATGGTAAACAATTTATATTACTGTGCTAACATGTGTATATTTAAGCTTGGACGATGTATCTAGTTATTTTACTCTACGGTGTGTGCCTTCTGAAGTATGTACCTGACGAGATGCAGCGAAATATGCCAGGCAATAAATCGTACAATCTATGGTTTGTGTCTTAGTTATTCACAATCACTATTTATAATTGCCACAAAAGGTCACGTTAACACAGCGCAGGAAAACCACAACTGAAACTAATATGAAGAAATAACCAACCGCTACCAGTGGTATACAACCTATCTACTTGAGAACTTGAACCACTGCCTATTGCGCAGGCCCTTGGGCGGACCTTTTGCTATTACTAAAATTACCGGCCGTCTCACAATGGATATCTAGCATGCGTGCAATAACATTTTGTAATAACTAATATATCTATTGCACAAAGTAACCTTGCTACATGCGAGTGCCTAACTTAAATCTGCCTTATCTTACAATAAAACCCCACCCAACGGTGTACTCGCAGCCAATCTGTCTATCTGCTCTTTTCCCAACGCACTAACAAGTCCTGGAGAAGGATCTAACCGATGCCTACATTAATATCTACACACTGAACTCATCTCATCTCATCATGTCCCTCTTGTACCTTGCGGTGTCGGGGTAAAGTATAAACTTCGTGAGAATGCCCGATTATTGGCTTCATATATCGATATTGCCATGGACTCTGCTATTCCCTCCGTCCAACGTTTACGCGGTCGACCTCTTCCTCTGTTTCCATCTGGTCTGTACATCATTGCTTGTTGTGGTATGCTGTTGAATGGTACCCTACTTGCATGGCCAAACCATTTGACTTCCTGCCTTCTAATAAAATCTAGTGCTGCTATAACCACCACTTTAGTCCTGATTTCTTCATTTCTGATCTCATCTCTTCTTGATACGTTGAGTATTCTTCTCAAGAATATCATTTCCGTTGTGATTTTTCTTTTCTCTTTTTCTGTCATTGTCCAGGTTCGGCATTGGTAGCATAGAGTTGGTAGGAAGATTGTGTTGTAAAGTTCTTTCTTAGTAGTTATTGATACATGTTTGTACTTTAGTATTGGTGCCATTTGTCCAGTGAGTTGGTTTTCCTTATTGCATTTATTTTCAATCTCTTCTTCTGATCTGCCATTTGAGGATATTATACTTCCTAGGTACTTGAAACTCTTTACTTGTTTCAAGGGATGCTCATTTAGGTGAATTGGTTTTTTTTCCGTCTTTAGTTATAGTCATTACCTCTGTTTTGCGTGTGCTAATTTTCATGTTATGTTTCCTACACATTTCGTTTATACTATTCATATGGTCTTGTAATTGAGCTTCTGATTTTGTTATTAGTGCCTGGTCGTCCGCAAACAGGAGTTCTTTAATTATTAGATTTGCAGATGGTTCTTCTTCTGTGTTCTCGTCATGCGGTATTCTTGCTGTCTCTGTTTGGCTGGTTTCTTTACATACGTGGTCTATATACGTTATAAACAAGAGAGGGGACAGGACACAACCTTGTCGTACTCCAGATATTATGGTGAAGGGTTCTGAGTTAGTTAGTTAGTTAGTTATCAGTTGGGGTATCTTCGTTGCACTCCGGACATGTCCATAGGTGCTCAGATCCTCCCCCCAGCATATGCATCAGCGTCCGGTGGCTAATAGTGCCAGTTCTGTGTTGGTTGACGAGGCGCTTTGTTTTCCCGATGTACCTCTCGCGTCTGGCTGTGCCGATTCTTACTCCCAGGTCTTTCATCCTGGAAAGCGATGTGGAATCACTGGCGTCAAAATCATCTGTTCTCGCCATATCTTTAAGGGCGTTAATAACATCGGCACGATCCATGGGCTGGCCATCTACAGGGGGTGCAGAGCCAGCCAATTTATCAGCTCGTTCATTTCCCTCGACTCCCGCATGTCCCGGGACGAAGATGAAGGTGACTTTGCGGACAACAGACTTCCGCAGCGACTCAGTCCACTGTCTACGTACAGATCCAGCTTCGACCTTCTGAATCATGCTCATTGAATCACTTAGTACACACACGTTGGTATAATGCTGTGATTCCAGCCATATGAAAGCCTGTGTAACTGCCATCACCTCCATCGTCATGCTGCTCGTGGTCATGGAGTGGGCACCACTGGATTCTTGAACGGTTCGGCCCGCTGAGCGGGCTGTAAATGCCCACGCACTTCGCTGCTGCTTTACAACAGATCCATCTGTATAGATGAGCACTTCGGGGCTATCTGAGTGATCATAGATGAGCGCGTTAACCTCTGCATTGACAGCGGCAGGGTTCTGCTCTCTGCACCGTCTGTCGAGTGTGATAATGCAGGAGAAGGTACACTTAAAAGCTGGAGGCACCGGCACCCATTCCTTGCCGGGGTTGATACTGGTAAGACTGCAGACCTGTCCGACGACATCTTCCGCCCGACCCATCCATGATTTGCCCCTCTTTAGCCTGTCACCCTTTTCTCTGAATACAGCGTCATGCAGAGGGTGCTGCTCATCTGCACTTATTTTTAAGTATGCACGAGCTCTCCAGATCTTGATTCTGTGTTCCATTGTCGGGAAGTCAAGGAGGTATCTCATTGCTACACAGCTGGTGTCTTTCGTGCAGCCCAAAATGATGCGCATGGCTTCGTTTTGTACCTTTTCAAGTCTTCCAATCTGTGTAGGGCTGACAGTGAGGATGGCCAGGGCATACTCGATGCGTGAAAGCACAAGTCCTTGGAACAGAAGTAATAGCAGTCTTTGCTCGATATTGGCACTCGCCATGACTCTCATTGCTGCCAAACCTTTTCGAGCCTTCGTTATGACATAATCGACATGATCTCTGAAGGACAGGCTACGATCAAGCCTCACGCCAAGATATGTCATTGACTGGGTTCTACTCAGAATGCTCCCATCCATTCTTACTGCCGGCAGGTCTGTTTTCACAATATGGTTGTTTAGTGAGAACCATGTAACCGTTGCCTTTGCAGGGTTGACAAGGGCATCGGCATCAGCACACCATGAGGAAATTCGATCTAGTTCGCCCTGCATATAGTTGGCAACCGCCTGTCTATCTCGACCCTGTCGATACACGAGGATGTCGTCAACGAATGATAGAGTCCTACCCCTCCCATCCAACTGTTGTTCAGTGATCGGCACCGTATACACGTTGAATAGTACTGGTGACAGTGGTGAACCCTGCGGCAATCCTGGACATATCGTTATCGGCTCAGATGACCAACTCCCGCATCTTAGCACCACCTTCCTTTGGAGTAGAACTGCAGCTATCCATCGTACAAGGTGAGGGTGCACTTTCAGTCTGAGGAGGGTTTGCATCAAGTGCTCGAAAGATACTCTGTTATATGCGTCCTCTAAGTCTATGGCGGCCGCACATGTCTCTTCTCTGACCTGAAATCCTTCGTAAACATCTTGAGCAAAGACCGCCGCATTCAGCCATGACTCTTTGTTGCGTCTGTATCCTCCAAGTGTGGGCGGGAAGCAGCCGAGCTGTTCCAAGTCCCAAGCAAGTCTGTGTGCTACAATTTTCTCCAGTAGCTTGCCAACAGTATTCTGCATCGTAATGATTCTGTAGCCGCTTATCTTGGAGTGGTCTTTGTTCGGTTTTGGCAGCGGCAGCAAGTAGCTGTGTAGCCATTCTTCTTTCACCTGACCCCTCTGGATACTGGTGTTGAATTCTCTGGCCAGTTCTTCCATGTCATCATCTGATATCACCATTAGGTCACCATATCGGATGCCGTCTGGGCCTGGGGCGGTGTTAGGTGATTTCTTGAGCATCGCACGCAATATGTCAACTGTGATCGTCCATTCTTCGTCTGTCCCGACCCCCTCGCACAACTGAGAGAGTGTTGTTGTGGTCCTCTGTCTGGCGGGCTCGTCTTTCTGGTCAGTCTGTTCTATGTAGCGTGCAAGAAGGGCCTTACCTTTATCCGCATCCGACTTTTTCCATGCGAGGTCTGTGCCTTGAAAGTCTGGAATACCCCTACGTTGTGCAGCACCGTTCATGCTCTTGTGGAGGCGCCAGAATGTCGTAAGAGATTGCTCGGAGCACACCTTCCTGCAGAACTCGTCCCATTTGTCGGCCTTGGCCTGTTTGGCGCAGGATTTGAATAAAGTCGTCGTCCTAACGACCTCAGTCTTCAGGTTCGCCAATTCAACCTGTGGCATGTTAGCCTTTCTGGCCTTTTGCCAGTCTTTGACAGCCTGCCTCTTTCCCAGCCACACCTTCTCGACCTCTCCATTCCACCATGGTGGCTGCAGCCATCTTTCTTGTCTCCTGCGGGAGGAAGTTAGTTTCCTTCTTCTGATCTTGCTTATGGCGTCTTGACCAGTGGTGTCGTACGGGAAGGCATTGGTCTTGTTTCTTTGACTCATGGCCCCGTCTTTCTTGATCAGGATGACACAAGGGTAGTGGTCACTATCGTGGTATCCCAGTGTGCCCCACCGGCACCTTGGTGCGATGGTGGGCGACACCAGAGCCAAGTCAATGATGCTGTCAGAGTCGCCTGGTCGAGTGGCCATTCTAGTGACCTTCCCATCATTCAGACAGATTAGGGCAGCAGATGCCAGGGCGTCCTCCAAATCTTCTCCCTGTCTATTGGTGATGCAATTCCCCCATTGACTGCCTCTGGCATTGAAGTCCCCGCAGTAGATGATATGCCTTTCATCCATATCGAACAAATTCTGCCATTGTCGCACGTCGACCTTCCCATTTCGCGCATAGACGTTAACGATTACAAGCTGCACTGGTGTCATTATTCTTAATGCCTGCACTTGCAGGGCATCGCTGTTCCAGGCGGACATATCGATCTCAGACACTAGTATGTTGTCGCGGACCAGAATGGCCTGTCCGAGGTGCCGCCTGTTAAGGAAACCCTGAAATCCCGCCACATTGACTGTTCCGTCGGTGAGGTGTGTTTCTTGCAAGACTACAATATCGTTTCCGTAGAGTAGTTTTTCAAGAATGGGTCGGCGTTGACTAAATGATGCACAGTTCCAGTACAGTACTCGAACATTTCCGATACCCAATCTGTCACATTTTAAGCGCCTTCTGCGCGCGCCCGCCCTCTTACCACGTTGTGTCCTAGCTGGTCGTCTGGCCGTCATGTTAGGCTTAACTATCGCCACCGGGCGCCGATGATACGCCGAAAGAAGACCGGACGCGCGTGCACGAACTCCGTTGCACGGTCCGAACTCCATTCCACCACGAAAAAACACTTAATCCATACACATTTCGGAAAAAACACGTTCCATTTTACGGGACGAAGAGATGTCCCGCCATCTTGCTCAAGGGAACTCCTGAGTGTCTGAGTGTCCTCCAGTTGCCTTTACTAAGCATTCACTGTTGTTGTATAAGCTTCTACATAGGTTTGTTAGATGTGTACTCACTCCATATTGTTTAATGATTTCCCACAGCTTGTCTCTTACTACTCTATCAAATGCCTTTTCTTGGTCGACAAAGGCTAAGTAGGGTGTTTCATTGAATTCGATTGATTTTTCTATAAGTTGTCTAAGAGCAAAAATGGCACCTGTGCATCCTTAGGTTTTCCTAAATCCAAGTTGTGTTTCACTTAGCTGGGGTTCTATAGTTGTTCGTAATCTGTTCTCAAGAATTTTACAAAATATTTTCCCAGTATGACTCAACAGTGAAATACCTCTGTATTGTGTGCAACCTCTTTTGCTGCTTTGTTTGTTTGTTTGTTTGTTTTCTTCAAATTGGGATAATTATGGCATTTCCCGAGTCTCGTGGTGTCTGTTGTTCTACCCAAACATGGTTGAATAGTCTATGTAGCCATGCTGATCCTACTTCTCTTGCTGCTTTAATTATTTCATTTGGTATTTCATCTTGTCCCGGTGATTTGTTCAATGGGGCTAATCTGATGGCTTCTATAATTTCTTCTTTTACTATGTCTGGTTCTAGTTCTTCGGTGGCATCTGTGTAGGTTTCTTGAATTCCTGTGACATCCGATGGGATGTTGAGAAGTTGTTCGAAATATTGCTTCCATCTTAATAGGATTTGTTTTTGTTCACTTATTGGTTCTCCATTTTCGCTGTTACTTATTTCAGTTGGATCAAAGGGTTCTCCTCTGGTTCGCATTGCACTTATCTTTTTGTAGAAGTTTCTAGTTGCCTCCTTGTAGTTTTTATTTAGGGTTTCTCCATACTCTTCCCAGTCTTTTTGTTTCTCCCGCTTTACTATTCTATTCACATGTCTTCTCGCTATTCTATATTCTATGTAATCACATTCCTGTTTGCTCTTCGTCCACTTTTTATATTTTTCCTTTTTGTCTTTTACCGCTTTTTTTTACCTCTGCGTTCCACCGACGTGTTATTTTCTTTATCCGTGTTTTGTGTTTTTTCATGGTTCCACGTGTCATTTTTGCAGTATTTAAAATGCTTGATTTGAACATCTCCCATTCTTCTTACACTGTCTTTCTTTCTATGGGTAATGTTACAACGATTTCAGTTAGTTCTTTCTCATAATTTTCCCTTACTGCCTCGTCTTTAAAGTTTTTTAAGTTTACTGATTCGCATGGCATGTATTTTCCTGCTCTTTGTTTTCCTCTTCTGACGGTTCTTATTGTGGCAACGACTGCTTTATGATCTGTGTTTATACTTAAATGCACTGCCCTTGCAGCTAATATATTTTTCTTTCTCTTATTTCTAGTTAATATAAAATCAATTTGGCTTTTAGTATCTAGATCGTTCCATTTATACAAGGTGTATACTTGTGAGTCTTTATGTTTATAGAATGTGTTTGTTATGTAGAGGTCGTGTTGGATGCACAGCTCAATCGTCTACTTCTATTATCATTCCTTTCATTATGCTGATCTCCAAATGCTCCCAGGTGTTTTTCTATGCCCACTCTGTTATGTCCTAGTGAAGTAAGAATTGAAGTCTCCCATAACTATGATATTGTCCTGCTTATCTATTTTATTTAGCATGTCATGGATGTCTTCGTAGAATTCCTCGCATTCTTGCTCATTTTTGTTTGTATTATATGGTGCGTAAATTTGTACATATGTTGTAATTGTTAGTTCTTTTATTCTCACTGTTATGGTTCTTTCTTATATATATTTTATTTCTAGTATTCCTATTGCGAGCCGTGGTTCGATGACTATTCCCACACCGTGTCTTGCCCTTGCTTGCTGTTCTACTCCAGAGAAGACAAACGTGTAACTGTGATGGATCTCCTTGCATCCTTTCCCCTTCGTTCTGGTGTCCGCTATTCCCATCAGTTCAATTTTCCTCCCTTCCATTGTTTCTATAAGCTCTTCTTCTTTACTATTGAAGCCACATACGTTTATTGTGCCTATTTTTTGAGTCGCTGATCTATCTCGTAGTCCATTAACATTGCCAGGTCGATATCGGTTTGGGTCAGTCCGTTTATACTTCTTAGTTTTTCTACGAGCAGTACACTGAACTAAACTCTGACATAAACTCTGAGCTAAACTACGTATGTCTGCCCTAAAAGACTATAAAATATCCAGTGTCTAGTCTGCTGACTTCAATCTAACTTGAATTCTTTCTACTCACACACAAAACGTTCGGCTCAACAACTAATAGGTAAATGCACGGATTGTCTCAACTGCCTATCGTTTTGTCTACCCCAACTGTCAGTTGCAACGGTAATGATACTTTTCTTTGTACTATGACTAATTATTGTTGGAAAACATTTATTGTTTGGCCTGTCCTTATCTGCCATGTCTTGTATATATACACATATGTAATATACAGGAAGGCTTCGCGATACGTCGTTTCACTTAAAGTCGCGTTTTCCAAGAACGTAACCCCGACATTAACCAGAGCCTTCTAGTGTTAGTGATAAAGACCAATTAAAATGTATTTTCACAACTGAAATAGCTTCAACTAAATATGTGAGGCCCAAATATTCTCATCGTTCCTGTAAATGCAGCTGTTAATGTACTAAGTTTAAAATATGAATCAGTTCTCTTTGGTGTGGAAATTTCAACTCCTGTTCTAAAAAATTAAGATGTTGTTGGCTTTAGAGAGAAAGCTTGTATTCATATATAATTTCACACAAATTAAATAAATAGAACTATTCTTATTATGAAAAATTAATCGATTTTATTTTTGAAATAAACGAGACATTTTTGGGTCCCGAGAACGTTTTTTCGGGACATGGGGCCAAAACATACGAAACCGGAACTGTCCCGGTAAAAATGGGATGACTGGTCACCCTGTGCAGGCAACACAGGAGATAACACACATATTCTTCTCTCATCAAAATCTGACGACTAATCACCCTGTGCAGACAACACAGGAGATAACACACGTATTCTTCTCTCATCAAAATCTGACGACAAGTGACCCTGTGCAGGCAACACAGGAGATAACACACATATTCTTCTCTCGCCAACCCCGTATGGCAGGCTGTATGTTTCTAACATTTCTATTTTTATAGCCACTACAAGTTTACCTAACGGCGCGTTAGAGTAGTTGATAAGGAGCTGCGCCGATAGTGTCATGAAGGCGATCGGATGAAAGTTCGTCGTCTCGCTAACTAATCCTGTGTGCATTCATCACTCCTACAAAATATCACAAGACACTGCTACAGGACACGTTTGTTTAACAATTTTACACGTTGGCCTTACGTACTTACGTGCAATGGGTTTTTCCTAACAACATTCAGTGCAAGTGTTTTCCCTAAACACAATCACACAACAAAGTGATATAGTCAAGCAACATATATCCAGACAATCTTCTGAAATCATCTACCTCGTTAAGCCGCTGTGTTCCAATCAGCTTTTGTCCCATCATGATGTGTTTCTAGCAGGGATGTTATTATCCCTAGAATATTTTATGTACTCAACCTTGATGTCGTTCAGCATTCATGTTTCTCGAAGCTTCTCATTGTTGATTATGTATGCATTTGTGTATAAATATATTTGTCCACTAAATTACTGCTCATGTTGAAGGCAATGCTTTCTCAGTGTATGAATAAACCAGTGGGGCCACAGCGTGTGAAGTCTAGACAGTTCCTTTGGGATGTCTGAAGCGATTTGATTGACGTTGCACAATGAAACCATTGTTGGAGGCAATACCCATAAGACATGCACACATCCCAAAGATGTCTGCAATCAAGACTGTCTCCACATCACCCACCTGTAACTGCGTCCACTATTGAAGTGAGATTTCCTCTTGCTATATTCCTCGGCTGTAGTTTACGCACGGATACCATGAACAAACTATTGCATGATTTCTTGCCTGGCATAATTCTCTGCATCTCGGCAGGTGCATACTGCAGACGTATATATTACATGATATGATTAAACAAATAATACTTTACCTGAAATACTCAATGCATTGTCGTAGATTTTGTTCGAATGTGGGGAACTTTATCCGTACGAAAGCCTAAGATTTAAAAGGAAGTCTTTCTGTTTGCACAGTAACGGCTGGAATCGTCAAGGAGATAATACTTCGATATATTTAAGTAATCGATTATCGTTCATTGCGTCTGTTTAAATTTATCTTTTAATGTAGTTCTTGCCTGTCTGGAATATACAGGGCGAGAAAACTAAAGAGAGAGCTAAAATCTCACGGAGAATAAAATTAAAGACAGAGGTTAAAAATATGGAGAGAACATAGAGAGAACTGCAGGAGATAGCATAATATAGGTCTGGTTGCTATGCAAACAGAAGTTCGTCTTGTTACATCTTAGACTTCTGTGGGAATAACGTTTTACACATTCGAATAATATAAACGACTATGAACTTTGTATTTCAGTCAATGTATTAATTGTTTGCTCTCTGAATATGTCCTACTATAACTCTACAGTATGCTCCTGAGGAGATATGACGGCATATGCCAAGCAAGAAATCGTAGTAATCGTAATAATAGCTTTAGCAACAGTAGTAGTAATTGTTGTTGTCATAGTAGTAGTAATAGTAATAGTAGCAATAGTACTTAAAGTATTGGTAGTAGTAGAGGTAGTAATAGTAGCTGTACTAATAGCAGCAGCAGTATTAGTAGTAGTAGTAGTAGTAATAGTAGTAGTAGTAGTATTAGTAGTAGTAGTAGTAGTAGTAGTAGTAGTCGTAGTATTAGTAGTAGTAGTAGTAGTAGTAGTAGTAGTAGTAGTAGTAGTAGCTGTAGTAGTAGTAGTAGTATTAGTAGTGGTAGTAGTAGTAGTAGTAGTAGTAGTAGTAGTAGTAGTAGTAGTAGTAGTAGTAGTAGTAGTAGTAGTAGTAGTAGTAGCTGTATTAGTAGTAGTAGTAGTAGTATTAGTGGTAGTAGTAGTAGTAGTAGTAGTAGTAGTAGTAGTAGTAGTAGTAGTAGTAGTAGTAGTAGTAGTAGTAGCAGCTGTAGTAGTAGTAGTAGTAGTATTAGTAGTGGTGGTAGTAGTAGTAGTAGTAGTAGTAGTAGTAGTAGTAGTAGTAGTAGTAGTAGTAGTAGTAGTAGTAGTAGTAGTAGTAGTAGTAGCTGTATTAGTAGTAGTAGTAGTAGTAGTATTAGTGGTAGTAGTAGTAGTAGTAGTAGTAGTAGTAGTAGTAGTAGTAGTAGTAGTAGTAGTAGTAGTAGTAGTAGTAGTAGTAGTAGTAGTAGTAGTAGTAGTAGTAGTAGTAGTAGTAGTAGTAGTAGTAGTAGTAGCAACAGCAGCAACAGCAACAGTAGTGACATCAAATATAACTTAGGGAAGAATAATGTCGCTTTTAATATTAACAACAACAACAACAACGATAACAGCAGAACTAGCAATAACAGCAAAGAACAATGACAATAACATTAACAACAATAAGCTAAAAACAAAGACTTGATTGTGTACTGAAATGGGATGTCTACATCAAAAGTTACAAATACCCCAGATTAGCTCAAAAAGAAAAACATGTAGGACTGTTCTCACAAAGAAAGAGACAAAAACAAATAACCCATCATTATAACTGACAGAGAAAACTATGTAATGAGCACGGAAGGGTACATAACAAGCGGGAAATACACTCACAATGAATAGAAGCTGACGGCGAGAAAAGCCAGAAATATTATTCCCTAGCTACTATACTTCCCTAATTTAAAAGTTAAATGCTAGTCTACCCGGAAACACCCCATGTTTATTTATTCGATTACTCTAGTGTACACTGCTGTCTTGACTGCTTTGGGAACTAGGCTAATGTTCCCACAAAAATCAATCAGGGAAATAGATCAACTTGCGCATCAATCATATATCATCATCACCATCATCAAGTACCATGCCGGTAAGCGTGTGTGGTCATTTTTTGCCATCTCACTCGATCACCAGAGTCGTGGATCAGCTCTATGTTTCTGTCTCGACCATGCCACGTGGCCAAACCATCCAGGTATTTACCTCTCGGTCTTCCCCTCGGTCTGTTCCCTTCGATCTTGCCAGTTGTCACCAAGTTCTCCAATTCATTTCTTCTTATAACATGCCTAGAAAATTGTGACTGTCTACGTCTAATGTCTCTAATCAGTTTACGATCTTCATTTGTTTCTTGAAGGACGTGTTCATTGGTCTTTCTGGCTGTCCATGGTATTCTTTACATTTTCCTCAGAAACCACATTTCCACAGCCATCAGATGTTTTTCAGCTTGACTGCTCATTGTCCAAGCCTCACATCCATACAAAAGCACAGGTTTTATATAGTACCTCAACACTCTTTTTTCTTATTGCAAATGACATCTTTATATTGGTCAGTATGCTTTTCATCTTGCAAAAGGCTGCCTTCGCCATGGCTATTCTTGTTCTAATCTCTTCAAGGCATCTCCCATCAGATGTTATGACTGTTCCGAGATAATTGTACCGATTCACTTGTTGAAGAATATTCCCATTTACCTGCATATTACATTGTGGTAATTTGTTCTTCCTAATGACGACCATAAGCTGTCTTTCTTACAATTTAATTCTAACCCTAGGTGTTCACTGTGTGCAACAACCGCATCTAATAAATGTTGCAGTTCCTGCTCATTGTCTGCAATCAAGACTGTATCACCCGCATATCTAATGTTATTAATGTTATGTTCCCCCAATGATGATTCCTTTCATATCGTTAACATTTCTGCATATATTTTCACTATACAGGGAAATAGGATCTGGAGACATTACACATCCCTGTCTCTTAACAGGCTGATATTGACCTACCACATTATGAGTCTTTATGGAAGCGTGTTGTTTCCAATATATTTTTTTATGAATTTAAGGTCTTTCCCATTAATTTGTAGATCTGAAAGCATCTCCATCATGTTGACATGTTTTACTTTATCGAAACAATATATACGTAGCTGTAAAATTAGAGGAGCCACGGTGGCATAGTGATAAGGGCGCTTGCTAGACACGAATGTGATTCCAGTTGAATCCCTAGAACGGGCAGGATTATGTTTTCCTACTAGCACCGCTCTGAAGCCCAGACAGCAAATAAACACAAGCACTAAAAAATGTCACTGCCTCTGATATGTGGATCACCATGAATTCTTAGGAAGATAATGTGGTGGTTTCCCCTTACGTTCCACATCCACTAATCTCATTTCATCTTGTCCCTCATGTACCTTGCGGCGTCGAGGTGAAGTATAAACAGCGGGAAAGTTCCCCTCATGGGCTTCATGTATGGAGATTCCCATGGTCTCTGTAATTCACTCTGTCCATCCTTTACGTGGTCGGCCTCTTCCTCTGCTTGCATCTGGTCTGTACATCATTGATTTTTGTGGTATACTGTTAGTTGATAATCTAGCTACATGGACAAAAACCTTTTGACTTGCTGCCTTATAATAAAATCTAGCACTGCTATAACCCCCACTTTTGTCCGGATTTCTTCATTTCTGATTTTCTCTCTTCTTGATACACGGGAGTCTATTACCTCTACCTTTGACGCCATTTCCGACCGTCAGGACAAATGAATGCCCTGCTCTGCTCAGTTGCAGAGTTGTCGATTTATCCATGTTGATAGATGAGCTGAGTTCGCAACACTGTTGTGTGTTTCTCATCATCTACCACTGGGAGGTGCTGTTGGGATTTTCCCTTCTTAAAGTTATGGGCGATGATGGCCTTTAATTAAACTAGAATAATACATACAAAATAAGAAAGAAACAAACATGTTTCTTTGGTATTGTGATGAGAAGAGAGGCATCGGAGAACACAGAGACAACTGGAAAGATCAATGGGGAAAGAGGCAGAGGCAGACCAAGTGATATTATGCTGGGTGGACTGAAATGGTGACATAGGGAAATATTGTCATGGATGGAGCATTGAGTGACAGTGTGTTGCTGTTTAGCATGTTATAATTCTAACCACATTGTCATGGATGACGAACGACGTTTACAAACCTTGAAACGGGATAACGGTTCTTTCACAATATAACGCCTGTCTTATGATTACACGGTTCACATTGTTTCACAGACTTGGTACCTGACTGGGGACCAGACTTTCTACCAGACTGATGACCAGTCTTTCTACCAGACTGGGGACCAAACTTGGTATCAGACAACTAAGTAAATTGCCTGGGAATAATCTGGGAAGGAAATGCGACGAGGAAGACAACTAACCATCCTAACTTTCACGAGATGGCCTAGAATATGTGAAGAGAAACAGTTCATAAGCCACGTGCAGTATCTATTATTTGACTATTTTTACTGTATAAGACAGCGATATTGATTTTGTTGCTACACTTTACCCAAAATGTACGCATCGTCCAAGAAAGGAGAATACAGGAAGCAGAAAGTTCCAGTAATCTCAGGAAGACCAGGTTTATTTCTCTAGAATCAGTGGCAGCAATGAGGAATCCAAATACTAAATACCGTGACAGGAATGACAGAGAAAGACCAGCAACGAAGTACAACAAAGATTGCTTCGACTGAGGCTAATTGAAGTCGTAAAACATCCCTCATTCGATGACGTGTCCAGTCCCGGCTGGTAATAAACTGGGATTTATTATCGCCACTGTACCGACACTCGGTCTTGATAAGATAAGGATAAGAAAAGGGTACGTCCTGAGAGGGTAATATAAGTTTGGGTTAAGAATGGTAGTGATAATAAAATAATATAATTGCCTATATAGACGTAAAGTGCGTTGGGTACCAAGTCATTATAGAGAAAATTGCCTTCAAGAAAGACACAATGTAACATAAATCAGTGTTGCGTCCGCATGTATTGAGCTAAGACGACGAGATGAAACAAGTACACATTATAGCATGCACTAGACAGCAGCGCTATTACAACTGTGTAAGTTAGAGTAAATAAAGGATCCGTCACACGACGTATTTGATAAATGGTGCTAAACCCATATTTGAGACACCAACCGGCGTTCGATGAGTGATGTGGTCGGTATCATGCCGCTGCCTTTACTTCCCAAATAGTTCCTCGTACCAACTTTAGACTGGACCATCCCGCTAGCCCAGGTCAATTGTAACAATCTGAAGTTGCCATGGTGTGGAACGAACCTGTACTTGCCGGGAAAGAAGGCTAGCGTCAGTCCACTAGCATTGAACCCTGCAGTACACTATTCCCTGCAGGGGGACTCTGTTGCCATATATATATAGCCCTGGGGTTGCATATATGTTCTTCTTTATCTTGTCTATAGTGTCTTCTCAGAACAGCCCTAACATCTGATGGGAGATGCTTTGAAGGGATTAGAACAAGAATCTCCATGGCGAAGGTGGCCTTTTGCAAGATGAAAAACATACTGACCAATCAAAAGATGTCTTTTGCAACGAGAAAAAGAGTGTTGAAGTGCTACATACAACCTGTACTTTTGTATGGATGCAAAGGGTGGACAATGAGCAGATAAGTTGAAAAAACATCTGATGGCTGTGGAAATGTGGTTTCTGAGGAAGATGCAAAGTTTATCATGGACAGACACAAAAAATCAAGTTCTACAAGAAACAAATGGAAACTGTAAACTGATTATAAAAATTAGATGTTGACAGTTACAATTTTCAGACACGTTATGAGAAGAAATAAATTGGAGAACTTGGTGACAATTGGCACGATTGAAGGGAAGAGAACAAAGGGAAGGTAAAGAAGTAAATACCTGGATGGCTTGGCTACGTTGTATGGTCGAGACATAAACACAGAGCTGATCCACGACTCAAGTGATAGTGTGTGATGACGAAACATGACCGCCCATGCTTATTGGCATGTGACATAATGATGATGATGAGTGTCCACTGATGTGTGTGTCCTAGCAATGTATTATGAGTGCCAGTTATAACACATGAAAAAATGCTTTATGTTGACTCAGTTTCCCCAAAGGTACGACATATATTAATATGTGTGTTTGTCATATAAACTCTAATTCATCATCATTAAGTGCTTTGCCAACTGACGTAGGCGTGCATGACTCTCCTTAGATCTCGGCCGTTGGTGTTCTGGATCAACTCTGCTGAAGATATTCCTCCAGGTCACAGTCTCAGGTCATCCATCATCATTCCTCCTGGTCTGTCTTTGCCTCTCTTCCGGTTGATCTTTTTAGTTGTTACAATGCTCTCGATTGCCTCACCTCTTGTTACATAACAAAAGGCAGGTGTTTGTCTCATTCTTATTTTTAAAATATAATGTTTTAATTTCATTATCCTCTTTCAGGCGGTCGATGTTAGTTACTCAGATCGTCCAATGAATTCGCAACATAAACACTAATTACCTCCAATTTATTGCCAAAAGGGACAACACAGTATGGAAGAATGTACGTTGTCATCGACTCCTCATTCTACAACCCCCAACAGGGGATAAGAACATACAGCGAACACAACATGGAGACAGTCAGGGGAAGACCAGGAAGTTAACAATGGATCGATAATTACATCACGGTCTCTATAAATAAACACATACTCGACGTTACAAAGGCGATATATAGGGCCTTGAAATGAAAGGTTAGGCTCCCCGTGCTTTTAGGCTTAACGGGAATTGTAGATTCGAAACAGAGACGTCATCAAAACTGGGCTAACAATGGACTTTCATAGTCCACAAAAGCGTTTGAGATATGATGGTACTACAAGATACATAGACTAAGCTAGACTTCACGGACATCAAATGAAGAAGTAATTCAAGGCTTAGTGGATAATACTCAACTATAGTGATTGATTGATTGATTGATTGATTGATTGATTGATTGATTGATTGATTGATTGATTGATTGATTTAGGAACCGACATCACAGCATTCGGGACATTCCCATAAGCGCTCCGTCCCCATCCTCAGCAGCCAGCGAAGAGTTCCAACACTAATAGTTCCAGTAGCAATCTGATTATATGTCCGTCTCGCCTTTCCTCTGAGCGTTGAGCGTCGGCCAGATCCCCTCGTCACTCCTCGCTGCCTCATTCTTACCAGACCATGGTAATCCATTTGCTTCTCCGAGGTGTGCACGTGCTCCCACAAGGCCGCAACCACGTCTGCCTTGTCATGTATCAATACTCCACCTGGCTTTTGCCGAGCCAGTCAATCTGTCCGCCTGTTCATTCCCCAGCACACCAGCATGCCCCGGAGAAAAGATCCAGGTGATGCTTGCCACCCGTGACCTCCGAAGCGAAGCAAGCCACTCTGCACGAAGCTTGCCTGTTTTCACCCTCCTCAGCATGCTTTCTGAGTCAGTTACAATCACAATGTGTGTATGTATCGTGTTCTCTATCCAGCGGAAAGCTGCACTGACCACCTCCACCTCCATTCTTAAGCTAGATGTTGTCATCATACGCCAGGCTCTCCTGCACCAAACGCCGACCATTAGCTCTTGCTAAGAACCCCCGGCACTTCTCCTACCTCTACTCAACTATATAAAATATACATAATGTAAACACTCTTACATAATCGAGACAAAAACACACAGCGAATCCACGACTCTGGAGATCGTGTGAGATGGTGAAACATAACCGCCCACGCTATTCGGCATGGCACGCTATGAGACACTCTTGGCTTAGTCGCAGTGTGAAAGATGGCTTTCTATCAGTGAAAAAAGCATCATGATCAAGTATTTTATCTCTTAGTTTGGTCTTGAAGCTTACAGATCATTCCATGCCATAAATCATGCTTGTGCCGCCATATGTAACCCCATGCCTGTCTGCAGTGATATATCTCTGCATGTCTGTGTATGTAACCCCATGCCTGTCTGCAGTGATATATCTCTGCATGCCTGTGTATGTAACCCCATGCCTGTCTGCAGTGATATATCTCTGCATGCCTGTGTATGTAACCCCATGCCTGTCTACAGTGATATATCTCTGCATGCCTGTGTATGTAACCCCATGCCTGTCTGCAGTGATATATCTCTGCATGCCTGTGTATGTAACCCCATGCCTGTCTGCAGTGATATATCTCTGCATGCCTGTGTATGTAACCCCATGCCTGTCTGCAGTGATATATCTCTGCATGCCTGTGTTATAAATGTTATTATCGTTCTACACCTTTCTCTTGTTTCCGCCCCCCCCCTCCCCCACCCCCCCCCCCCCACCCCCCAGTATTGTGCTCTCCTGGACTCTTTCTTCATGCCTCAGGGATTGTTAGAGAGTCAATTTTACGCCAAGGGTCTCTTTGCTGTTTTTATTACTTTAAGGAATGTTGTGTTTCCTATTTTCCAAGACGTGTTCATTTGTCAATTTTGCAATCATTCTGGTTCCTAGCATTTCTCGATAATGTCAGACTTCGACGGCCTCTTTACGTCTTTATCAAATGTATTCCAATGTCCGGATTTCAGAAACATGTCATGCAAGTGACAAGAACTTCATAGGAAAGAGACTTTCCCTAGCAGTTCAATTTGTTAGAAGCTTGGATTGTCTGGATGTCTCTAAATTTTCTCTTTGAAATCACGTTCATTATAATTCTAATATCCGTCCTATATCGAGAGTTTTCTGTTACAGTTTATCCCAGATAGGTATATTTATTAACTTATTTTTGGTGGTGTTCTACTGATTGAACTGCAGAGATTGCGAGATGATGTCTGTTGTTGTTGTTTTTTTGTTTTTTTTATTGGTCTTCTGAGCTGTTATTTTCAAGATGTATATTCTTGCGGAATCTCCAGTAGTGCAATGGCTTTCACTCGTGCGTGCCGTCCGAGTTTTCATGTGTTCGATTTCGCAGGTGATATTTTTATTTATTTCTTTTATTTTTTAGGTTCTCCCGAGCTCCCAGATTTACCCAGCCTAAAATTAGTATCAGAAATGTTTCTAGGAGTAAAGTCAACAGTCGTGATTTTGACATTGGTCCGCCAGGACAACTTTCAATGTTTTGCTAGGTCCTTTTATCATCATGTGCCATACCGGTGAACATGGGCGGTCATGTTTCGCCATCTCACTCGATCACCAGAGTCGTGGATCCGATCAGTGTTCTTGTCTCGATCACACCACGTGGCGAAGCCATCCAGGTATTATTTATCTACCTCCCAATCAATGTTATCAGTTGTCGTCACCAGTTGTCCAAACCTTTAGGGTACGCAATATGCCAGACCTGTGCATGAAGTTGACATAATGCCCAGCCACTACTGGCTGTTTGCAATGTGCTAGTCAGTTTTACGTCCGGTAGTTTGCCATTGCATTCTGAAAGAGAAGTTAAAATGTAAGTCCAACTGGCTGGCGTGTGGTTTCAAAAGCCTGGATTTTCTTCTGTAGTGTCATCCCATCTCGTCTCATCATGTTTATCTTGTACTTTGCGGTGTCGAGGTGAAGTATAAACATTAGAGAGTGCCCGATTATTCTTCTGTAGTGGTCGCTCAATTGTCCACACAGAGCTGTGGCATAGTGATTAGCGCGCTTGCCCGCAAATATAGTGGCCACTGATCAATCTCCAGAAGGGGCACGGTTGTTTGTAATCGTCATTGTTGTTGTTTTTTATTTGTTCGTTTGTTTGTTTGTTTGTTTGTTTGTGTGTTTGTTTGTTTGTGTCTACGAATACGCTTTGAGGTAGGACCAGTCGCATAACAAATGGTACCAGATAATTTTTAGAATGTTCTGGGAATGACCTGGGAAGGAGATGCGGCGAGGAAGGGAGATATTCTAGATCATATGATGTGGCCACAAAAAGCTAAGGCCTACCACTTCAGACTCCCCTCTTCTTCTTCTTCTTCTTCTGCTTCTTCTTCTTCTTCTTCTTCTTCTTCTTCTTCTTCTTCTTCTTCTTCTTCTTCTTCTTCTTCTACTCTTCCTTCATTTACCTCAATAAAGTGTTAGTGAGATGCAACGATCTGTTATGCGTTCTTTCTAATGCTCTGTCTAAGTTGGTATGCTTGTTCTAGATACCATCACTCCATCTTATACTTGAGCTTTCTCTTGCTCTGTATCCATCATATTTCTTCAGTGTGGCTTTTTTTGGCGCGGGGGGGGGGGGGGTAAATTTTACCAGGGTATTATTGCGATGTTGCCAGACTAATTTGTTGTTCTTTAAGAAAGTGCATGACTGGTTTTAGACTTAGTCGTTCTTTAATTTCCTCATTCCTAATTTTATCTCTCACGGTTACTCCCGCGGCTCATCTAATGCATCTCATCTCTGTTGGTATGATTGTGCACTCGTTAGTTGCAGTCAGCGTCCATGTTTGACATTGGTAACATAATGTCGGCCAAACATAGTTCCTATGAGATTTTATTTAGTACTTATATGTGTCATTTTATGTGACAGAAGTAGAGCTAGTTGTCCCAGTACCTGATTTGCCTTTCCACAACGTGTGTTGATTTCTCTACCCATGCCCTCATCTGAAGTACCTAGATATAAATTCTCTTGTTTGTTTTAATACCGAGGTCTTTATTTTTCTTGACAGGTTTTCCGGGTGTCTGTCTATCACCCTGCCTCTGTCTTTAAACCTCAATGACACTATTTACAACAGGTGTCTGCCTATCGCCCTGCCTCTGTCTTCAGACCTCAACGACACTATTTACAACAGGACTACTTGTACCTGTTTGTTTGTTTGTTTGTTTTTTTTTGTTTTTTTTTACAGTTTGCTCGCTTTGAATTCAAGAGTAGCCCAAACACGTGCAACTACTTTTTCAGAGCACTGTGTTGATTAATCATCATCATCATCCAGTGCCTTGCCGGCTGGTGTGGACGATCATGCCCCTCCACAAATTACGATCTCCGACGACATGGATCAATTCGTGTGTTGACTCCATCCGTGCCATGACACAAGACTGTCAATAATCGTTTCACTCTGCCCCCCCTCCCCCTCTCTCTCTCTCTCTCTCTCTCTCTCTCTATTTGTCTCTCTCTCTCTTTCTTTCTCTCTCTCTCTCCCTCCCTCCCTCCATCTCTCTCTCTCTTTCTCTTTCTCTCTCTCTCTCTCTCTCTCTCTCTCTCTCTCTCTCTCTCTCTCTCTCTCTCTCTCTCTTTCCGCAAATCGCTCCGATTGTCTCAACGTGTAGCAGTTTTTGTCTTTTCATAACGTGGCCAAAAAACGAGGAATGCCTCTTTCTGATGTTTGTGATAAGTTGTCTTTGCGTCTCAGCCTTTCCTTGAAACATCCTTTTTGCTCTCTTTCGCTGTCCAACTAATTTTCAGCATTCTTCTATAAAACCACATCTCCAAGGCTTCCATGGAGTTTTTCGCCTGTGTAATAATTGTCCAGGACTCGCAGCCCTATTTTACAACTGGTTCTATGTAACATGCAAGAATTCTTTTCCTGTCTTTCAAGGACAGTGACTTATTGCAAAAAATGTTCTTCATTTGATAGAATGTAGTGTTTGCTTCTCCTATTCTGCTCTGTATCTCAGTGTTGTATCTTCCATCTGATGTTATCCATGTGCCTAGATATCTGGATTTCTGCACTTGCCCCAAAACAACGTCCTGTACTGTAACTGTACATTTAGACACAATAAATTTCATTGCTATCTCCATAATTTCTGTCTTTCTATTATTCAAACTAAGGCCCTTGTTTTCAGTTTCTATAACCACTGTATCTATCATGTCCTGTAGTTCGTTCTGACTTGTTGCTATCAAGACGGTGTCAACAGCATAAAGTATGTTATTTATATTATGTCCACCAACCAGGATCCCTGACATCTTTTCTGTAGATCTCATTATATGTTCATTGTACAATGATAACAAATCAGGAAACAATACACAACCGTGTCTAACGCCCTTCTTTATACACTGCAATGTTCCTACTAGATTGTTGATTCTTATGGCTGCTGTTTGCTACCAATATATGTTCTTTATTATACGCAGATCTGTGCCTTCAATGATCAGTTGCTTTAGTACTTGTATTATTTCTTCACGTTTCACATTGTCAAATGCTTTTGTGTAGTCTATGAAGCGCATGGATTAGCTTTCCCTAATACCAGTGTCGTTCGCCATCACGCGAACCCCTCTCCGACTTCAGAGATACTTGTAATTTACATCCCCAAGTCAAGGACGAGAAGTGAACATTTTAGTCCAGCTTACCAGTATGGGGGTAACCTTGGCCTCGGCACACCGGATGTTTAAGAACAATCGCTCCTATCCATTCGCCAATGCTGATCTCTATTTACCTACGATAGCGCCCCAGGAACGATCCGCCTTCTCCACATTTTTACTTTAATCATTGCTGATGTTGATTCATAATTTCTTAATACTATTTAGCCTGTGCATTGTTATTTCCATTCTCCTGCTGACTTCTTTTAAACGGTCCGTGTCGTTAATTGTTGAGCCACAATTGTTAAATATAAACACGATTAGACACAATAAAGTGGTCTAATGAAATCAGACACCATATAACTCCTGGCTTTCAGCGCACATAATTTGTTCTGGTGTACGATTCCTTTGCTCTATTCAACATTTACTGTGAGAACATTCAATACAGGAGACAGCCCATGATACGTTGATTGATGACGGCTAATGGAATCAGTGAAATGTGGATATATCGCCATGAGTGTGACAGGTGAATAGAACTTTTCAAGTTAGGTTACACGAATAAAACTTATTCTTCCGCCGATGGTTAGATGTGAGCGGACCTGTTTGTGCATGATAAAAGAGGCAGAGGACAATGAATGAATGAATGAATGAATGAATGAATGAATGAATGAATGAATGAATGAATGAATGAATGAATGAATGAATGAATGAATGAATGAATGAATGTAAGCTGACAGAAATTGTATACGTTCACAAAACTTATGTATGTTCAGCTTTATTCATGAGTCTACATTGGTGTCTGACTCGCAAGATAGATAGATTTAAAAAAAAATAATAAAAAAGACAGTAAGACGGGTACCAGACAGACAGTCAGAGACAGACAGCTAGATACATATAGACAGCTGGACAGAAATATAGACAGATAGACAGAAGGCATGCAGATAGATGGTCGGACGGACGGTCAGGTAGGTAGGTAGGCAGGCAGGTAGTTTTAGGTAGATATACAGACATACAAACCCCCCGGGAAGGTTAACCCGGTAAACAAATGCCCGCTGAAGTCGGATGTGTCGGCCTAACGGCGCAAGAACGCAGCTCTGCTGTAAACAGGCACAACGCAATCACGTCCGGAAAAAAAAACTCCGGATGAACGAAGAAGAAGAAGAAGAAGAAGAAGAAGAAGAAGAAGAAGAAGAAGAAGAAGAAGAAGAAGAAGAAGAAGAAGAAGAAGAAGAAGAAGCAGCAGCAGCAGCAGCAGCAGCAGCAGCAGCAGCAGCAGCAGCAGCAGCAGCAGCAGCAGCAGCAGCAGCAGCAGCAGCAGCAGCAGCAGCAGCAGCAGCAGCAGCAGCAGCAGCAGCAGCAGAAGAAGAAGAAGAAGAAGAAGAAGAAGAAGAAGAAGAAGAAGAAGAAGAAGAAGAAGAAGAAGAAGAAGAAGAAGAAGAAGAAGAAGAAGAAGAAGAGACATACAAACCAACAGACAGATTGACGGACAGGTTGAAGAATGGCTGGACAGACAGACAAATAAAAGATAGCAAAATAGACAGAAATATTGACAGACAGACAGACAGACAGACAGACAGACAGACAGACAGACAGACAGACAGACAGACAGACAGACAGACAGACAGACAGACAGACAGACAGACAGGCAGGCAGGCAGGCAGGCAGGCAGGCAGGCAGGCAGGCAGGCAGGCAGGCAGATAAATACTGCTAACACATTTGATGCCAGGAAACACGAGAAAGACTAGCCTTGACGATATTCACATAGACTTATCAAACGGTCTTCTGGGAGACAATTTAGGACGAACATCGGTTATTTATTTATCTCTATGGAACTAGCCATAATCTGTTATTTATGCCGGCCGCTCATAAATCCGACGTTGTGGTTCAGGGGATAGTGAAACAGTCAGTTTGGTAATTCTCCTGTATATTAACTCGATGATTCGATATATGTTTTGCGTTGATTTCAGTGATAGGAGGACTGTGCAGTTCAGAAAACAATAGCAAACTACTGAACTAACATTGCCTAGTGAATCACAAATAGCCAAAAAATGGTGGGGTTGATTGCAAAGTTATGTAAGCAATATGTAAATAACTGTTTAAACCCATTGGAATAGCTTTGTAAAGTACTCATGTGAATGTTATTACGCCCCTAAGACGTATGGTGCTAGCCACGCATTTCCACAGACAAATCAGACCTGGATGTGTGATACCAACATCACTCAGACCTGGATGTGTGATACCAACATCACTCAGACCTGGATGTGTGATACCAACATCACTCAGACCTGGATGTGTGATACCAACATCACTCAGACCTGGATGTGTGATACCAACATCACTCAGACCTGGATGTGTGATACCAACATCACTCAAACCTGGATGTGTGATACCATCATCACTCAAACCTGGATGTGTGATACCATCATCACTCAGACCTGGAAGTGTGATACCAACATCACTCAGACCATGATGTGTGATACCAACATCACTCAGACCGTGATGTGTGATACCAACATCACTCAGACAATGATGTGTGATACCAACATCACTCAGATCTAGATGTGTGATACCAGCATCACTCAGACCTGGATGTGTGATATCAACATCACTCAGACATGGATGTGTGATACCAACATCACTCAGACTATGATGTGTGATACCAACATCACTCAGACCGTGATGTGTGATACCAACATCACTCAGACCATGATGTATGATACCAACATCACTCAGACAGTGATGTGTGATACCATCATCACTCAAACCTGGATGTGTATTACCAACATCACTCAAACCTGGATGTATGATACCAACATCACTCAGACCTGGATGTGTGATACCAACATCACTCAGACCTGGATGTGTGATACCAACATCACTCAGACCTGGATGTGTGATACCAACATCACTCAGACCTGGATGTGTGATACCAACATCACTCAGACCTGGATGTGTGATACCAACATCACTCAGACCTGGATGTGTGATACCAACATCACTCAGACCTGGATGTGTGATACCAACATCACTCAGATCTGGATGTGTGATACCAACATCACTCCGGCTGACGTCACTTAACCTGGATAATTCACGGTACCCATGGTAACCTGGGTGCCCATATCAATTTTAAACATTTGCCTCAAAGTGGATTCGAACATATGACCATCGGGCCACGAGTCTCGTGGCTAGCCACTGCTCTATCGTGACACTGAGCTATAGACACTGTAACATATGATCATTGGGCAATTAGTCTCGTGGTTAGCCATTGCTATATCGCGACACCGAGCTACAGACGATGTGACATATGATCATTGGGCAATTAGTCTCGTGGCTAGCCATTGCTATATCGTGACACCGAGCTATAGACACTGTGACATGTGATCATTGGGCAATTAGTTTCGTGGCTAGCCATTGCTATATCGTGACACCGAGCAATAGACGCTGTGACATATGATCATTGGGCAATTAGTCTCGTGGCTAGCCATTGCTATATCGTGACACCGAGCAATAGACGCTGTGACATATGATCATTGGGCAATTAGTCTCGTGGCTAGCCATTGCTATATCGTGACACCGAGCTGCAGACATTGTGAATTAATTCAGATATTGTGAATGTAATGATAGTTAACTCATTCTAGCCGTAATGTGTTGTCCTATATATTTTGTCAGCTGGTCGAGTCTTTAATCGGGCACAGAGCGGAAAAAGAGTATAGTGAATATCATCAGCAAGTCGGGTGCAGAGCGGAATATGAGTATAGTGGATATCATCAGCAAGTCGGGCGCTTGAAGAGGGCTAGACAAATACCTGTCTAGAAATCAACTTGGCTGAATGCATAAGAGCTTTCTCTCTTAGCCTTCCGGTGTGCTTATGCTGGGGTAGCGGGTCCACTCACTACACTGGTCAACTGGACTGCAATTTTGACTTCTCGTCGTTGGCATGAGGATATAAATTACAAGTACCTCAGAAGTAAGAGTGGATTCGCCAGAGACACTGGTAATAAGAAACGATAATTAACACGCTAAAAGCACTCCAGTGTACTCCCATGTAGGACATACACTGAGAGAACCTGAGATGGCGCTGGATAGAACATACATTGAGAGAACCTGAGATGTCGCTGGATAGGACATATACTGAGAGAACCTGAGATGTCGCTGGATAGGACATATACTGAGAGAACCTGAGATGGCGCTGGATAGGACATATACTGAGAGAACCTGAGATGGCGCTGGATAGAACATACACTGAGAGAACCTGAGATGTCGCTGGATAGGACATATACTGAGAGAACCTGAGATGGCGCTGGATAGGACATACACTGAGAAAACCTGAGATGGCGCTGGATAGGACATACACTGAGAAAACCTGAGATGGCGATGGATAGGACATACACTGAGAGAACCTGAGATGGCGCTGGATAGGACATACACTGAGAAAACCTGAGATGGTGTTGGATAGGACATACACTGAGAAAACCTGAGATGGCGGGTAGGTCATACACTGAGAAAACCTGAGATGGTGTTGGATACGACATACACTGAGAAAACCTGAGATGGTGTTGGGTAGGACATATACTGAACGAACGAACGAATGGACGAACGAACGAACGAACGAACGAACAATCTTTATTTTGAAAGGGGTAAGAATTGGGCACGCTGTCTGGCATTCTGCCCTTCACTGACTGAGACAATCTGAGAATAGTTTAGCTAGAAAATCCGTTGTCTGGAATCAACATGGCAAAAATATTGAAGGTCTACGATTACATGGAGAGTGGAAGAGGAAACAGAAATGGATAATATGGGTGGGGTATGGGCGGGGCTGCATGAGATTGTTGTGATAATATGGGTGGGGTATAGGCGGAGGTGCATGAGATTGTTTTGATAATATGGGTGGGGTATAGGCGGGGCTGCATGAGATTGTTGTGATAATATGGGTGGGGTATAGGCGGAGGTGCATGAGATTGTTGTGATAATATGGGTGGGGTATAGGCGGAGGTGCATGAGATTGTTGTGATAATATGGGTGGGGTATGGGAAGAGCTACATGAGATTGTTGTGATAATATGGGTGGGGTATAGGCGGAGGTGCATGAGATTGTTTTGATAATATGGGTGGGGTATAGGCGGGGCTGCATGAGATTGTTGTGATAATATGGGTGGGGTATAGGCGGAGGTGCATGAGATTGTTGTGATAATATGGGTGGGGTATAGGCGGAGGTGCATGAGATTGTTGTGATAATATGGGTGGGGTATAGGCGGAGGTGCATGAGATTGTTTTGATAATATGGGTGGGGTATAGGCGGGGCTGCATGAGATTGTTGTGGTAATATGGGTGGGGTATAGGCGGAGGTGCATGAGATTGTTGTGATAATATGGGTGGGGTATAGGCGGAGGTGCATGAGATTGTTGTGATAATATGGGTGGGGTATAGGCGGAGGTGCATGAGATTGTTGTGATAATATGGGTGGGGTATGGGAAGAGCTACATGAGATTGTTGTGATAATATGGGTGGGGTATAGGCGGAGGTGCATGAGATTGTTGTGATAATATGGGTGGGGCATGGGCGGAGCTGCATGAGATTGTTGTGATAATATGGGTGGGGTATAGGCGGAGGTGCATGAGATTGTTGTGATAATATGGGTGGGGTATAGGCGGAGGTGCATGAGATTGTTGTGATAATATGGGTGGGGTATGGGCGGAGCTGCATGTGAGTGTTGTGAAAATATGGGTGTTGTATGGGCGGAGCTGCATGTGATTGTTGTGATAACATGGGTTATCACAACATGGGCGGAGCTGCATGGGATTGTTAATTAAGGATGGGAGGACTTGGAGTGAGTTGCTCGATGGTCTATGCTCTAATGTGGGCGGGGGTGGTATAGGGCTAAAAAGAAGAAGAGGAAGCAAGTCTAATTAAAACCACACAGATGTGCAGCGCATGGACATTGACAGCCCATGTTGGAAGAAGAACTGTTAATTAAATCATGGAGCTTGTGCTGTGAGTACAACCTGATGCTTTCGGCCGCTAAGGAGTAAACACGACATGCCAGAATTATTAGCTGCTGGTCTTATCGTTAGAGAGCTGTTTTATGTTGATGAAACGGGTTTTACAGCAAAATTAGTAACAAGAAATGAAAGATACAGTTGCAAAATAAAGTCAAGACAAACGGTCTTAGTCGAAAAAAAAAAAAAACAGAAAAACAAAAGTGATGATAATTACATAGACACAAATATCTTCCCAAGCGCAACATTAAAATGAATAAAACTAATCTGAAACAAGAAAATATATTTCCAAAACCAACATCAAAGCGAATAAAACTAATCTGAAACAAGCCAATGTGTTTAAGTATTTAAATACTTCAATTACAGCGGATGGAAAATGTATTAACGAATATAAATGTAGAATAGCCCAAGCGAAGACAACATTTCACAAAATGATGAATATTCTCTGCAAAATAGCTGGTGTTAATCTAGATGGTAAAAAGCGTTCTAAAGAGTTCTATCTGGCCATCCTTGGTGTAAGGAAGGGAATCACGGGTAATTAGCAAACAGTGGGGAATTAATGGAAAAGCTGCGAAGATGAGATTTTACTGAAGAAAGATTAGAATAGAGCGGACGGATAAACACGGTAATGAAGCTATCTTCAAGCAAGTGAACTCACATACAAAAGCTGGTTACTCGCATCAAAAAACAACCTCCATTTGTGGACGTGAAATGATGAAAGGAAATCTGTTGTACGCCGTGACAACGAGATAGTTGGAATGGACAAGATTTTCATGTAAAGAGACCAACTTCTTTGTTTTGTTTGTCCTATAATACTTATTGTTTTATTTTTATTTTAATACTTCAGTATTATATATTTATGGCAGTGTTTTGTTGTCCTATAATACTTATTGTTTTATTTTAATACTTCAGTGTTATATATTTATTGATTGTTTCTCATTTTTGATATGTCACACTTTGTTTTCAGCTGTGTATGGAGTGTTTTGTAAGGTATGTACATCGTGTCTGTCTTTAGTATGTCTGTTCGTTTCGCAGGAGCTAAATATACTTAATTGTTTGCAATTCATATTGTTATATCCTGCTGCAGCCGCTGTGTTTTCTTTTCTTTGTAAAGGATGTACAAAAGTTGAAAATTGGATGCGAAAGGCACAACATGAAAACATGTATTGGTAGATGTCTGGAGTCGGATTTCAGTCTTGCAGTATTCGTCATCATCATGTGCCGTGCTGATAACTGTGAACGGTCATTTTTCGCCATCTCACACGATCACCAGTGTCGTAGAGCATCTCAGTGTTTTGTCTCGGCCACTCCATGTTGTCAAACCATCCAGATAATTACTTCTTTGCTTTCCCTTTGTTCTTTCCCCCTCAATCTTTCCAGTTGTCACTAAGTTCTCTACTTTAATTCTTCTCAGAACGTGTCAAAAATATCTTAATGTCAACGTCTAATTTATCTAATCAGATTACGATTTTCATTTCCTTCTTGTAGGACTGCTCATTGTTTTGTTTTGTTTTTTTTGTTTTTTTTCTACCTGTCCACGATTCTTAGTATTTTCCTCAGAAACCACATTTCCACAACCATTAGATGGTCTTCAGCTTGTCTTCTAATTGTCCATTTTCACATCGATGCAAAAGTACAGCTTTTATATAGCACCTCACCGCTCTCTTTCTCGTTGCAATTGACATCTTTTTATTGGTTATTATGTTTTCCATCCTGCTGAAGGTATTATTAGAGCTGCTTGTTGCGTGATATTGATTATTACTGCTACTGGTAGAGCATTGTGCCTTGTTTCTGTGTTATTATTATGGAGACTCATCTACTTTTTATATCTGTCCATGTCCATTGAAAATGATCAAAAATCAAAAATAAATACTTCGTTGATTCTACTCAGTAATAACGGACTGACAGAGCATGTTGTGAAAGGTGAAGACATGCATGCTTCGTGCAGAGTGGCACGTGTCAATTAAATAATCAAACAGGTTGGATGTTTTTTATTTTTACCAAGACATGCTGGTGTGTTGGGAAAAGAGCAGCCGGACAGACTGGCTGGGTCTACAGCGCTGGGTGGGGTAGTGGTGCATGATTGGCTGGGTCTACAGCGCTGGGTGGGGTAGTGGTGCATGATTGGCTGGGTCTACAGCGCTGGGTGGGGTAGTGGTGCACAATAAAAGAAGCGTGGTCAGGGTCCTGTGGGATAGTGTATATATTGTGTCAGAACAGATACATCATTATGGCATAGAGAGTTAGTTAGTTAGTTAGTCAGTAGTCAGTTAGTCAGTTAGTCAGTCAGTCAGTCAGTCAGTCAGTCGGTTAGTCAGTCAGTCGGTTAGTCGGTCAGTCGGTCAGTCGGTCAGTCAGTCAGTCAGTCATTCAGTCAGTCAGTCATTCAGTCAGTCAGTCAGTCAATTAGTCAGTCAGTCAGTCAGTCAGTCAGTTAGTTAGTTAGTTAGTTAGTTAGTTAGTTAGTTAGTTAGTTAGTTAGTTAGTTAGTTAGTTAGTTAGTTAGTTAGTTAGTTAGTTAGTTAGTTAGTTAGTTAGTTAGTTAGTTAGTTAGTCGAGGTTCCAACTTCACGGCAACGGGTCGTCCACAATATGCTCTGTTCCTGTGCCAGTTAATATCACACAAAATGCTCCCCACTGTCCAATGTGAAAAATGGAACAGACAGGAGTCTCGGCAATCCAACAGCCCACACAGGTGCACTGTGCATAATGCCGCCGCAAGAATGCCAATACAAAAGTCCTCCACGAAAACCACAGTTCATCGTCAATGGAATCGGCAGTCACCAGAAAGACCTCATTGACCCGGGTTTTCTCACATGGCTCTGTCTCTATCCGCAGAGCGACCCACCGAAAGTGTCGCATTAAGCACGAACTCCGTAGCTCCAGCGCCGTCTCCCAGGAGTCTCCTGAAAAAAGCACTCGTGAACCGAAAAGGAAAATCAGTCAATTCAGCAACAGCCGGTAGCCATTGTTCCGAACATGCAGGTCACTGTACAAACAAAAGCGGACACATGTAAAAGCATTCCACGTGAATATCACAGCTCACAGAATCGCGCCACACACTCACTCAGTAGCAGGGCGACGGAACCATATACTACCAGTCCAACACGAGGAAAATGCGAAATGCAAACCGCAGCCACAAAGATAAATACTCCAGAGGCCGTAGCGGTTCAATGTCTAACCGCCGTGCTGGGGACCGGAAGTCTACGGCATAGAGAGAATGATGCTGCAAGGCGTTACTAAAACACCTGGTGGACACTCTGTACTCCGAGGAAAGGCCAGACGGAAACATAATCACACTGCAGCTGGTACCATTACTATTGGGACTCTTCGCTGGTTGTTGAAGATGAGGACAGGGGAGATTATGGGAATGTCCCATAATGTCAGTTCTTGTCTCAGCTCAATTACTCTGTGGTATCTATTTGCTCAAAGAGAGCCTTTCCAGACTATCTCTTTAGATCTGTCTATAGTGTACAATATCTCTCCAGATCTGTCACTCATATACAATATCTTCCTAGATCTGTCAATGATATACAATATCTCCCTAGATCTGTCAATCATATACAATGTCTCCCTAGATCTGTCAGTCATATACAATGTCTCCCTAGATCTGTCAATTATATACAATGTCTCCCTAGATCTGTCAATTATATACAATGTCTCCCTATATCTGTCAATTATATACAATGTCTCCCTATATCTGTCAGTTATATACAATATCTCTCCATCCTTGTCAATGATATACAATATCTCCATAGACCTGTCAATTATATACAATATCTCTACAGACTTGTCAATTATATACAATATCTCCCTATATCTGTCAATTATATACAATTACTCCCTATATCTGTCAATTATATACAATATCTCCCTATATCTGTCAATCATATGCAATGTCTCCCTATATCTGTCAATTATATACAATATCTCCCTTTATCTGTCAATTATATACAATATCTCCCTCTATCTGTCAATCATGTACAATATCTCCCTATATCTGTCAATTATATACAATATCTCCCTTTATCTGTCAATCATATACAATATCTCCCTAGATCTGTCATTCATATACAATGTCTCCCTAGATTTATCAATCATATACAATGTCTCCCTAGACCTTTCAATCATATACAATATCTCCCTAGATCTGTAAATCATAAACTGTGTCTCCCTATATCTGTCAATTATATACAATATCTCCATAGACCTGTCAATTATATACAATATCTCTACAGACTTGTCAATGATATACAATATCTCCCTATATCTGTCAATTATTTACAATATCTCCCTATATCTATCAATTGTTAGTCAGTCAGTCAGTCTGTCAGTCAGTCAGTCAGTCAGTCAGTCAGTCAGTTAGTTTATTAGTTAGTTAGTTAGTTAGTTAGTTAGTTAGTTAGTTAGTTAGTTAGTTAGTTAGTTAGTTAGTTAGTTAGTTAGTTAGTTAGTCGACAGGTTATCCTCATTGCACATCGAACCATTCAGTCCATAAGTGCTTGGATCCCCTCCTCAGCAAATCCCGCAGCGTGTAGCGGCTCACGGCACCAGTTCCGTGTTGGTTTATCAATCTTCTTTGGTTTCCTGCGTAGTGTTCTTGTTTGGCCACACCTCTTTTAATTTTTTGTTCTCGCAGTCTGACCATGGTTGTAGATCAATATATCTCTAAAGACTTGTCAATCATATACAATATCTCTAAAGACTTGTCAATCATATACAATATCTCCCTTGACCTGTCAATCATATACAATACCTCCCTTGGCCTGTTGTATTGGCACTTTGCCGTCTTGACAGACGATAGTTTGGTATGTGCTTCAAAAAGGCTTAATAACTACGACCCATGGTGGTGGCGAGTGTGTCTGATAAGGCCAATTTGTGCTGCAAATGTTTGTCCACAGTGGATGTATGTGAAAACATGGTCATTTCCACCAACATGCACCATCTTACGTCTCTCACGCTCTATGTGTGCTTTATCTGCAATCATTTTCTCCTTTGTCTTTTTCCATTTCTGATTGTTGCCCTCCATGCAACACGTTCAGCGGCGACTTGCTCCCAATTAGGTTTAGGTTTAGTCGATGGATCAACATCACGGCACACGGGTGCAACCCATAAGTGCTCCGTTCTCCTCCTAACTCAAACCTGAGTCTGGAGAAACTCAGCTCAGTGCACGAACTCCGTAGCACCGCCAAGGATCCTGAAATACTTTGGGTAGCTTTTTAACTCGAAATTTTGCCCGGGCAGCGCCGTTAGGCAACTCTTTTTCGATTTCCAATTGCCAAGGGATTTTTTACGTGCGCAACAATACACACGGGCGTCCGATCTCACTACCCAGAGACCAGGGGAAATTTATTACTAGAAGTCCACGAGAAAAAATCCCGGCATCGCTCCCAATGTGTATTGTCAATGCCTGTATCAATCATGTCCCGCTTACACACATCTTTGTCTCGTAGTAGAGGCCGACCCTGAGATTTCCTACCCATCTGTAATTCACCAAAAAAGATGTCCTTTGGTATTCTACCATCATCCATCCTCCTAAGATGTCCTATCCATCTATGTCTACAAAAACTGACCATGGAATACATCGTCACACAACCTGATCTTTCCAATACTTCAGTATTTGTGATTTTGTTTTGCCACTTAATACCAAGTATTCTTCGCAGACACCGCATATGAAAGCTGTTTAAACGTTTCTCTTGGCGTGAGTAAGTTGTCCAGGTTTCACTGCCATAAAGAAGAGTACTAAGGACACAGGCTTGGTAGACGAGGACTTTTGTTTTGGCAGTAAGCTTCCTGTTCTCCCAGACTCTTTTTGCTAACATGTTCATTGTTGTTGCTGCCTTGCCAATCCTGATGTTGATTTCCTGATCTAGGGATAATTCAACCTGTTAATCGTATACAATATCTCTACAGACTTGTCAATCATATGCATTATCTCTCCAGACTTGCCAATCATATACAATATCTCTACAGACTTGTCATGCATATACAACATCTCCCTAGACCTGTCAATCGTGTACAACCTGTGTTTACCCACAAGTGCATATTCTAGATTTAGATCTGCATATAAATTATTGTTGTTGGGGTGCAGGCAAATGTCTTCAGAATAATTGTGTTTCGTTTTGGGAACGCATATTTCAGTCTTTGTTGTCATTTTGTGAATATATAATATGAAAGATTGCAAGATTTTGAATTTAGTGCTGGACTGAGATGACTTGTTTTTATGACACGTTTTACCAGTCTGTCAATGAACAGCACGTGAAACTACAGGGGAATGATCAGACTTACACACGTCAGTTGATCTCGAGTTCAACTGAAATGTCATAATCAAGTTATCCAGGCAAAAACATTGACATGTCATATTTCAATAATGTCATGGGTTTTTAGATGACATGTTAGAAAATAAAGCCAACAATGTCATATTCCCAATATTATCCCGGGTGATTCGATGACATATAAGCAAATTAAAGCCAATAAATGTCACATTTACAATATTGTCACAACCGTTCAGATGCAATGTAAGCACGTTAAGCCAAATATATGTCACTTTACCAATATTGTCACGAGAGTACTGGTGACATAATATCAAATTAAACCAAATAAATGTCACATTTATATTGTCCATCCATCCATCATGTGCCATGCCGGTAAGCGTGGGCGGTCATGTTCTGCCATCTCACTCGATCAACAGAGTCGTGGATCAGTTCCGTGTTTTTGTCTCGACCATGCCACAAGGCCAAGCCATCCAGATACTTGTTTCTAGGTCTTCCCCTTGGTCTGTTCCCCTCGATCTTACCAGTTGTCACCAAGTTCTCCAAATCATTTCTTCTCATAACATGCCCAAAAAATTGTGACTGTCTACGTCTAATGTCTCTGATCAGTTTACGATCTTCATTTGTTTCTTGAAGGACTTGTTCATTGGTCTTTCTGGCTGTCCATGGTATTCTTTGCATTTTCCTCAGAAACCACATTTCTACAGCCATCAGATATTTTTCAGCCTGGCTGCTCATTGTCCAAGCTTCACATCCATATAAAAGTACAGGTTCTATGTAGCATCTCAACACTCTTTTTCTCGTTTCAATTGACATCTTTTTATTGGTCAGTATGTTTTTCATCTTGCTAAAGGCTACTTTTGCCATGGCGATTCTTGTTCTAATCTCTTCAAGGCATCTCCCATCAGATGTTATTACTGTTCCGAGGTAATTGTACCTATTCACTTGTTGAAGAGTATTCCCATTTACTTGTATATTACACTGTGGTATTTCGTTCTTCTTAGTGACGACCATAATCTGTGTCTTTTTACAATTTAATTCTAACCCTTGTTGTTCACTATGTGTAACAACCGCATCTACTAAATTTTGCAGGTCCTGTTCATTGTCTGCAATCAAGACTGTATCATCTGCATATCTAATGTTATTGATGCATTGTCCCCCAATGTTGATTCCTTCCATATTTTCAATATTTCTGAAAATATTTTCACTGTACAGGGAAAACAGATCTGGAGACATTACACATCCCTGTCTCACACCTCTCTTAATAGGCTGATATTGGCTTACTTCATTATCAACTCTTATGGCAGCTTGTTGTTTCCAATATATGTTTTTTACAAGTCTAAGGTCTTTCCCATCAATTTGTAGATCTTCAAGCATCCTTATCATGTTGACATGTCTCACTTTATCAAAAGCCTTTGTGTAGTCAATGAAGCAAAGGTGTAGATCTTTGTTTACTTCTATAGAACGTTCGATTACGGTTCTCAGTATATACACAGCATTTACTGTACCCTTGCCTACTACAAACCCACATTGTTCTTCTCCTATTTCAGGTTGTATTTTCCTCCTAACTCTTTGCATGATAATTCTTAGCAAAATCTTCGTGATGTGACTCATTATACTAATTGTTCGATGTTGATCACATTCCAAGGCTCCTGATTTCTTTGGGATTGCAATAAATACAGAATTACATAACTCATGAGGTATGTTTCCAGTATCATATATTGTATTAAGCAGACTGGTAACTTTATCTATTCCATATTCTTCTAAAGCATTAATCATTTCTGTTGTGACGCTGTCTGGACCGGGGGTTTTGCCAGATTTCATATGATTAAGAGCATTCTGAACCTCCATCTTCAAAATTGCTGGCCCTTCATTGTTATTTTGAACAATATATTGTTCGTCTCTGCTATCGTCATAAAGGTTTTTCACGTAATCTGACCATACATGTAAAATCTGATCTTTTTCTATTATGACTCTTCCATCTTTTGTCTTTAGGCAGCCTGCTGATGTACGTGTTCTTTGATTAGTAATCTCCTGAATTCTTTTGTGCATTAGTTTCGCATTTTTACTGTTGTGTTGTTTTTCAATTTCTCTGCAATTTTTCTCAAGCCATGTTTCTTTAGCCTCCTTACATAAGGTTCTGACTTTTCTGTGAATTTCTTCATATTTGGCAGGATTATTTTTGTTCTGTCTTCTTGTTTCCATTAGTTGTAAAATTTCTTCAGTCATCCATGTCTTACGGCCAACTTTCTTTACTTTTGGAATAGTTTTTTCTGCTGCACAACTGATTGAATTCTTCAGCATTTCCCATTGATCATCTACATCTTGAAATAGGATCTCTAGATCAGACAATAAATCAAATTTGTTCTTTACTTCTATGTTAAAATTATCTTGTATTTCTTTGTCAGTTTTCAATTTGCACAAGTCATATTTAGGGTTTCCTGCTGTATACTTGACTTTCTTTAACTTTACCCTCAATGTGCCAGTAATTAATCTGTGATCACTGTAACAGTCTGCATTTGGAACTGTTTTTACAACTGTTAATGCATTTCGAAACCTTTTGCTCATCAGGATGTAATCTATCTGGTTTTTAATCCTGCTGTCTGGACTCCTCCATGTCCATAATCTTCTAGGATGTTGTTTAAACCAGGTGTTTCCTACAACCAATTCTTGTTCTTTTGCCCATTCTACAAGTCTGTAACCTCTTTCATTTCTCTCTCCCAAACCATGGTTGCCTACACTGTATCCATCGCTTTGCTTTCCTATTTTTGCGTTGAAATCACCCATTATGATATTTATTTCTGATTTTTTACAGTTCTTCAAAGCAGACTCCATGTCATTATAAAATGCCTCTATACTTTCTTCACTGCTTTCACTTGTTGGGGCATATACTTGAATTACATTTATTTTAAAAGGTCTTCCGTTTAATTTTACTAATAGAACTCTGTCTGACACAGCCCAATATCCTTTGACAGAATTTGATGTTTGCTTATCTAATATAATGGCTACACCTCTTTGCTGTTCTTCTCCCCCCGAGTAAATAATCTTACAATCCTCTCCTGTCCTTATCCCTGCTCCTCTCCATCTCGTTTCCGATATTCCTAATATGTTAATCTTCTCTCTCTCCATTTCTTTTTTGATGTCCTCCAACTTTCCATCTGCATTCATTGTTCTAACATTCCAAGTTCCTACTTTCAATGATATTAATCTTTTGCACCTAGTAGCCTGTTGACGGTCTGGAGTCACCTGGTGCGCATGACTATCCCTACCGGGCGAGGCTGCTCCTATGGAGCACCCATTTACGCCGTTTCTCTGATTATCGATAAGTGAACACAACATGATTTTCTTGGCATGTGTAAAGAAGGTAGTTTGCCATTGCTTTCCTTCCCAGCAGTGACCATACTGGTCAGTGACCGTAGCCATTGTCTCCTCAAAAAAGGAGATCCTCTGCCTACCGTCGTGAAGGTGTAGACCATAACCTACAACTATCTGTCGGCTGCTCTACATCTTCATCCACCACCTGCACCCATGGCTTCACGTAACCCTGATCGGGGGGCTAAACGGGTACTCCACCTTGCCCAAGGGTGTCCCGTAGGCTAGCGGAGGGAAGGAGGCGCCTTACTTCTCCTTTTGATAGGGGATACCCCTACCCCGCTACCCGTATATTGTCACTAGAGTCAAATACAAGCAAGAAAGTCAACATGTATGTCGCGTTTCCAATGCTGTCATTAATTTCATAGATGAAAAATAAGAGGGGTGACTTGACATGTTTTGTTAGAGTATTGGAAGTGAGGAATGAAGACTTCGTATCTAGGCTTGTGGAATTTGATGACATCTCTATAATCTTCTTCTCAGCAGTCAGTACTTGGTATAGTTTTCCTTTTAACATCTGATTTCGATTGCTCTGTCTATTCTGTCATCTCTTCTGTGATCATACTTCCTAGATATTTAAATGTTTGTACTTGTATCAGAGGTGTGCTATTTATCAGTATATTTAGTGAACCAGGAGATATGCCAATCTGCATTATTTCAGTTTTGTTTGTACTTATATTCATGTTCTGTCTACTGGTTGTTGAACTCAGCTTATTAATATGATTTTGCAGTCTGCCCTCGTCGCTGTAATACAGGCACTGATCGTCTACAATTTTTTTTAAAAAAAAGCTAAATTATCGCTAGTGGGTCTGTTTTTTCGTCTAAAGTAAGAAATGTGAAATTTCAAATTTGTTTGTGAAGGCTTGCTTATATGGATATTCTATTTATGCAGATGTTAAATAGACGGGGAGAAAGCGCACATCCCAGTCCCACTCCTCTATTGACTATAAACTTGTCTGATACATCTACTTGTGTTATATTGCACTTTGACTCGAATGGTACATGGCTATGATATTATCTAGCAATTGTCCATGTATCCGGTAGTCTCCAAGGATGGTTCATAATTTATATCTTATCCACTCAATAAAAAGCTCTTTCCTATTATCAGTTCACATATCACAGCTGCATAAGCACACGATGTATAATCATGTATTCAGTGCTGTGATTTATCATCTTTTGATTATCGATTGCTGATGGCTAAAGCAAAATTTGCAGGCCAGGTGACAGATACACGGTGACACCCCCTTGTTAGAATAAGTCATTACCGACATTGACAGTGGATTCAGATTGATGAGTTATAGCCCTTACTGACAGACCGGATGTCTGACATTCGATGTCCAGAGCTGGATGTGGGAAGGGCCACGAATCAGGAGGAAATACAACTTGTTGGCTCGGAGGCACCAGTTAATTAGAGAATATTGTCGTCCCGTGTGAAGGAGTCAATCAATCATGTGTCATGCCGGAAAGCGTGGGCGGTCATGACTCGCCATTTCACTAGATCACCAGAGTCGTGGATCAGCTCAGTGTTCCTGTCTCGTCCATGCCATGTGGCCAAGACATCCAGGTATTTTCCTCTCAGTCTTCCTCTTGGTCTGTTCCCTTCGATCTTGCCAGTTGTCACTAAGTTCTCCAATCCATTTCTTCGCATAACATGTCCAAAAAATGTTGACTGTCTACGTCTGATTTCTCTAATCAATTTAGGATTTTCATTTGTCTCCTGTATTACTCGGCATTGGTTTTTTCTATCTGTCCATGGTATTCTTTGCATTTTCCTCAGAAACCACATTTCTGCAGCCATCAGATGATTTTCAGCTTGACTGCA
Source organism: Cepaea hortensis (assembly GCA_963921405.1). Taxonomy (NCBI): domain Eukaryota; kingdom Metazoa; phylum Mollusca; class Gastropoda; order Stylommatophora; family Helicidae; genus Cepaea; species Cepaea hortensis. Next base: position 15,275,483 of record OY992878.1, read on the forward strand.
CATTGTCCAAGTTTCACATCCATACAAAAGAACAGGCTCTATGTATCCCCTCAACACTCTTATTCTCGTTTCAATTGACATCTTTTTATTGGTCAGAATGTTTTTCATCTTGCTAAAGATTACCTTCTTGTTCTAATCTCTTCAGGGCATCTCCCATCAGATGTTATGACTGTTCCGAGATAATTGTACCGATTCACTTGTTGAAGAATATTCCCATTTACTTGTATATTACATTGTGGTACTTCGTTCTTCCTAATGACGACCATAACCTATGTCTTCTTACAATTTAATTCCAACCCCAGTGAAGGAGTACGCGATGAACAACAACAATATATAGATACAAACTGATATTCCAATGGAGAAGTACGAGATGACCAAACAAAATAATATATAGATACAAACTGATATTCCAATGGAGAAGTACGATATGACCAAACAAAATAATATATAGATACAAACTGATATTCCAATGGAGAAGTACGAGATGAACATACACAATATGTACATAGTTACTGGATTTTAAATGACAAGAAGAAGTCTAAGTAACTTAGTTACGTTATCTTAAAATTACGCAGTTGCTATGGGTACTTAGAGGCTCGGCTAAAAGTTAAATGTCGCCACCATTTTTAACCTAGTAAATATTGCCAAAGTCCAACAGAGGTGATTATTTAAGTTATTAGTTCATATATCACGAAGATATAAAATTGTATGGAGTGTGGCACACAATGCTACTTTATAAGAGAGAGGGCACATAAAGTGTAATATAAAATGCTACCTCATGAGAGAAAGTACACATATAATGTGATATGAAATGCTACCTCATGAGAGAAAGTACACATAGAATTTGATATGAAATGCTACCTCGTGAGAGAAAGTACACATATAATTTTTAATGAAATGCTACCTCATGAGAGAAAGTATACATATAATTTCATATGAAATGCTACCTCATGTGAGAAAGTACACATATAATGTGATATGAAATACTAGTTTATAAGAGAGAGTAAACTTGGAGTGTGATATTTTATGCAGGGTCGACATGAGTGTGGACAGGCAGATCATTGTTGTCTATTCTACGCGTATCTTTTTCTTGTTTTAAGTCCATCCAAACACAAAGGCAACATGACAGAATCGATAATAACACTCGTTCTTAAACTTCCGGTGTGCCGTAGCCGAGGTAACGAGTTCAACCCCTACACCTGTCAACTGGATTAAAATGTTGACTTCTCGTCCTTCACAAGGGTAAGTAAAATACAAGAACCTCAGCAGTCGCAGTGGATTCGCCAGATGGCAAGAGACACTGGTATTCGGGAAAGCAAACATGCAAACATCAATCCAGTACACTCTCTAGTAGTTGAAACTACTAGAGGTATTAGTACGTCCTGAGTTTATGGCGAGCGTGAACCAACCAAACACACACATACACACACACACACAGGAAGAAAAATAAACACGCGCGGGCGCGCATAGAGAGAGATTCAGAAATAAATATGGCGTTATTTCGGTTGATTATACGCTTCTGTGTGTCTGCGCGCGCGCGTGTGTGTGTGCATGTGTGTGTGTTTCTCTGTGTATGTGAGGGGGTGGTTAGTGTGTGTGTGTGTGTGTGCGCGCGCGTGCGTATGAATAAGACTACATAAATCTCATCAAAACTTACCCAAAATTTAGTGTGGTCTTTTTAAACTTATCTCAACACAAGAACTGGTTGTCCCCCTAGCCTAGCCCTTCTACGACTATCTTCTCTGAATGCAGTTCCCCGTATGGTTTCACTCAAAGCTCAAGTTCACGTGAACAATCAATGTTTGTGAATGTTTTCTTGAGTTTGCTGTCATTGATCCTTCTCTCGTTTTGACATCATCAATAACAGTGTTAATCCTGTCCCTTTTTAATGCTTTATCAACAGCTCCGCATGGCCGAATGGGTAAGAACGCGTGTTCTTAAACATCCGGTGTGAGAATGCCGAGGTAAGCGGTTCAACCCCTACGCCGGACAACTGGGCTAAAATGTTGACCTGTCGTCCTTGACTTGGGGACGTAATTTACAAGTATCTGAAGTCGGAGTGGGTTCGCCAGATGGCGAGGGACACTGTTAATAGAGAAAGCTCATCACTACTATAAATAGTGTGTATGGCCTACGCTTGAGTTCAAACCGAGCAAGCGAGCGCAAAAATAAAAAAAAACATTAAAAATTCATTATGAATTACATGTGTTCACGTTGGCCCTTTCGAATTTCTATATATTTTTTTGTTTCCCCAGAGACATCCATCAGCTGAGTTTTAAGCTGAGTTTTTGTGTGTGTCTCACCAGATAAGAGAAGCCTTGAAAACGTTCTGTCTCCGTCCGAAACTTAATGCCACGGTGAACTGTGGGTTGCTATTAGCGAGCGATAATGTCAGCGCAGAGATTCATGTGGGATGGGATATTTTGCAATACTCTACAGCATGTTTTGTGTCCATTGTGACATTCCTCAACAAGTTTTATGTCCATTACGACACTCTAAACGCAGTTTGATGTTGATTTATTTGGTTGTTTCGGGATTTGAGATGTAAAGATTGAGCACAACCCACTCCTGGCAACGCTGATCGTATTCCGGTACGAACCTTGGGCCTTGTCACGTCAGATTGTAAGCACTAGACTTGAGTTTCGCTCTCGTTTGAGCTCGTCAGTAGTGCATATCCATGACTGGACCCAGGATCGAACTCCGGACCACTGGCGTGTGTGTGTTTAGTAATGATTTGGACATGTCCTGAGCACAATTTTAACATGGAGGCAAAGAAACAGCTTAACATGTGAAAAAGTAACATGTGAGAGCACGTACACCGAGATAGCGGACGGGTTAGTGAAGTTGATAGGGAACTGCGCCGATAATGTTATGAGCGATATAGGGTGAGAATTCCACGCTTTGTTCGCGTCTGGCTAAGTGAGGGCAACAGTGACAGCTATCCCTCCGTGCATTTAGGCCTACAGAAATAGTAGCAGCAATGGGAATAATAGTACTAGTAGAAGTAGTAGAAGTAATAGCAACTGCAGTAGTAACAGTATTACTAGTAGAAGTAGTAGTAGTAATAGTAGCTGCAGCAGTAATAGTAGTACTAGTAGAATTAGTAGTAATAATAGTAGCTGCAGTAGTAATAGTAGTATTAGTAGAAGTAGTAGTAGTAATAGCAGCTACAGTAGTAACAGTATTACTAGTATAAGTAGTAGTAGTAATAGTAGCTGCAGTAGTAACAGTATTACTAGTAGAAGTAGTAGTAGTAATAGTAGCTGCAGCAGTAACAGTATTACTAATAGAGGTAGTAGTAGTAATAGTAGCTGCAGTAGTAACAATAGTACTAGGATAAGTAGTAGTAGTAATAGCAGCTACAGTAGTAACAGTATTACTAGTATAAGTAGTAGTAGTAATAGTAGCTGCAGTAGTAACAGTATTACTAGTAGTAGTAGTAATAGTAGCTGCAGCAGTAACAGTAGTACTAGTATAAGTAGTAGTAGTAATGGTAGCTACAGTAATAACAGTATTACTAGTATAAGTAGTAGTAGTAATAGTAGCTGCAGTAGTAACAGTATTACTAATAGAAGTAGTAGTAGTAATAGTAGCTACAGTAGTAACAGTATTACTAATAGAAGTAGTAGTGGTAATAGTAGCTGTAGTAGTAACAGTATTACTAATAGAAGTAGTAGTAATAATAGTAGCTGCAGTAGTAATAGCAGTACTAGTAGATGTCGTAATAACAATAGTAGCTGCAGTAGTAATAGTAGTACTAGAAGAAGTAGTAGTAGTAATAGGGGCTACAGTAGTAATAGTGGTACTAGTATAAGTAGTAGTAATAATAGTAGCTGCAGTTGTAATAGTAGACGTAGTAGTTGTAATAGTAGCTGCAGTAGTAATAGTAGTACTAGTAGAATTAGTAGTAATAATAGTAGCTGCAGTAGTAATAGTAGTACTAGTAGAAGTAGTAATAGATAATTGTTGATATTGTTATTTAAAGTTATATAATTGTTGATAAACTGTTAATAATGCACAGTGGGAGCAAGTCGCCGCTGAACGTGTTGCATAGAGGGCAAAGTTCAAAAATGGAATAAAGACAAAGGAAAAAATTATTGCAGATAAGCCACACACCGAGCGTGTGAGACGTAAGATGGTGCCTGATGGTGGAAATGATCACGTGTTCACATGCAACCACTGTGAACGAACATTTACAGCGCGAATTGGCCTTATCAGTCACATTCGCTACCGTCATAGGTAAAAGTTATGATGCCTTTTTAAAGCACAAACTATCGCTGTGAAGACGACAATGTGCCAATGAGAAGTAGTAGCAGTAGTAATAGTAGTACTAGTAGAAGTAGTAGTAATAATCCAAGACCAAAATTAGAAGGGTACTGAGCAGAGAGTTGGTTTTTGCAGATGATGCTGCATTTACGACCCACTCTGAGGAAGAATTGCAATGTCTACTATCTGTATTCTCCAATGCTTGTTCTGAATTTGGTTTAACAATTAGCAAAAAGAAGACACAGATTATGTCACAAGGTGCACATGGGGTACCATCAATCTTTATTGACGACGCCAAACTAGAGATGGTAGACCATTTTACATATCTGGGATCAGTGGTAAATATCAGCAACAACAAATATAGAATAGGTTTTTAAAAAAAGAGTCTGGGAGAACAGGAAGCTTACTGCCAAAATAAAAGTCCTTGTCTATCAAGCCTGTGTCCTTAGTACTCTTCTCTATGGCAGTGAAACCCGGACAACTTACTCACACCAAGAGAAACGTTTAAACAGCTTTCATATGCGGTGTCTGCGAAGAATTCTTGGTATTAAGTGGCAAAACAAAATCACAAATGCTGAAGTATTGGAAAGATCAGGTTGTGTGGCGGTTTATTCCATGCTCAGTCTTCGTAGACTTAGATGGATAGGACATCTTAAGAGGATGGATGATGGTAGAATACCAAAGGACATCTTTTTTGGTGAATTACAGATGGGTAAGAGATCTCAGGGTCGGCCTCTACTACGATACAAAGATGTGTGTAAGCGGGACACGATTGATACAGGCATTGACAATGCACATTGGGAGCAAGTCGCCGCTGAACGTGTTGCGGGGAGGGCAAACATCAGAAATGGAATAAAGACAAAGGAGAAAACTATTGCAGATAAGTCACACACCGAGCGTATGAGACGTAAGATGGTGCATGATGGTGGAAATGACCACGTGTTCACATGAACCCACTGTGAACGAACATTTACAGCGCGAATTGGCCTTATCAGTTACATTAGCTTTCGCCATAGGTAAAAAAGTTATTATATGTGTTATTATAGGTAAGAGTTATTATGCCATTTTATAGCACAAACTATCGTCTGTCAAGACGGCAAGATGCCTATATATATATATATATATATATATATATATATATATAATGAAGTAAGCCAATATCAGCCTATTAAAAGGGGTGTGAGACAGGGATGTGTAATGTCTCCAGATCTGTTTTCCCTGTACAGTGAAAGTATTTTCAGAAATATTGAAGATATGGAAGGAATCAACATTGGGGGACGATGCATCAATAACATTAGATATGCAGATGATACAGTCTTGATTGCAGACAATGAACAGGACCTGCAAAATTTAGTAGATGCGATTGTTACACACAGTGAACAACTAGGGTTAGAATTAAATTGTAAAAAGACACAGATTATGGTCTTCACTAGGAAGGACGAAATACCACAATGTAATATACAAGTAAATGGGAATATTCTTCAACAAGTGAGCAGGTACAATTATCTCGGAACAGTAATAACATCTGATGGGAGATGCCTTGAAGAGATTAGAACAAGAATCGCCATGGCAAAAGTAGCCTTTAGCAAGATGAAAAACATATTGACCAATAAAAAGATGTCAATTGAAACGAGAAAAAGAGTGTTGAGATGCTACATTGAACCTGTACTTTTGTATGGATGTGAAGCGTGGACAATGAGCAGTCAGGCTGAGAAACATCTGATGGCTGTAGAGATGTGGTTTCTGAGGAAAATGCAAAGAATACCATGGACAGCCAGAAAGACCAATGAACAAGTCCTTCAAGAAACAAATGAAGATCGTAAATTGATTAGAGAAATTAGACGTAGACAGTCAAAATTTTTTGGGCATGTTATGAGAAGAAATGGATTGGAGAATTTGGTGACAACTGGTAAGATCGAGGGGAACAGACCAAGGGGAAGACCTAGAAGCAAGTACATGGATGGCTTGGCCTTGTGGCATGGTCGAGACAGAAACACGGAGCTGATCCACGACTCTGGTGATCGAGTGAGATGGCAGAACATGACCGCCCACGCTTACCGGCATGGCACATGATGGATGGATATATATATATATATATATATATATATATATATATATATATATATATATATATATATATATATATATATATATATATATATATATATATATATATGAAAGTTAGAAAGCTGATACAAGTGTATTAGTAGTAGAAGTAGTAGTAGTAGTAATAGTAGTAGTAGTAATAGTAGTAGTAGTAGTAGTAGTAGTAGTAGTAGTAGTAGTAGTAGTAGTAGTAGTAGTAGTAGTAGTAGTAGTAGTAGTAGTAGTAGTTGTAGTAGTAGTAGTAGTAGTTGTTGTAGTAGTAGTTGTTGTTGTTGTTTTTGTTGTTGTTGTTGTTGTAATAGTAGTAGTAGTAGTAGTAGTAGTAGTAGTAGTAGTAGTAGTAGTAGTAGTAGTAGTAGTAGTAGTAGTAGTAGTAGTAGTAGTAGTAATAGTAGTAGTAGTTGGTTGTTATTTTTGTTGTTGTTGTTGTTGTAATAGTAGTAGTATTTGTTGTTGTTATTGTTGTTGTAGTTGTTGTTGTTGCAGCATTAGTAGTAGTAGTAGTAGTAGTAGTAGTAGTAGTAGTAGTAGTAGTAGTAGTAGTAGTAGTAGTAGTAGTAGTAGTAGTAGTAGTAGTTGTTGTTGTTGTTGTTGTTGTTGTTACTTTTGTTGCTGTATTTGTTGTTATTATTGTAGTAGTAGTGGTAGTAGTAGCAGTAGTAGTAGTAGTAGTAGTAGTAGTAGTAGTAGTAGTAGTAGTAGTAGTAGTAGTAGTAGTAGTAGTAGTAGTAGTAGTAGTTGTAGTAGTGGTGGTAGTAGTAGTAGTTGTAGTAGTGGTAGCAATAGTATGTTTTGTTGTTGTTGTTATTATTGTTGGTGTTGTTATTATTATTGGTGTGTTGTTATTATTGGTGTTGTTATTATTATTATTGCTGTTGTTGTTATTATTTTTATTGTTGGTGTTACTGCATAAAATATTATTTACACCACAATTACATCCCCCTTCCCTACCCGCCGACTAACTCCAAGAGTCCAAGCGTACCACGGGCGGCCAGTCGTCTAATCAGAACATGGTTATCTACCTTGTCCTGCCTACCCTACAATTCCCAGATAACTTGTCCCTGATATTTTTAACTGTCTGTGCAGAAAAACATTTGATTTCTACAACAGAGATAACGCCATTAGGAATAACAGGATCCAATCTTCGACTGACTAATAGCTTTCTGTGATAAACTGTACTTTCTATTACCAATTTACCTTTATGTTTACTGCCTCTGACATGAATGCCAACTAATGTCTGTAATGTGTTGACACAATAGACGTCATACCACTCAACGTGTACATTATGTATACTGGTATGCAAACACAAAAAGGCAATTTTATTTTATACGTGTCTCTTTTTGCTAAACGAGCAGCTTTCGTTAGTATAAGAGATATGTGTGTTTTCGGGGTGAGTCTTTAAATAAATCGAAAAGTGGAACATACCTTTATAGATGCAGATCTTTCAATAAATTTAAGAGTATAATCGAGCTTTGAGTCTTCCAATAAATTAAACTATCAACTAATCCTCAATAAACGGAAGACCAAGAGAAATGATGCTGAGACGGTGGCATGGAGGAATATCATCAGCAGGGTTGATCCAGTACACCAAAGACCGAGATATGAGGAGAGATATGAACGCTTACCTACGCCAGCTGGCACGACACTTGATGATGATGATGAGGATGATGATGATGATGATGATGATGATGATGATGATGATGATGATGATGATGATGATGATGATGATGATGATGATGATGATGATGATGATGAAACTGAAGAATTGAAACGAAACTTTATGATGATGATGAAACTGAAGAACTGAAACGAAACTTTATCACCGTGGGTCGTCGAATAAAGCCCAGACTACAGCCGATAGTGTACGGTCTGGTGGGCTGAGCTGTAAAGCAGCCAACGGATGATCTCAAGTTCGCCACGGTAGGCGGAGGTGCTCTTTATATGGACACTAATGGTTTTGATCACCGACCTGCAAGGTCATTACCAAGAAGGAAAATAATGGTAAACTATTTATAGATGCCGAAGAAATCATAATTCGCCAATTCTGTCGTGAGAAACTTTGAAAATACCCATAGAATATTTAATGTTTGTTGTATGCATACCAGACATGTACAATTCCAGATAACTTGCCCTTAATAATTTTAACTGATTCTGCAGAATTAAGCAGACAAGTTGAGAAACATCTAAGGGCACAGACTGTGGGTTTTGAAGAATGCAAAGAACAGCATTGATGGGAAGAGGTCAGCGTGGCCGAATGAGTAAGAGCATTCGCTCTTAAACATGTAACTCCGCCTATGTTTTCTCCGCATTGTCCCTCTCTGTCTCTAATTCTTTTCTCCATGTATCGTTCGGCCTCCTTCTATTTCTTGTGGGTTCCACATTCATTCATTCATTCATTCATTCATTCATTCATTCATTCATTCATTCATTCATTCAGTAGCATGTCCTTTGCAGAACCTCGCTCCTATAACAACCTTCCGGAAAACCATATATTCCACATATAATCTTTCCATTATTTTATTGCGCCGAATGTTGAGCGGCGCTCACCAAACCCGACACCCCACATTGTGCCAACGGCCGCGGGCGGAGAACGCAACTGGGTGGGTACAAGCCTCATCCAGTGCAAGGATGTGACCTAAAGACTACACGTCGTGGCAGGGTAGGCCAGGCCCTAGGCCTTGGTCGGCATCTGGTCTAGGATCGAAGCTCCAACAGGCGGACAGCAGCAGCATTGCTTTGCTGATCCGGCAGCTTCTGCAGCTTTTCATTTTACATTTGCTTTCTTCGTGTGCTTGCTTTGAACTCAAGAGTAATACATTCGCGTGATACTACATCTAGTGCACTGAGGGCTTTTTCGTATGGATTAGCTTTCCCTATTACCATTGTCCCTCACCATCGGGAGATCTCACTCCGACTTCAGAGGTACTTCTTATTTACGTCTCCAAGTCCAAAAAGAGACGTAAACAGTTTTGTCCAACTGAAAGGTATAGGGACTAAAGCCGTCCTGATCCAGATGTATTTGTATGACCTGTTTTCTGGAGTAAATTAGGTAGATCGAGAGGGGGATCATCCTGCATAGGCAACACATGGTCTTTACAATTCAGCCCAGGCTTTCTGCTATTGAGAAGTATAGCTCCATCCCTGGTCCCCGCTATGAGTTGTAGTTATACAGCCTTTTTTGTTCTTTCTTCAAGCAGTTTGTAACAAACTATCGTCTGTCAAGGCGACAAGGTGACAGTTTTAAAGTTAGTTGCATATTCTTTACAGGACGTCGCAGTCAGTCCCGATATTTTATTTTATCTGTTTGTGATTGCTTGGCAAATTTACGTTCAGTAGTGTGCCATTGCTTTCTAAACCACCAGCACTCACACATTTGTGAAACAAGCGCAAGGCGGTCCGCTTCCATATCGACCGCAGCTGTGTTTTGAACGCGGTGCACGGGTTTGCGAATTGCACCTGTAACCCCTTCTCCAAACGTGCCGGTACATTATATTATTGACAGGTTTTCATAACGTATGATCTATCCAGCGTCAGTATTGTTTTATCTATCACCCCTTAATTTGCATGAATGTATTGTGTTCTATCCATACGCTCGGCTCTGAAATATTGATTCTGCCTGACCATTTTAGTCTTATTCTCCACAGATACCAGTTAGTGTATGTTTGTAGTCTATTAGTACTTGCATTGGTCGCTTCTCCTACTTCTGATCCATACACCAGTACTTTACTTAGTCGCTTGTCTTGTTTCTGATCCATACAACACTACTAGTACTTTACTTAGACGCTTGTCTTGTTTTTGATCCATAGACCAGTACTTTACTTGGTCGCTTGTCTTGTTTCTGATCCATACACCAGTACTTTACTTAATCGCTTGTCTTGCTTCTGATCCATACACCAGTACTTTACTTAGTCGCTTGTCTTGCTTCTGATCCATACACCAGTACTTTACTTAGTCGCTTGTCTTGCTTCTGATCCATACACCAGTACTTTACTTAGTCGCTTGTCTTGCTTCTGATCCATACACCAGTACTTTACTTAGTCGCTTGTCTTGCTTCTGATCCACACACCAGTACTTTACTTAGTCGCTTGTCTTGCTTCTGATCCATCCATACACCAGTACTTTACTTAGTCTCTTGTCTTGTTTCTGATCCATACACCAGTACTTTACTTAGTCTCTTGTCTTGTTTCTGATCCATACACCAGTACTTTACTTAGTCGCTTGTCTTGCTTCTGATCCATACAGCAGTACTTTACTTAGTCGCTTGTCTTGCTTCTGATCCATAGACCAGTACTTTACTTAGTCGCTTGTCTTGCTTCTGATCCATACAGCAGTACTTTACTTAGTCGCTTGTCTTGCTTCTGATCCATACAGCAGTACTTTACTTAGTCGCTTGTCTTGCTTCTGATCCATACACCAGTACTTTACTTAGTCGCTTGTCTTGCTTCTGATCCATACAGCAGTACTTTACTAAGTCGCTTGTCTTGCTTCTGATCCATACAGCAGTAGTTTACTTAGTCGCTTGTCTTGCTTCTGATCCATACAGCAGTACTTTACTTAGTCGCTTGTCTTGCTTCTGATCCATACACCAGTACTTTACTTAGTCGCTTGTCTTGCTTCTGATCCATACAGCAGTACTTTACTAAGTCGCTTGTCTTGCTTCTGATCCATACAGCAGTACTTTACTTAGTCGCTTGTCTTGATTCTGATCCATACAGCAGTACTTTACTTAGTCGCTTGTCTTGATTCTGATCCATACAGCAGTACTTTACTTAGTCGCTTGTCTTGATTCTGATCCATACACCAGTACTTTACTTAGTCGCTTGTCTTGATTCTGATCCATACACCAGTACTTTACTTAGTCGCTTGTCTTGATTCTGATCCATACAGCAGTACTTTACTTAGTCGCTTGTCTTGATTCTGATCCATACACCAGTACTTTACTTAGTCGCTTGTCTTGCTTCTGATCCATACACCAGTACTTTACTTAGTCGCTTGTCTTGCTTCTGATCCATACAGCAGTACTTTACTAAGTCGCTTGTCTTGATTCTGATCCATACAGCAGTACTTTACTTAGTCGCTTGTCTTGATTCTGATCCATACAGCAGTACTTTACTTAGTCGCTTGTCTTGATTCTGATCCATACAGCAGTACTTTACTTAGTCGCTTGTCTTGATTCTGATCCATACAGCAGTACTTTACTTAGTCGCTTGTCTTGATTCTGATCAATACACCAGTACTTTACTTAGTCGCTTGTCTTGATTCTGATCCATACACCAGTACTTTACTTAGTCGCTTGTCTTGATTCTGATCCATACACCAGTACTTTACTTAGTCGCTTGTCTTGATTCTGATCCATACAGCAGTACTTTACTTAGTCGCTTGTCTTGATTCTGATCCATACACCAGTACTTTACTTAGTCGCTTGTCTTGATTCTGATCCATACAGCAGTACTTTACTTAGTCGCTTGTCTTGATTCTGATCCATACAGCAGTACTTTACTTAGTCGCTTGTCTTGATTCTGATCCATACAGCAGTACTTTACTTAGTCGCTTGTCTTGATTCTGATCCATACAGCAGTACTTTACTTAGTCGCTTGTCTTGATTCTGATCCATACACCAGTACTTTACTTAGTCGCTTGTCTTGATTCTGATCCATACAGCAGTACTTTACTTAGTCGCTTGTCTTGATTCTGATCCATACAGCAGTACTTTACTTAGTCGCTTGTCTTGATTCTGATCCATACAGCAGTACTTTACTTAGTCGCTTGTCTTGATTCTGATCCATACAGCAGTACTTTACTTAGTCGCTTGTCTTGATTCTGATCCATACAGCAGTACTTTACTTAGTCGCTTGTCTTGATTCTGATCCATACAGCAGTACTTTACTTAGTCGCTTGTCTTGATTCTGATCCATACACCAGTACTTTACTTAGTCGCTTGTCTTGATTCTGATCCATACAGCAGTACTTTACTTAGTCGCTTGTCTTGATTCTGATCCATACAGCAGTACTTTACTTAGTCGCTTGTCTTGATTCTGATCCATACACCAGTACTTTACTTAGTCGCTTGTCTTGATTCTGATCCATACAGCAGTACTTTACTTAGTCGCTTGTCTTGATTCTGATCCATACAGCAGTACTTTACTTAGTCGCTTGTCTTGATTCTGATCCATACACCAGTACTTTACTTAGTCGCTTGTCTTGATTCTGATCCATACACCAGTACTTTACTTAGTCGCTTGTCTTGATTCTGATCCATACAGCAGTACTTTACTTAGTCGCTTGTCTTGATTCTGATCCATACAGCAGTACTTTACTTAGTCGCTTGTCTTGATTCTGATCCATACAGCAGTACTTTACTTAGTCGCTTGTCTTGATTCTGATCCATACAGCAGTACTTTACTTAGTCGCTTGTCTTGATTCTGATCCATACACCAGTACTTTACTTAGTCGCTTGTCTTGATTCTGATCCATACAGCAGTACTTTACTTAGTCGCTTGTCTTGATTCTGATCCATACAGCAGTACTTTACTTAGTCGCTTGTCTTGATTCGGATCCATACAGCAGTACTTTACTTAGTCGCTTGTCTTGATTCTGATCCATACAGCAGTACTTTACTTAGTCGCTTGTCTTGATTCTGATCCATACAGCAGTACTTTACTTAGTCGCTTGTCTTGATTCTGATCCATACAGCAGTACTTTACTTAGTCGCTTGTCTTGATTCTGATCCATACAGCAGTACTTTACTTAGTCGCTTGTCTTGATTCTGATCCATACAGCAATACTTTACTTAGTCGCTTGTCTTGATTCTGATCCATACAGCAGTACTTTACTTAGTCGCTTGTCTTGATTCTGATCCATACAGCAGTACTTTACTTAGTCGCTTGTCTTGATTCTGATCCATACACCAGTACTTTACTTAGTCGCTTGTCTTGATTCTGATCCATACAGCAGTACTTTACTTAGTCGCTTGTCTTGATTCTGATCCATACAGCAGTACTTTACTTAGTCGCTTGTCTTGATTCTGATCCATACAGCAATACTTTACTTAGTCGCTTGTCTTGATTCTGATCCATACAGCAGTACTTTACTTAGTCGCTTGTCTTGATTCTGATCCATACAGCAGTACTTTACTTAGTCGCTTGTCTTGATTCTGATCCATACACCAGTACTTTACTTAGTCGCTTGTCTTGATTCTGATCCATACAGCAGTACTTTACTTAGTCGCTTGTCTTGATTCTGATCCATACAGCAGTACTTTACTTAGTCGCTTGTCTTGATTCTGATCCATACAGCAGTACTTTACTTAGTCGCTTGTCTTGATTCTGATCCATACACCAGTACTTTACTTAGTCGCTTGTCTTGATTCTGATCCATACAGCAGTACTTTACTTAGTCGCTTGTCTTGATTCTGATCCATACACCAGTACTTTACTTAGTCGCTTGTCTTGATTCTGATCCATACACCAGTACTTTACTTAGTCGCTTGTCTTGATTCTGATCCATACACCAGTACTTTACTTAGTCGCTTGTCTTGATTCTGATCCATACACCAGTACTTTACTTAGTCGCTTGTCTTGATTCTGATCCATACAGCAGTACAGATTGGACTTTGGAGTGAGATATTCTGGGTTTGGCTCTAGGGCTAATTACTTTAAGTTCCATGTATTTCCTTCTTCTTCTTCTTCTTCTTCTTCTTCTTCTTCATCTTCTTCTTCTTCTTCTTCTTCTTCATCTTCTTCATCTTCTTCTTCATCCGCAAAACGACAGATAATAAACAGCATATTCACACCAACCCTTTAAAAAAAAGTCGCGTAAAAGTCGACACTTTCGATTTCATTGCACCGAGTTTTATCCTATATGGCTCGGTCTCTTTCCGCAACGCAGGAAAGTGTCGCACAAAGGAGGAACTCCATAACTCCAGCGACGACCCACAGGAGTCTCCGAAAGAATTCACCCGTGAACCGAGGACACGGCCCGGAATCGAACCCACAACATTCGGAGTCCGAGTCAGATGGCTTGACCACTTCGCCAAGGAGACCCTAGAGATTCCAACCCTATGCTACAAATCTCAAATTTGGACTCTATATCCAAATCACACTTTCGTAAAGTCAACACCTGCGAGATGAGATGCATGAGGAGAGTGCCTACTTAACAATCCGAAACCGAGTAAGAAATGATGTTATCATACAGACAGTGGGATCAAAACCTTGTGCCACCAATATTGAAAGACAGAAGATCAAGTGGTTTGGCCATGTCGTTAGAATGCACCACCAGCAACTACCATCACTGGAGCTGCATCAAAGATCATCTGCGACGAGAAGCAAGAGGACGCCCAAGAAGAAAATGGATTGACGACATCAAAGACATTGTAAAATCACACGGAATGACACTATTACTATCCAATGCCACCCCTCGGGCGCTGGAGCGCCAATTATTCCTATCCACGCCGCTTGACGGCAAAAGTGGAAGATGATGATGATGATGGTAATTACTTTTGACGGTCGTTAATTTATCACTTCCGTTATCGTGAAGTGCTGGTGTCTACTAAACATGGCCGCATGTTTACTAATGACGCTAATGTCGGACTGTAATGTTTGTTAAATTAAATGTTAATCAACATTGCTGAATATGTCTACAGCAGAGAGATTTACTGATGGTAAGTAATATATATTTCTCTTATCTTCATCTTGTGACGTGCTTGTAATTAGTCAATTATCGTGTATCACGCCACAGCTCCAAGTTTAGTCGGTGGTCTTTTTGATTCGGATTAAATTTAATGCAATTATAACTATCATGATTTTAAAATTGAGTACTTTATTTACTAATGAGACACAAAGGCTTTTGATAAAGTGAGACATGTCAACATGATAAGGATGCTTGAAGATCTACAAATTGATGGAAAAGATCTTAGACTTGTAAAAAACATATATTGGAAACAACAAGCTGCCATAAGAGTTGATAATGAAGTAAGCCAATATCAGCCTATTAAAAGGGGTGTGAGACAAGGATGTGTAATGTCTCCAGATCTGTTTTCCCTGTACAGTGAAAGTATTTTCAGAAATATTGAAGATATGGAAGGAATCAACATTGGGGGACGATGCATCAATAACATTAGATATGCAGATGATACAGTCTTGATTGCAGACAATGAACAGGACCTGCAAAATTTAGTAGATGCGATTGTTACACACAGTGAACAACTAGGGTTAGAATTAAATTGTAAAAAGACACAGATTATGGTCGTCACTAGGAAGGACGAAATACCACAATGTAATATGTGTACACCATTATATAAATGGGAATATTCTTCAACAAGTGAGCAGGTACAATTATCTCGGAACAGTAATAACATCTGATGGGAGATGCCTTGAAGAGATTAGAACAAGAATCGCCATGGCAAAAGTAGCCTTTAGCAAGATGAAAAACATATTGACCAATAAAAAGATGTCAATTGAAACGAGAAAAAGAGTGTTGAGATGCTACATTGAACCTGTACTTTTGTATGGATGTGAAGCGTGGACAATGAGCAGTCAGGCTGAAAAACATCTGATGGCTGTAGAGATGTGGTTTCTGAGGAAAATGCAAAGAATACCATGGACAGCCAGAAAGACCAATGAACAAGTCCTGCAAGAAACAAATGAAGATCGTAAACTGATTAGAGACATTAGACTCAGACAGTCAAAATTGTTTGGGCATGTTATGAGAAGAAATGAATTGGAGAACTTGGTGACAACTGGTAAGATCGAAGGGAGCAGACCAAAGGGAAGACCAAGAAGCAAATACCTGGATGGCTTGGCCTCGTGGCATGGTCGAGACAGAAACATGGAACTGATCCACGACTCTGATGATCGAGTGAGATAGCAAAACACTTACTGGCATGGCACATGATGGATGGATGGATGATAATTTCAACCAATCGCTGTGCACTGAATATTAGACTGACCTTTTCTGGAAAACCTACGATGGCGTCTGTTATTGTCACGTGATATTTGAATGAATGACGTAGGAAGCATGAATGGTTTTTACAGCAGCTATTTTTGGAGACACAATGTTTCGGGCCGGGTGGCGCAGTACATCACTTCCGGTTTCATTTTGGGTCGCGGCACGATCAAAAATCCTATCTTGATTTGTATGATTTATCAAACTACAAGATTAATTCTTATATTTTGTTCTTGCAAATATAACATTTTCATTTAGAAGTTGAATGAGCACTCAGTAAATACATTATACATGTAAACACTTAACTGTACTCTATAATGTAAGTTCCACATTAGCTTTGAAACATGTACACATCTTTCAAAATTGTTTTTATGAGACCTGCACAATATATTAGTAACAGGTTTGATCATGATATTCAGTTTGAGTATTTACTCATGAGACCACCACAGATAGATAGACCTTGAAAAACCATATCTAATGGTATCTCAGTGACGCCTGTACGTCAATTCTAAGCGGAGATATTCACATTTGAGAGTCAGGTTCTTTAAAATTTTCTCCGATTTTGCTGTCCACGCAGCTCTCCAATGTGTCCAGATCGGAGTATCTCCAACAAAATGTCTCCATCAGACACTACCATTCACGAACAATAATTAGAGATGCAAAAAATACAAGACAAATGTTAATCATCTTTAACCGTGTTTCCTTTTAACTTTAGTAGTTCAAATTGCATGTTTTGATTGTTAAAAAGTGTACTTGTCTGCCCAATTGATAATGCAGAGCCACCGTTTTGGATGTCTATTCATAAAGACAAAGAAAACATTGTCCACAGAAATAAATTTTTCCTACCGCCTGTAACGGAGTGTTTCGGGTTCACCTTGGGTAGTGAGAGTGAACCACACCCGAGGTGTCTCTGGCACTCCCGTGTATTCTAGCCCCAGGGGTTGGACGAGCAGATACACATTTTTACTCTGTGGTTGATCTCATATTAGTTAATTACGTCTACAAGCCCCTCCAGATTCTAGACCCCCACTAACTACCTACATCTGTTGAACAATGAACACTTAGGCATCGTCCGAGACCACACTCAATCATTATACAAAGAGCAAGTCAACTTACATAAAGTTTATTCTACCCTTGAGAATATAGAACTGAAATGAACATCCTGATAGAAGAATCTATTTACACAAATAGAAGATAGAGTAGAGACAGAATTAGAGATGTAGGTGTCTTCATCGAGTTGAGAAGTAGATTGGATGCAGATGTCCCTCCAGTCGGTCCGCCACTCACCCGGCTTCCTTCCAGTGAGATGACTAGAACCTTGGAGACCACTCCGTCTCCCGAACGTGGAACCCCAACAATAGAGTCACTGCTGGATCACACTTCGCTGGACCAACTGCATCTAGATCACTCCCACGGAGTCACTGGTAATACAGTTCTCGAACACTACCGGGTTGGAGACAATCTTCCTGGACTTGGCTCCAAGTATTGGTTACTTCGATGAACTAAATAGTCACTGACCAATCGAATGGTCTGTCATTCATAGCACAGTCCCACTGCAGAACCGATATGGCATAGACCAATTCAATGGTCCCTTCATCACATCACCGGAACATGAATGAACAAATGTCACGGACCAATTCAATGGTCTCTTACAGTCACACTGTTTGTCGGATCAGATATGGCTACTGAAATGTTACTGAGTCCTTCTAGAACACAGTTGATAATCTGGATACGGAAACAGTACATTAATAGAATCAGACATCTATTTTACGGAAACAATTCAGGTTGGACTATAATCCCATAGTCCCTTCCACCGGGCTACACTTGACACACGTCAATACTGGTGTAGTTCTTCTCAAGACCTGCCACTAGAGCTGTCCAAAGAACCATTCAAGTGTCTGAAGATTAGTTACTTCTGCGTTTAGGCAGAACCCCCGTCAAACCAGACGGACCGGTGTTCCCTGTCGTTGAGCATGATTACTCAACATGCTGAACTGTTCATGGCAAAACAGAGTATCTTCTATTTTAAAACGATCACAAACCATCACTTCCCACACGTGCACCTTCAGGGCAGTTGTATGTCTTGAAGCAACCTTCACGCATGATGAATCACATTGGGTACCTGGTGTGGATGAGTCTGGCGTGATAAGTAAAGAACTGAATCCTTCGCTCTGTCACACGAAGTGGTTTCCTGCCAACAACAATTATAGTTGACTGGTTCCTCAACAGGCAAACTCCTGAAAAGGAAGAGCGACCGGTGAGAGTATACTGGCCCAAACATTAGTCCACATGCATCCTACCAATAACTACTCAACCCTCAGTCATGCTAGTTAGTTATTCATATAACCAAAGCATTATCTCTATATGGAGAGTAGCAAAGCATGGGTTCACAAATGTCAGCTGGCCTCACAGAACAGCCCGTCAAACAGAGCAAGAAATCAGAATGACGAGTCTGCTCATCGGTCTCACCTATCCCTAATCATCTACCAGTCGTCGCTAACGTCAGTAGTGATACAAGGCTATTATGGTTCTAATTTAATCGAACTAAACAAATAGGCAAAGAGTCCCTAGACTCGTTCCTAACATCATTAATGTACATTAAGAAACATAATCTTGATCAATATACCATCCCTCGGGATATAGGAATAGTACATGATCACATCCAATATGTACACAAGCCTGTTTGCTGGTGGGACCACCTGCCCACGCCACAGCAAACTCTTCTTATCAGACTCTGCCTTAGAGTCAAGAAGCCTTCTTGAGAATACATGTTCCCCACATGTTCCAAGGGTACTGTTCCAGTTCTGTCCTCCCAAGTGGTTTAGCCTTGGCATGGACTGAACTTCATCGTTGGTTTGGTCTACCAACACATACTTTCATAACTTGCTTTCACATCCCCCATATTCTATATTTCCCCAGTCTCATACAGCCTCCTTGCATCCTTCCATACTTCCAGCACCTTAGCATTCACTCGCACTAGCGCCAGTATGAAAGAAACAGGATAGCTCAGACAAGATTTCAGAACGCATATTTACATCGCGACGGCACGCAGTGTTATCACGCGTCGAGCTATTCGGCGTTCGGAATTACCCCAGGAAGTATCACATGCCATGACCTAATATATATACACAATGTCACATCATATATATATAGATATAGCACCAAAGCCACTTACCTTTCCACAGAAATCCGCTGTTCCACACAATGAATTCACTATTAAGTTACTACACCATAGTTACATCATTTCTGGTGGCACAGAACTAAGTTCTTCCTTTACTTAGTAACTAAGCACAATTTTGTCTGAATCTCCACCTACCAACTTACCTGGTTTTCTAACCGTTCTTCTGGCTTCAGCAACTGACTGACATAATCTAAGTTTCCATCCGGCACAAGTAACTATGTTTTATTCTAACACAGCAACCTAATAGATGCAACGATTGGCAATATATAGTACATATATTTGGAACCCACATCGCCCACATCACATTACGGCGTTCCTAACAGCTGATTCGCGAGCACACGGTAAACAAACCCACACTTAATTGTCACCGGCGTTATCGATCGATTTGCTAATTAGTATGCAAGGACATCCGCATAGGTAATGAGGTAAAAACAATGGCGTGTGGAACACACGTACAAAGTTAAATGATTTAAACAAATATCTACCTGAATGGAGAGAACTCAGCTTCCAGTCAGCTTCCGAACTGTTCAAGGGCTTCTCAGCTTCCTTTCCATAACAGTCAGCCGAATCATGGTTGAGGTGAGACGCGACACAAAAATGGCTCACATCAGGCCTGCGTCTGTTCTCTTCGAACAAAAGTAAGTGAATGACTGGTTTAGCCAATTTCCCGCTTCGTGCCCACTCAATGCGCACTAGAAGCGAGTGCTTCTTGAGAAAATATACTTTCTCGGGAAAACGTCATTCCCCGCCTAGAGTTTCTAGATCTCTCTGCACGGGAATTTAGAGCGATACCCAACATCACGCGTTACTCGAATTCCGGTGTTTCGAGAAGATTCTAGATAATAAGTCCTCCATCGGCTTCCCTCAGTCTATTTTTAGCTGGGAAAGTCCCCGATGACGCGCAAAAATAGTGCGGGATCTTGACGACCCAAGACAGATAAACGCGTTTCGTCACATAGGCCCCCACTTTAAGAGGATCGACCCCGTCGTTCCACTTCTACGCAGAAGCTGTCTATGTCGTTCGTTCTTCTTTTGTAGAGACCGGATGGCGGGAGAGAAAGTCGGCTCCGACATTTTCTTTCCCTGGGATATATTCTACCCTGAATTGGTAGGGTTGCAAAAGCAAGGACCATCTCAACAACCGTGGATTAAGTTTCTGGGATGATGCCAGAAACGTAAGTGGCTGGTGATCAGATTGCACAGTAAACTGTACCCCATATAGATATGGTTGGAATTTCTGAACTGCCCAGACCAGAGAAAGGCATTCTCGTTCCACGGTTGAGTAATTCCGTTCCGCGGGTAACAACTTCCGACTCGCATATGCCACGGGGCATAAGATAGACTGATCTTCTCGCCCCTCCTGTAGTAGAGCTGCTCCGATTCCAATGTTGCTGGCATCCGTTCGCAGCACGAAGGGTTTTTCCAGGTTAGGTAATTGCAGTACCGGTTTCGCAGTTAATGCTTGTTTCAATTTACCATACGCCTCCTCACATGCTGGAGTCCATACTAGTTTTTCGGGCTCCCCCTTTTTCAGAGTGTCGGTCAATGGTGCCGCTACCATATTGAACCGCGGAATGAATTTCTGATAGAAACCGCACAAGGACACAAAGGATCTCACATCCTTTTTCGTCTGTGGACGGGGAGCCAGCTGCACTTTCGCAATGTTTTTGGCTTCGGGGACCATCTGGCCGGGAGTTATAGTGTGTCCTAGGAATTCTAGGGTCCCATACCCCAGCATACACTTGGTGGGGCGGGCGGTGAGCCCCACTTCTCTCAGTCTCCGGAAAAGGCGGTCTAAGGAAGCTATATGATCGTCCAAACTGACCGAAGCAATGAGGATGTCATCCATGAAGGAAACGATCGCGGGATCCCGAAGGGGATCTAATAGCAGCCGCATCATGCGCGTGAACACACTCGGAGCGTTATTCAGCCCAAACGGCATTACGTTGAACTCATAGTGACCGCTATGGGTACTGAATGCTAGGAGGGGCCGGATTTCCGGCTTCACTGGGATTTGATAATAACCCCGACTCAAATCAATCTTTGAGAAATATTTGGCCTGGTGCAGCCGGGAAAACAGCTGGGTTGGATTCGGTAGGGGCTCTACCTGAAAGTTGGTATGGCTGTTCAACAGCCTGTAATCGATACACAGTCGGTGTTCCCCGCTGGGTTTTCTCAATAAGACCACCCCCGCATTATACGGGGATGTCGAGGGCGAAATGATCTCATCTTCCAGAAGCTTCTGGATCTCGGCCTCCAGGGCTTTCTCCTTCGAGAAAGGCACCGGGTAGACCCGTTGCCGGACGGGGTCTGGACTAGTTAAGGTCATGTCGAACTCGATTAGCCCCGTCCGACCTGGTTTATCAGTGAGTACATCACTGTGGGACTCTAACAGACAGCTGAATTTCTTTCGATCCGCTAGCGACAGATCGGGATTTACCTTCACATCCCTATAGGTTTCCCGGGGATTTAAAGGGTATTCCGTATCAGCGTCAGGTCCTATCTCTGTTTCCATGGCGACGGCCATCGCCATGAGGTGGGAGGAGTCTTCATCGGATCTCTCCTCGTATTTCTTGAGGAGATTGATGTGGAAAATCTTAGATTTTCCCCGGATCCTAATCCCATAGTTGGTCCGGGAGATCACCCGTTCCACTGGGAAAGGTCCTTGCCATCCGATTTCCAGCTTGTTACCTCCCATGGGGAGCAACAGTAACACCTTATCCCCCTCCTGGAGAGACCGCTCTTTGGTGCGCCTATTATAATAGGCGGCGTGTCTCTTCCGCGCCTTCCGTAAATTCATCGCGGCTAACTTCCAGCCGGTCTTGAGTTTGTCTTTTAACTCTTCGACATACTGGTACGAGGACACCACCTCCTCGGGAGTGTGATCCTCGGTCCAACACCTCAATAAGGCTTCCAGGGGTCCCTTGATCGGCCGCCCAAACAACAAAGTCGCGGGTGGCAGCCCTGTGGACCCATGGGGAACCTCTCGATAAGCAAAGAGAGCTGCTGGAATGAACTCATCCCATCTCTCAGGCTTATCTTGGGCCAGCTTCCTGAGCATCGTCATGAGGGTTCCATTGAACCTCTCGACTAGCCCATTGGATTGAGGGTGGTACGGGCTGGTATGGATGTGGTTGGTATGAAATATTCGGAAGACCTCTTCCATCAATTTCCCACAGAACTGGGACCCGTTGTCCGTGAGGACCTGATTTGGGAATCCCAACCGCGTGAAGGCTTCCATAAGTGCGTTGGCCACCCTTTTTGAGTCAATGGTGGCCAATGGTATGGCTTCCGCCCACATGGAACAGCAGTCCACCATCGTGAGTATATACATATTCCTCTTCCTCGTCCGAGGAAGAGGTCCCAATATGTCGACGGCGACTCGTTCAAACGGAGTCTTCATAATGGGCATCTCCCCAAGAAGCACCGGTGCTGTCCAATGTTTTGGTGCCACTCTTTGGCACTCTGGGCATGACTTGACATACCGTCGCACATCCCCAGTCATTCCTGGCCAATAGTAGTGGCAGGAAATGCGCTGGAAAGTCGCCCCGACACCCATATGTCCACTGAAGGATATGGTGTGCCCCATGTGAAGAAGTTGGGTTCTATACGCTTTTGGGACCACCAATTGCCCGTACTGGCGGTCCTCTTTGCCCGCACGGCGGTATAGCAACCTGTTCTTCATGTAGAATTGACCCCGGGATGGCGGTTTTCCACTATTGGGCAACTTGTTGAAGCAAGGGCGCAAGGTAGCGTCCTCACTCTGAGCAGCTCTGATTTCCCCCGGCAACGGGTTGGAGACCCGTTCCGCCAGGGGCACCTCCCCGGTCTGGGATCGAGTTTGCATAGCTCCCACGATTATCGGTGTCTTAGGTTCTCCTAGAAACACAAAAGTATTCCCTAAAATCAGGGGATAGATTGGATCGGGGAGCACCGCCGCCTGAATGGTGCCCGTGACATACTTACACCGAATGTCTACATGGGCCAGCGGCATATTCAAAGCCACTGCACTCTTGGTGGCTGGCTGGATCTCTACCGTCTTGCCGGTGAGCTGCTCTGGGCGTACCAGGTGGGAGGCAATTACTGCTTCAAATTGCAGACCGGTGTCGTACAGACACTCCACCTGGTGGCCATTCACTTCTATCATCTCAACCACTGGAGGTTTCTCTGGTTCCCGATTCTCGTCCGCCCAAGTCACTTTCTTACGAGGTTTCACCTTAACGTCGGCCAGACATGCCAAGTGTAAATCTTTCGGTGCCCTTGTACACCGGATTGTATGATGTGTAGGCGACTTACAGAATTTGCACCACCGTGCCCTCCACTTCCACTTTGGAGAACTAGGTGGGCTATTCTTACCTTGGTTGACGTTAGAGATCTTCTCTAAAGAGCCTACCTGTTTCTTTGGTTCATCGGAACCTTTGGTCTTCTTTGACTTCTTCTTTGACTTACCTTGATCCGGATCTTTCGATCTCGGATCTGTTGGACTGGTGTCCCCAGTCTCGCCATAGACTTCAACGTATCTTTCGGCTAACTTGGTGACTATATCCAATCTCTCAGCCCCATTCTCACCTAAGAAGTTTCGCAAGGGTTTAGACATTTGCATTCGCATCTGATCTACAACCATCAACTCACGCAACCTTTCATACTCCTCATTAAATCCGGCCAAGGCCATCCATTTAAGAAGGTATGAGTTCAATCTCACACTGTATGCTGAAAACAGTTCACCAGGTTCTCGCTTCGCCGTTCGAAACTTCCTTCGGTATGAGTGCGCTGTGATCTCGAATCTCTTCAAGAGAGCCGCTTTCAATGCCGGGTAATCATTCTGTAAACCCGGTGGTAAGCGTGCATACACCTCATAACCTTCGGCACGGAGTCCCTGGGAGAGTTTCAAACACCATTTCTGTTTGTCTAGACCCATTGCAATAGACATGGCTTCATACTTCTCTAAGTATTGGTCTATCCGTTCCTTCTCGGGTTCGAACGGCTGTAAAGGCCATTTCATAGCCTGGTAGTCACGTCTACTGGTTGACTCTGAGCCAGGAGGTACACCTCCTCCCATAGCTCCATCAGTTACACCTGTAGCAGGCACTTGTGCCTCAAGTAGCTTCATTCGATACTCATGGTCACGTTTTTCTTTCTCGGCATCCAACTCAAGCCGTTTCATTTCAGTATCAGCCGCTATCCTCTTTTCCTCAAGAGCCACTTTACTGGCTTCCAGTTCTCTTTCTGCTCTCCTCCTCTCTCTTTCCTCTTGGCGAAAATTTCTTTCCACCTCTTGGACATAGGATTTCAAAGCATCTCCTTCAAGACCAGACTTACGTCCAGTTTCCTGAACTTTGTCCAAGTCTAACTCTTGGGTAGACATGTTGACTATGATAGGTGGGTACTCAAGTATGTGTGGGTGAAGCAATACAATGAATCAATAATCAATAGTACTAACTAATCACCACAACACAAATGTCCGTCAGACAGTTAGGAGATAGGTAGAAGTAGTAGAATCTTATGTAGACTGTAGTAGAGGATAAAGACAAAGTCCCTATCCCTATGTGAGAGGTCTACAACACACAAAGATCTTGGAATAATCCCGGACGGGCCCCCACTCTGTAACGGAGTGTTTCGGGTTCACCTTGGGTAGTGAGAGTGAACCACACCCGATGTGTCTCTGGCACTCCCGTGTATTCTAGCCCCAGGGGTTGGACGAGCAGATACACATTTTTACTCTGTGGTTGATCTCATATTAGTTAATTACGTCTACAAGCCCCTCCAGATTCTAGACCCCCACTAACTACCTACATCTGTTGAACAATGAACACTTAGGCATCGTCCGAGACCACACTCAATCATTATACAAAGAGCAAGTCAACTTACATAAAGTTTATTCTACCCTTGAGAATATAGAACTGAAATGAACATCCTGATAGAAGAATCTATTTACACAAATAGAAGATAGAGTAGAGACAGAATTAGAGATGTAGGTGTCTTCATCGAGTTGAGAAGTAGATTGGATGCAGATGTCCCGTCCAGTCGGTCCGCCACTCACCCGGCTTCCTTCCAGTGAGATGACTAGAACCTTGGAGACCACTCCGTCTCCCGAACGTGGAACCCCAACAATAGAGTCACTGCTGGATCACACTTCGCTGGACCAACTGCATCTAGATCACTCCCACGGAGTCACTGGTAATACAGTTCTCGAACACTACCGGGTTGGAGACAATCTTCCTGGACTTGGCTCCAAGTATTGGTTACTTCGATGAACTAAATAGTCACTGACCAATCGAATGGTCTGTCATTCATAGCACAGTCCCACTGCAGAACCGATATGGCATAGACCAATTCAATGGTCCCTTCATCACATCACCGGAACATGAATGAACAAATGTCACGGACCAATTCAATGGTCTCTTACAGTCACACTGTTTGTCGGATCAGATATGGCTACTGAAATGTTACTGAGTCCTTCTAGAACACAGTTGATAATCTGGATACGGAAACAGTACATTAATAGAATCAGACATCTATTTTACGGAAACAATTCAGGTTGGACTATAATCCCATAGTCCCTTCCACCGGGTTACACTTGACACACGTCAATACTGGTGTAGTTCTTCTCAAGACCTGCCACTAGAGCTGTCCAAAGAACCATTCAAGTGTCTGAAGATTAGTTACTTCTGCGTTTAGGCAGAACCCCCGTCAAACCAGACGGACCGGTGTTCCCTGTCGTTGAGCATGATTATTCAACATGCTGAACTGTTCATGGCAAAACAGAGTATCTTCTATTTTAAAACGATCACAAACCATCACTTCCCACACGTGCACCTTCAGGGCAGTTGTATGTCTTGAAGCAACCTTCACGCATGGTGAATCACATTGGGTACCTGGTGTGGATGAGTCTGGCGTGATAAGTAAAGAACTGAACCCTTCGCTCTGTCACACGAAGTGGTTTCCTGCCAACAACAATTATAGTTGACTGGTTCCTCAACAGGCAAACTCCTGAAAAGGAAGAGCGACCGGTGAGAGTATACTGGCCCAAACATTAGTCCACATGCATCCTACCAATAACTACTCAACCCTCAGTCATGCTAGTTAGTTATTCATATAACCAAAGCATTATCTCTATATGGAGAGTAGCAAAGCATGGGTTCACAAATGTCAGCTGGCCTCACAGAACAGCCCGTCAAACAGAGCAAGAAATCAGAATGACGAGTCTGCTCATCGGTCTCACCTATCCCTAATCATCTACCAGTCGTCGCTAACGTCAGTAGTGATACAAGGCTATTATGGTTCTAATTTAATCGAACTAAACAAATAGGCAAAGAGTCCCTAGACTCGTTCCTAACATCATTAATGTACATTAAGAAACATAATCTTGATCAATATACCATCCCTCGGGATATAGGAATAGTACATGATCACATCCAATATGTACACAAGCCTGTTTGCTGGTGGGACCACCTGCCCACGCCACAGCAAACTCTTCTTATCAGACTCTGCCTTAGAGTCAAGAAGCCTTCTTGAGAATACATGTTCCCCACATGTTCCAAGGGTACTGTTCCAGTTCTGTCCTCCCAAGTGGTTTAGCCTTGGCATGGACTGAACTTCATCGTTGGTTTGGTCTACCAACACATACTTTCATAACTTGCTTTCACATCCCCCATATTCTATATTTCCCCAGTCTCATACAGCCTCCTTGCATCCTTCCATACTTCCAGCACCTTAGCATTCACTCGCACTAGCGCCAGTATGAAAGAAACAGGATAGCTCAGACAAGATTTCAGAACGCATATTTACATCGCGACGGCACGCAGTGTTATCACGCGTCGAGCTATTCGGCGTTCGGAATTACCCCAGGAAGTATCACATGCCATGACCTAATATATATACACAATGTCACATCATATATATATAGATATAGCACCAAAGCCACTTACCTTTCCACAGAAATCCGCTGTTCCACACAATGAATTCACTATTAAGTTACTACACCATAGTTACATCATTTCTGGTGGCACAGAACTAAGTTCTTCCTTTACTTAGTAACTAAGCACAATTTTGTCTGAATCTCCACCTACCAACTTACCTGGTTTTCTAACCGTTCTTCTGGCTTCAGCAACTGACTGACATAATCTAAGTTTCCATCCGGCACAAGTAACTATGTTTTATTCTAACACAGCAACCTAATAGATGCAACGATTGGCAATATATAGTACATATATTTGGAACCCACATCGCCCACATCACATTACGGCGTTCCTAACAGCTGATTCGCGAGCACACGGTAAACAAACCCACACTTAATTGTCACCGGCGTTATCGATCGATTTGCTAATTAGTATGCAAGGACATCCGCATAGGTAATGAGGTAAAAACAATGGCGTGTGGAACACACGTACAAAGTTAAATGATTTAAACAAATATCTACCTGAATGGAGAGAACTCAGCTTCCAGTCAGCTTCCGAACTGTTCAAGGGCTTCTCAGCTTCCTTTCCATAACAGTCAGCCGAATCATGGTTGAGGTGAGACGCGACACAAAAATGGCTCACATCAGGCCTGCGTCTGTTCTCTTCGAACAAAAGTAAGTGAATGACTGGTTTAGCCAATTTCCCGCTTCGTGCCCACTCAATGCGCACTAGAAGCGAGTGCTTCTTGAGAAAATATACTTTCTCGGGAAAACGTCATTCCCCGCCTAGAGTTTCTAGATCTCTCTGCACGGGAATTTAGAGCGATACCCAACATCACGGGTTACTCGAATTCCGGTGTTTCGAGAAGATTCTAGATAATAAGTCCTCCATCGGCTTCCCTCAGTCTATTTTTAGCTGGGAAAGTCCCCGATGACGCGCCAAAATAGTGCGGGATCTTGACGACCCAAGACAGATAAACGCGTTTCGTCACACCGCCAATCATTGACGATTATCAAAACTTTCTACATATATGTAAAGATAGGTGCAGAATTCGAATATACATCTTGATGTTCATTTGATAGCTGAAACCTGCAATGACTTATCGGGAAGTTATAGAAGTTTAAACAGTTTGTTATATGTTGCCCGCTGCTCTAGTGTTTAACTAAATGTTCACTGTTTGTGTGTTTCAGAAATACACCACTGTTGCCAGAGTTGTGACTTCCTATTTTACATAAGTGCAGCCATAAATAGAGAAGATGGCATCTGATGACATTAAATTGGAGTTTGTGAAACAAAAATGTCCAGATGTGTTCTATGAATACAAAACTCATTACAGATTCAATAACATGCAAGGTTTCTGCAACCTTGAAGACATGGCAGGACACACAGACACAGGATCAAGGAGTGACTGAAAATAAAATAACCCTCACTCACCATGAACAAATATCGTTTGGTGATAGTGGGATTGGGAATAGTTATATAACTTCAGTAAAACATGAGAAATGTAATAGGATACCTGAGTGTTTGTCATCCACCAATGAACTTAACACTAAGGTGTGTGACTAATGAGGTGAATTACAAACTGTAGAAATATCAGTGACGTGTACACAGATCTCTGAGAATTCTCTTGATTATAAGGATTATCTTATCATTTGTATTCATCAGAGAATAAAACAAGAATCCACAACTTACACGTCTGAAGTGTGTGACCTAAATGCTGGTGAAGATATATACTTAAACATAAAGATAAGGACAAATATAGTACAAGTGTGATAATTGTGGTGCATCTTTTAATATAGCTGCCAGTATGAAGCTCCACAAAAGAACACATACAGGAGAGAAACCTTACAAATGTGATGATTGTGGTGCATCTTTTACTCATAGTGGCCATTTAATGTACCACCTGAGAACACATACAGGAGAAAAACATTACAAATGTGATGATTGTGGGGCATCTTTAACTAAAGCAGCCAGTATGAAGCTCCACAAAAGAACACGTACAGGAGAGAAACCTTACAAATGTGATGATTGCGGCGCATCTTTTACTCATAGCAGCCATTTAGTTTACCACTTGAGAACACATACAGGAGAGAAACATTACAAATGTGATGATTGTGGTGCATATTTAACTTCTGCATGCAATCTAAAGCTCCACAAAAGAACACATACAGGAGAGAAACCTTACATATGTTGTGTATGTGGTGCAACTTTTTCTCAATCTACTAGTTTGATTAACCACAAGAGAACACATACAGGAGAGAAACCTTACAAATGTGATGTTTGTGGTGCTTCATTTACTCAATCTGGCCATCTGAAGCGCCACAAAAGAACACATACAGGAGAGAAACCTTACAAATGTGATGATTGTGGTGCATCTTTTACTCTTGCTAGTAGTCTGAAATGCCACAAGAGAACACATACAGGAGAGAAACCTTACAAATGTGATGTTTGTGGTGCATCATTTGCGCAATCTGGCCAACTGAAGCTCCACAAAAGAACACATACTAGAGAGAAACCTTACAAATGTGATGATTGTGGTGCATCTTTTACTCTTACTAGTAGTCTGAAGCTCCACAAGAGAACACATACTGGAAAGAAACCTTACAAATGTGATGATTGTGGTGCATCTTTTACTCATTCTGGCAATTTAGTGTACCACTTGAGAACACATACTGGAGAGAAACCTTACAAATGTGTTTTTTGTGGTGCATCTTTTACTCATGCTGGCAGTCTGAAGCTCCACAAGAGAACACATACAGGAGAAAAACCTTACAAATGTGATGATTGTAGTGCATCTTTTACTCGAGCTCCTACTTTGATAAACCACAAGAGAACACACACAGGAGAGAAACCATACAAATGTGATCGTTGTACTGCGACTTTTACTCAAGCTTCTGGTTTGATTAACCACAAGAGAACACATACTAGAGAGACATCTTACAAATGTGATGATTGTGGTGCATCTTATACTAAAGCTGGCAATCTGAAACGTCACAAGAGAACACATACACAAGAGAAACCTTAATGTGATAATTGCGGTGCATCATTAACTACAACTTGCAATCTGAAGCTCCAAAAAAAGAGCACATACAACAGATTATTGTGCTTGTTCTACTCACACTGACAACCATAAATGCCACAAGAGAACACATACAGGAGAGAAACCTTGGAAATGTGATGATTGTGGTGTATCTTTTACTCATATCTGCCATTTAGTTTACCACAAGAGAACACATACAGGAGAGAAACCTTACAAATGTGATGTTTGTGGTGCTTCATTTACTCAATCTGGCCGTCTGAAGCGCCACAAAAGAACACATATAGGAGAGAAACCTTACAAATGTGATGTTTGTGGTGCTTCATTTGCTCAATCTGGCCAACTGAAGCTCCAAAAAAGAACACATACAGCAGAGAAACCTTACACATGTGTAGATTATAGTGCTTGTTCTACTCACCCTGACAACCATAAATGCCACAAGAGAACACACACAGGAGAGAAACCTGGAAATGTGATGATTGTGGTGCTTGCTTAATTCACTCTAGCAAACTGAAACGTCACAAAATGACACATACAGGAGAGACACCTTACAAATGTGATGATTGTGGTGCATCTTTTACTAAAGCTGGCAATCTGAAATGCCACAAGAGAACACATACAGGAGAGAAACCTTACTAATGTGATGATTGTGGTGCATCTTTTACTCACACTGGCCATTTAGTGTACCACTTGAGAACACATACAGGAGAGAAACCTTACAAATATGATAATTATGGTGCATATTTTACTCTTGCTGGCAGCCTGAAGTTCCACAAGAGAACACACACAGGAGACAAACCTTACAAATGTGGTGATTTTGTGCTTGTTTTACTCACCCTGGCAACCTGAAATGCCACAAAAGGACACATACAGGAGAGAAGCCTTACAAATGTGATGATTGTGGTGCATGGTTTTCTCACACTAGCAATTTGAGGAAACATCTGAGAAATCACACAGGAAAGAAACTTTTAAAATGTGGTGATTTTGTGATGTTGTTTGCTAAGGCTGAGTATTTAGACCACCCAAGAGACCATATAAATGAGAGAACCCGTATATATAATGATTGTGGTGCATCGTTTATTATATGTTTACCATCTTCTGTGGCTCATGAGAATACATACAGGTTATAAACATCATTTACTTTTACTGTCAATTAAAAAGCACCTCACAAGAATGCTTACATGAGAGATACTTTATAAATGTGATGATTGTGGTGCTTCATTTTCTTCGATTAAATATATTGCACACTCCGAAGCCTAGGATTGACTTGTACAAAACAAGCTCAGCTGTGGAACAATCTTCCACAAGAAATCAAAGACATTACCAGTCCCTATACATATATTCTTCAGCAAGTGAATAGGTACAATTATCTCGGAACAGTAATAACATCTGATGGGAGATGCCTTGAAGAGATTAGAACAAGGATCGCCATGGCAAAAGTAGCCTTTAGCAAGATGAAAAACATACTGACCAATAAAAAGATGTCAATTGAAACGAGAAAAAGAGTGTTGAGATGCTACATAGAACCTGTACTTTTATATGGATGTGAAGCTTGGACAATGAGCAGCCAGGCTGAAAAACATCTGATGGCTGTAGAAATGTGGTTTCTGAGGAAAATGCAAAGAATACCATGGACAGCCAGAAAGACCAATGAACAAGTCCTTCAAGAAACAAATGAAGATCGTAAACTGATCAGAGACATTAGACGTAGACAGTCACAATTTTTTGGGCATGTTATGAGAAGAAATGATTTGGAGAACTTGGTGACAACTGGTAAGATCGAGGGGAACAGACCAAGGGGAAGACCTAGAAACAAGTATCTGGATGGCTTGGCCTTGTGGCATGGTCGAGACAGAAACACGGAACTGATCCACGACTCTGTTGATCGAGTGAGATGGCAGAACATGACCGCCCACGCTTACCGGCATGGCACATGATGGATGGATGGATACATATAATCGCAAATTATTCGAACACTATCTCAGTATGGATTACCTTCCCCCTTAATAATAGAAATAATAGGCGATGTATGTATGTGGGTCTGTTCTTTATGCGTTCGCGAACTGTCCATCCTATTGAGATGAAATTTTCTACACTTCTTCTTCTCATTCCAGTGCAACCAACTGTCATAGTTTTTTTTAGTGTACTATCAGCTATTACCTTACTAACATTTAATTTTGTAATTACATGAGTGAACATAAGAAAATATAAAACAAGGGACATAACTTTTAGTAGCATTGTTATATCTCAAGTCCACTGGCTATAGATAGATACATAGATAGACAGACAGACAGATCCCCGCCAGGGCCTGGGCGAAGCCGGGCTGGGTCAGACAGACGGACAGTCGGGAACGGGAACTTATATGACTACTTATATGAATTAAATGAGATGCTCCACACCAGGGACTGGGTGAAGCCGGGTCAGACAGACAGATCCCTGCCAGTGACTGGGCGAAGCTGGGCCGGGTCAGACAGACAGTCGGGAACGGGAACTTATATGACTACTTATATGAATTAAATGAGATGCTCCCCATCAGGGTCTGGGCGAAGCCGGGTCAGACAGACAGACAAGCAGATAGATAGATAGATCCCCGCCAGGGTCTGGGCGAAGCCGGGCCGGGTCAGCTAGTATTAATAATAAAACCTTAGTATAACAGCCAGTCCCCTGTTGGTAGACCAGTATATTCCACATAGCTAATAACAATTGCCACATCATTCATTAATATTACTGAGTCGTGTAGTATTAATTTTTTCGTTTTCTCCATGCCTTTATAATGCATATCTTTTATATTGTTGCTGTTCTCAGTTAGCATTGAATGATGTGTGAATTAAATAATGTATGAAAGAGAGTGATAGAAGGGCAGAATGTTAGACGGGACTGCGTGTCCAATTCTTAACCCTTTGAAAATAAAGTTTGTTCATTCGCTCAGGCTCACTATATGAAGTGCCAAAAGAGGGCACATACTTTAGAGAAACCGTATAACTGTGATGACAGTGGTGCATCTTTTACTGAACCTGGCAGTTTGAATAAACACTTGAAAGCACATACATGAGGGAAACCTTACAAATGTGATGATTGTGATATATCATTCTTGCAGGTTGAATTTCTGATGTGTAGCAAGTAAATACATACAGGAGAAGCCTTACAATTATTATTGTAGTGCATCGTTTATTTAAGTTCATTTCTTAAACACCACAAGAGAACATTTACTGGAGTGAAGCCTTATAAATGTGACTGTGGTGTTCTGTTCTCTGCCCATGCTGGCCTATTGATGTACCATGTGAGAACACAGACAGGAGGACAACTGATAAGTGTGATGATTGTGGTACATTTTGTTCTCAAGCTGGCCTTGTTCTGAATCATTAGTTGAAACCTTACAAAAGTGATGACTGTGGTGCATCAATTTATTCAATTTCACTGTCTGAAGTACAACAAGAGGCCGGATAGAGTTATGCATGTGATGATTGTATTGCATATTTTACTATGCTGGTCTTTTGATACACCACATGAGGTGCATATATAAGAGAAAGCTTACAAATGTGGTGGTTGTGATACATCTTTAACTCATAATCACAATACCTCTTACGTTGGAGTGGGGTCGCCTGATGGCGGGGGACACTGTTAATAGGGAAAGCTAATCCACACGCAAAATTAATTCCAGCACTACTAGACGTAGTGTTTGGACTAAGCTTGAGGCCAAAGCGAGCGAGCACGAAAAAAATGATCACAATCTAAAGCTTCAGAAGAGAAATTTTATAAATGTGCTTTCTTGTGTTCGCTGACTGTGAAGTCCTGTATATCGGATGAAGACATCCTGTTGTCCAACATCAGTGTGATGTCATACCGGACCTGAGGTTTGCGTGAGTATCCGTTGTCCCATGTCTGACTTATTGGTGTGCAGACTGGTGGTTCTTCGCCATGCAGGCAGATACTCTCCGGCTTGGAGGAATCATCGATCTCACTGATGTTAGCCAGGTCCCCGAAGGGATCTGTTGCCCAGGACGCATGACGTGGACATGTCAGCAGGTCTTGGCCAGTATTGATCCCGGCCCTGGTGCCTTGGAAACACCTCTGCGTCCCATTGTATAAATGTCAAACTGTAGTTTATCATCTCGTCTTCTTGTGCCCTTTGTCCCTTATTAGGATGCAAGCCCGTAACCAACTTGTATCAAGCCATCCTAACTTTTGCTGTCTTGTTCAGCTCCCTCCATGTCCTCTGCATATATTATTCGTCTGTCTCTAATTCTCTTCTGCTTGTGTTTTTAGGCATCCCTCTATTTCATTGGCCCTGTTGGTTATAGACAAGGGACTTATAATATGCAATAATCAGATGTTATTAATATGTCCAACCCAGTGTCTGTCCTTTTCTCACATTTTGATTTACTAGAATTTGTTTAGTTCTCTCCATGAGCTCCACATTGGATGTTCTGTCATACCACTTTATTTCTGTTCTACATAGACACCAGTTAATACATGCTTGTAGTTTATCACTTTATTCCTGTTCTACATAGACACCAGTTAATACATGCTTGTAGTTTATCACTTTATTCCTGTTCTACATAGACACCAGTTAATACATGCTTGTAGTTTATCACTTTATTCCTGTTCTACATAGACACCAGTTAATACATGCTTGTAGTTTATCACTTTATTCCTGTTCTACATAGACACCAGTTAATACATGCTTGTAGTTTATCACTTTATTCCTGTTCTACATAGACACCAGTTAATACATGCTTGTAGTTTATCACTTTATTCCTGTTCTACATAGACACCAGTTAATACATGCTTGTAGTTTATCACTTTATTTCTGTTCTACATAGACACCAGTTAATACATGCTTGTAGTTTATCACTTTATTCCTGTTCTACATAGACACCAGTTAATACATGCTTGTAGTTTATCACTTTATTCCTGTTCTACATAGACACCAGTTAATACATGCTTGTAGTTTATCACTTTATTTCTGTTCTACATAGACACCAGTTAATACATGCTTGTAGTTTATCACTTTATTCCTGTTCTACATAGACACCAGTTAATACATGCTTGTAGTTTATCACTTTATTCCTGTTCTACATAGACACCAGTTAATACATGCTTGTAGTTTATCACTTTATTCCTGTTCTACATAGACACCAGTTAATACATGCTTGTAGTTTATCACTTTATTCCTGTTCTACATAGACACCAGTTAATACATGCTTGTAGTTTATCACTTTATTCCTGTTCTACATAGACACCAGTTAATACATGCTTGTAGTTTATCACTTTATTCCTGTTCTACATAGACACCAGTTAATACATGCTTGTAGTTTATCACTTTATTCCTGTTCTACATAGACACCAGTTAATACATGCTTGTAGTTTATCACTTTATTCCTGTTCTACATAGACACCAGTTAATACATGCTTGTAGTTTATCACTTTATTTCTGTTCTACATAGACACCAGTTAATACATGCTTGTAGTTTATCACTTTATTCCTGTTCTACATAGACACCAGTTAATACATGCTTGTAGTTTATCACTTTATTCCTGTTCTACATAGACACCAGTTAATACATGCTTGTAGTTTATCACTTTATTCCTGTTCTACATAGACACCAGTTAATACATGCTTGTAGTTTATCACTTTATTCCTGTTCTACATAGACACCAGTTAATACATGCTTGTAGTTTATCACTTTATTCCTGTTCTACATAGACACCAGTTAATACATGCTTGTAGTTTATCACTTTATTCCTGTTCTACATAGACACCAGTTAATACATGCTTGTAGTTTATCACTTTATTCCTGTTCTACATAGACACCAGTTAATACATGCTTGTAGTTTATCACTTTATTCCTGTTCTACATAGACACCAGTTAATACATGCTTGTAGTTTACCACTTTATTCCTGTTATAGACACCAGTTAATGCATGCTTGTAGTTTATCACTTTATTCCTGTTCTACATAGACACCAGTTAATACATGCTTGTAGTTTATCACTTTATTCCTGTTCTACATAGACACCAGTTAATACATGCTTGTAGTTTACCACTTTATTCCTGTTCTACATAGACACCAGTTAATACATGCTTGTAGTTTATCACTTTATTCCTATTCTACATAGACACCAGTTAATACATGCTTGTAGTTTACCACTTTATTCCTGTTCTACATAGACACCAGTTAATACATGCTTGTAGTTTATCACTTTATTCCTGTTCTACATAGACACCAGTTAATACATGCTTGTAGTTTACCACTTTATTCCTGTTCTACATAGACACCAGTTAATACATGCTTGTAGTTTACCACTTTATTCCTGTTCTACATAGACACCAGTTAATACATGCTTGTAGTTTATCACTTTATTCCTGTTCTACATAGACACCAGTTAATACATGCTTGTAGTTTACCACTTTATTCCTGTTATAGACACCAGTTAATACATGCTTGTAGTTTATCACTTTATTCCTGTTCTACATAGACACCAGTTAATACATTATTGTAGTTTATCACTTTATTCCTGTTCTACATAGACACCAGTTAATACATGCTTGTAGTTTATCACTTTATTCCTGTTCTACATAGACACCAGTTAATACATGCTTGTAGTTTATCACTTTATTCCTGTTCTACATAGACACCAGTTAATACATGCTTGTAGTTTACCACTTTATTCCTGTTCTACATAGACACCAGTTAATACATGCTTGTAGTTTATCACTTTATTCCTGTTCTACATAGACACCAGTTAATACATGCTTGTAGTTTACCACTTTATTCCTGTTATAGACACCAGTTAATACATGCTTGTAGTTTACCACTTTATTCCTGTTCTACATAGACACCAGTTAATACATGCTTGTAGTTTACCACTTTATTCCTGTTATAGACACCAGTTAATACATGCTTGTAGTTTACCACTTTATTCCTGTTCTACATAGACACCAGTTAATACATGCTTGTAGTTTATCACTTTATTCCTGTTCTACATAGACACCAGTTAATACATGCTTGTAGTTTACCACTTTATTCCTGTTCTACATAGACACCAGTTAATACATGCTTGTAGTTTATCACTTTATTCCTATTCTACATTGACACCAGTTAATACACACTTGTAGTTTATCACTTTATTCCTATTCTACATTGACACCAGTTAATACACACTTGTAGTTTATCACTTTATTCCTGTTATAGACACCAGTTAATACATGCTTGTAGTTTACCACTTTATTCCTGTTATAGACACCAGTTAATACATGCTTGTAGTTTATCACTTTATTCCTATTCTACATTGACACCAGTTAATACACACTTGTAGTTTATCACTTTATTCCTATTCTACATTGACACCAGTTAATACACACTTGTAGTTTATCACTTTATTCCTGTTCTACATAGACACCAGTTAATACATGCTTGTAGTTTATCACTTTATTCCTGTTCTACATAGACACCAGTTAATACATGCTTGTAGTTTATCACTTTATTCCTGTTCTACATAGACACCAGTTAATACATGCTTGTAGTTTACCACTTTATTCCTGTTCTACATAGACACCAGTTAATACATGCTTGCAGTTTATCACTTTATTCCTATTCTACATTGACACCAGTTAATACACACTTGTAGTTTATCACTTTATTCCTATTCTACATTGACACCAGTTAATACACACTTGTAGTTTATCACTTTATTCCTATTCTACATAGACACCAGTTAATACATGCTTGTAGTTTATCACTTTATTCCTATTCTACATAGACACCAGTTAATATTCCCTCTCTCACTCACTCGACAATAATGTGCATGTGTGGTGGTAATTGTTATTATGTTATGAGATATTATTGACACCACAGTTACATCCCCCTACACTCCGACTAACTCCAAGAGTTCCAAGTGTGCCACGACCGGCCAGTCGTCTAGCCAGAACACGGTTATCTACCTTGTCCTGTCTACCGTACAATTCCCAGATAACTTGTCCCTGATATTTTTAACTGTCTGTGCAGGGTTGGGATCGGCTAGCCTCTCCCAGGAGGGGTGAAAAGTAAAAAAACATAGTAGTCTGCCGATGACCCGCAGACTACACAAGTCAACCCCCGCCTCCACGCGGTGCAGACTGGGAAACCATGACAGCGAGGCCATAGGCTAACGGGGCTATGGCTCGCCATAGGGGATGGACTCCCTGTGGTCAGATTTGTGTCCTAAACCTGCGACTGGCCTAGCAAGCCGGCAGGGGATCTTCATGCTGCTCGTAGAAAAACTAAGAAGTATAAACGGACTGACCCAAAGATATCGACCCGGCAATGTTAATGGACTACGAGATAGATCAACGACTCAAAAAATAGGCACAATGAATGTCTGCGGTTTCAGTAGTAAAGAAGAAGAGCTTATAGAAACATTGGAAGAGAGGAAAATTGGACTGATAGGAATAGCGGACACCAGAACAAAGGGGAAAGGATGCAAGGAGCTCCACCACAGTTACACGTTTGTCTACTCTGGAGTAGAACAACAAGAAAGGGCAAAACACGGTGTGGGAATAGTCATCTAACCACGGCTAGCAAAAGGAATACTAGAAATAAAATATATATCAGAAAGAATCATAACAGTGAGAATAAAAGAACAAACAATTACAACATATGTACAAATATACTCACCATGTAATACAAACAAAAATGAGCAAGAATGCGAGGAATTCTACGAAGACATCCATGACATGCTAAATAAAATAGATAAGCAGGACAACATCATAGTTGGGGGAGACAATGCAAGACTAGTACATAACAGAGTGGGCATAGAAAAACATCTGGGAGCATTTGGAGATCAGCGTAATGAAAGGAATGATAACGGAAGTAGACTGATAGAGCTATGTAGCCAACATGACCTCTATATAACAAACACATTCTATAAACATAAAGACTCATAAGTATACACCTGGTATAAATGGAACGATCTAGATACTAAACACCAAATTGATTTTATATTAACTAGAAATAACAGAAAGAGAAATATATTAGATGCGAGGGCAGTGCCCAATTTAAGTATAAACACAGATCTTACAGCAGTCGATGCCACAATAAGAACCATTAGAAGAAGAAAGCAAAGAGCAGGAAAATACGTGCCGTATGAATCAGTAAACTTTAAAAAACCTTAAAGACGAGGCAGTAAGGGAAAATTATGAGAAAGAACTAACTGAAATCTTTGTAAAATTACCTATAGAAAGAAAACATTGGAAGAAGAATGGGAGATGTTCAAATCAAGCATTTTAAATACTGCAAAAATGACATGTGGGACCATGAAAAAACACAAAACACGGATAAAGAAAATAACAAGTCGGTGGAACGCAGAGGTAAAGAAAGCGGTAAAAGGAAAAATATAAAAAGTAGTTGAAGAGCAAACAGGAATATGATTATATAGAATAGCGAGAAGACATGTGAATAGAATAGTCTTCTTCTTCTTCATCTTCAGCGTTCCGAGCCGTTAAGGTTCTTTGCTGCAGATACAATTCGTCTCTCTGGTTGACCTTCTCTTGCCAGTCGTTGATTCCAAGTGTTTGTAGGTCTGTATATATATTATCTCTCCACCGTCTTCTTGGTCTACCTCGGGGTCTACGGTCATTTATTTCCTAGGTGTAAGCGAGTTTTGTTTCCCTATTATCTTCCATTCTTTCTATATGCCCCAGCCATTGTAGTCTATTAATTAGCCTTCATGATACCAGTGATTAGCGGGGACTTAAACCGATCATAAATGTCTTTGTTACTTCTTCTTTTCCACTCTCCACTTTGTGTATCCCTAATGGGCCTAAAGATGCGTCTTAAAACTGTGTTCTCAAAGGTTTGTAACAAGGAATAGAATAGTAAAGAGGGAAAAACAAAAAGACTGGGAAGAGTATGGAGAAACCCTAAATAAAAACTACAAAGAGGCAACTAGAAACTTCTACAAAAAGATAAGTGCAATGTGAACCAGGGGAGAACCCTTTGACCCAACTGAAATAATTAACAGCGAAAATGGAGAACCAATAAGTGAACAAAAACAAATCCTATTAAGATGGAAGCAATATTTCGAACAACTTCTCAACATCCCATCGGATGTCACAGGACTTCAAGACACCTACACAGGTACCACCGAAGAACTAGAACCAGACATACTAAAAGAAGAAATTATAGAAGCCATCAGATTAGCCCCATTGAACAAATAACCAGGACAAGATGAAATACCAAACGAACTAATTAAAGTAGCAAGAGAAGTAGGAACAGCATGGCTACATAGACTATTCAACCATGTTTGGGTAGAACAACAGACACCACGAAACTGGGGAAACGCCATTTGGAATAATAAAGGCAGCAAAAGAGATTGCACACAATACAGAGGCATTTCGTTGTTGAGTCATACTGGGAAAATATTTTACAAAATTCTTGAAAAACGATTACGAACTATTATAGAATCCCAGCTAAGTGAAACACAACCTGGATTTAAGAAAAACAAAGGATGCACAGATGCCATTTTTGCTCTTAGACAATTTATAGAAAAATCAATCGAATTCTATGAAACACTATACTTAGCCTTTGTAGACCAAGAAAAGGCATTTGATAGAGTAGATAGAAACAAGCTGTGGGAAATCCTTAAACAATATGGTGTGAGTACACATCTAACAAACATATGTAAAAGCTTATATAATTTATAACAACAGTGAATGCATAGTGAGAGCAACTGGTGGATATTCAGAGCCCTTCACCATAAGATCTGGAGTACGACAAGGCTGTGTGTGTCCTGTCCCCTCTCTTGTTCATAACAGAGACGAGAACACAGAAGAAGAACCATCTGCATATCTAAACAGAAAATTCCTGTTTGTGGACGACCAAGCACATAGCAAAATCGGAAGCTGAATTACAAGGCCACATGAATAGTCTAAACGAAATGTGCAGGGAACATAACATGAAAATTAGCACAAGCAAAACAGAGGTAATGACTGTAACTAAAGAAGAAAAAAGAACAACAATTCACCTAAACGAAAATCCATTGAAACAAGTAAAGAGTTTCAAGTGCCTATGAAGTATGATATCATCAAATGGCAGATAAGAAGACGAGATCGAAAATAGGTGCAATAAGGCAAACCAACTCATTGGACAAATGGCACCAATACTAAAGAACAAACATGTATCAATAACTACTAAGAAAGCACTTTACAACACAATCTTCCTACCAACTCTATGCTACCAATTCCAAACCTGGACAATGACAGAAAAAGAGAGAAGAAAAATCACAACAACAGAAATAAGATTAATGAGAAGAATACTCAACGTATCAAGAATAGATAAGATCAGAAATGAAGAAATCAGGACTAAAGGGGGGGGGGTGGTATAGCAGCACTAGATTTTATTAGAAAGCAGCAAGTCAAATGATTTGGCCATGCAAGTAGGTAACCAGTCAACGGCATACCACAACAAGCAATGATGTACAGACCAGATGGAAACAGAGGAAGAGGCCGACCACGTAAACTTTGGACGGAGGGAATAGCACAGTCAATGGGAATATCGATACATGGAGCCCATAATCAGGCACTCTCACGATGTTTATACTTCACCTCGACACCGCAAGGTACAAGAGGAACATGATGAGATGAGTTGAGTGCAGAAAAACACTTAATCCTACAACAGAGATAGCGCCATTAGGAATAACAGGATCCAATCTCCGACTGGCTAATTGCTTTTTGTGATAAATTGTATTTTATATTACTAATTTCCCTTTGAGAAAAACCAGGCATCTCAAATTGACTTTATTCTAATTAGGAAATTAGACAGAAGGCTACTATTAGATTCAAGAGCACTCCCAAATACAGATGTTGATATTGATCACAAACCAGTCATAATAAAAAAAAAGATTTCACCACACAGGAAAATAAGAAACAAAAAGGTAACAACACATGTCATCAATTATAGGAGGCTGCAGGAAAATACGGTTAAAGACGAATTCAATCAAGAAATCCAAAACCTACATAAGAACATCCCTGATGACCACTCAAGCGTAGATAAGGAATGGACATGTTTCAAGGCTGCCATGCTCGACACACTGGAAAATAAATGTGGAACAAAGAAAGTAGGGCAGGACGAAAGATTAAGAACAGCCTGGTGGAACAACGAAGTTAAGGATAGCATATTCAAAAACAAGGCAGCATTCAAAAAGTGAATCACAACTAAATCTGAACAGGACTATATTACTTATAGAAATGCACGACGTAATGCCCAACGAACAATTAGAGCATCTAAAGATGAATCCTGGAGAATATATGGTGAACAGATGGCGACCCTTAGCAAAGACTGCCCAAGAGAATTTATAAACGTGTCACCACATTGAGAAACAGAGATGCATGCTATTTACAACCCAACCACCATCATAAACAGCAAAAGAGGTATACCTATATTTAATCCACAACAAAGACTAGCAAGGTGGGCGGAATACTTTCAAGAACTACTTAACCCCACACATAACATAGAAAACCTCACTTTTGTGCCTAAATGCCAGGGACAGCAAGAACCGAATTTCATACCTGCAGAAGTCAAAGCAGTTATACAGAAAAGTCGCTTAAAAGTCGACAGGGTCGACTTCATTGCACCGGGTTTTATCCCATATGGCTCGGTCTCTTTCCGCAGTACGGAAAGCGTCGCACAAAGCACGAACTCCGTAGCTTTTAGCGACGACCCATGGGAGTCTCCGAAACATTTAACTCGTAAACCGAAGGACGCGGCCCGGAATCGAACCCACAACCTTCGGCTCACGAGTCAAACGGCTTGACCACTTCGCCACAGAGACTCCCACAGAAAAGTCCTAAAAACAAATCGCCAGGTCCAGATGGAATAACCACAGAAGCTATTCAGGCCTGTGGGGAAACAGGACTTAAATGGCTAACAAAACTTTTTAATATAGCATGGGAAGAAAGAAAAGTCCCTGATGATTGGCAACAGGCAATAATAGTAAGTACCAATATGGAAAAAGAAAGGCAATATGAGAGAGTGCGAAACATACAAAGGTATATCACTCCTGAGACATATAGGGAAAATGTATGCAAAACTATTGGAACAAAGAGCTAGACCAATAGTTGAACAACGGTTAAGCAAAGCACAATTCGGTTTTCGGAAAGGTAAAAGTTGCACTGATGCATTATTTACACTTAGACAAATTTGTGAAAAGACTATATAGTGACCAGCAGAATATTGTGTTTGTAGATCAGGAAAAGGCTTTCGATAGAGTAGACAGATACAAATTATGGACCATCCTTGAAGACTATGGGATACAGGGGCAACTGCTAGAAAACATCATAGCCATGTACCACTCAAGCCAAAGTGCAGTAAGAACACAAGGAGGTATATCAGATATGTTCACAGTCAATACAGGAGTGAGGCAGGGATGTGTGCTCTCTCTCCTGCTATTTAATATCTACATGGACAGAATTTCCAAAGAAGCAAGTCTCCACAGAACAGATTCAGAAAATTTAGAACTCTTTACTCCAGATGAAACAACTGACCCACAGGGAATAAATGAACTTCTATTTGCAGACGATCAGTGCCTG
This sequence comes from Cepaea hortensis, assembly GCA_963921405.1. Classification (NCBI taxonomy): domain Eukaryota; kingdom Metazoa; phylum Mollusca; class Gastropoda; order Stylommatophora; family Helicidae; genus Cepaea; species Cepaea hortensis. The sequence goes on from OY992878.1 coordinate 15,319,479, forward strand.
TTTTACAGCGATGAGGGCAGACTACAAAATCATATTACTAAACTGAGTTCAACCTGCAGCAGATACAATATGAGCATAAACACAGCCAAAGCTGAAGCAATGCAAGTTAGCAGATCGCCAGGCCCACTAAGTATACAGATAAATAACACAACTCTGAAGCAAGTTAAAGAATTCAAATACCATGGAAATATGATCACAGAAGATGGCAGATTGGACAGAGAAATTGAAATCAGATGTCAAAAAGCTAGTGCACTTACATATCAACTATCACCCTTACTGAAACATCCAAGCATACCCATGTCCGCAAAACGACAGATAATAAACAGCATATTCACACCAACCCTATGCTACCAATCTCAAACCTGGACTTTATCCAAATTACACCTTCGCAAAATCAACACCTGCGAAATGAGATGCCTGAGGGGAGCTACCAACTTAACAATCCGAGACCGAGTAAGAAATGATACTATCAGACAGACTGTGGGATCAACACCTTGTGCCACATTTATTGAAAGACAGAAGATCAAGTAGTTTGGCCATGTCGTTAGAATGCAACATCAGCAACTACCATCACTGGCCTTACATCAAAGATCATCTGCGACGAGACCACGAGGACGTCCAAGAAGAAAATGGATTGACGACATCAGAGACATTGTACAACCACACGGAATGACACTATCCAGTGCCGCCCACCGGGCGCTGGAACGCAAATTATTCCTCCCCACGACGCTTGACGGCAGAAGTTGAAGATGATTTGATGAATTTCCCTTTACTTTTACTTCCTCTTATACGAATGCCAACTAATGGCTATAATGCGTTGACACAATAGACGTCGTACCACTCAACGTGTATGACACAATAGACGTCGTACCACTCAACGTGTATGACACAATAGACGTCGTACCACTCAACGTGTACATTATTTATACTGGTATGCGAAACACAAAAAGGCAATTTTATTGTATACGTGGCTCTGTTTGCGAAACGCGCAGCTTTCGTTAGTGTAAGAGATGTGTGTGTGTGTGTGTGTGTGTGTGTGTGTGTGTGTGTGTGTGTGTGTGTGTGTGTGTGTGTGTGTGTGTCGACGACACACACACACACACACACACACATTCACAACCCTAACCCTAAACGGAAAGTGATTGGCGGACCGATGCAAATGAGGCTAGAAGGGATGCTTGTTTGTTTGCGGTGAATTAAAATTGAAGTACCATCATTTTTTTAGGTCTGCCTCTGCCTTTTTTCCCCTCAATCTTTCCAGTTGTCACGATGTTCTCCAACGCCTCTCTTCTCATCACATGACCGTAAAAAGATGTTTATCTCTTTCTTATTGTTGTATATAATGTTCTAGTTTCATTAGCCTGTTTCAGGCAGTCGTTGCTAGTTACTCTGGCAGTCCAAGGAATTCGCAACATTCGTCTCAGGAACCACATCTCTGTTGCTTCTAATTTCTTCTTAATTTGTTCATTTACATTCCAAGATTCACTGCCATACAGCAAAACTGGTTCTACATAGCATTTCAGCACTCTCTTTCTTACATTCGGTGATGGTGACTTATTCTTCTGCGTTCATTCTTCTTCTTCTGCTGCGTTCACGGTGACTTATTGCATAAGATACTCTTCGTTTTCTGAAATGCGGCTTTTGCTTGCCCTATTCTGCTCTTAATCTCTGTTGTACATCTTCCATCTGATGTTATAAATGCCCCTAGGCAGTGGCGTGCAGAGGGGGGGGGGGGGAAATCCAATTAGGGAGAGGGGCAGCACAGTGCAGTGGGAGGGGAGGAGGAATGGATTAGGGAAAGAACAATTTAGGGGCATCCAATCAAGAGGTTGGCCCCGGGCATCAAAGAAGCACTGCACGCCACTGCCCCTAGGTATCTAAAATTATCCACTTGGTTAAGAATTGTTCCTTCTATTTCTATGTCACATTTTGGTGTCACCATTTTTTTTAATATATCACCATTGTTACTGATTTCTTGATATTCAAGGAGAGTCCATTCCTTGCACTCTCTGTTACTACAGGTCGTTGAATAAACCCAGAATACAGCCGACCGTTTTTCAATGTGGTTCGTTGAATAAAGCCCAGAGTACAGCCGATAGATTACAGTGTGGTGAGCTGAGCTGTAAGGCAGCCAACGGATGATCTCAAGTTCGCCACGGTAGGCGGAGGTGCTCTGTATAAAACCACTAATGGTTACGGTCGCCGACCTGCAAGGTCACTACCAAGAAGGAAAACAATGGTAGACTATCTATTTATAGATGCCGAGGAACTCATAATTCGCCAATTCTGTCGTGAGAAACAGTTTTAAAATACCCATAGAATGGTTAATGTTTGTTGTTTGCATACCAGACATGTACAATAAACAGACAGGTTAAGAAATATCTGAGAGCACAGGCTGTGATTTTTGAAGAATGCAAAGAACTTCTTAGATGGGAAGAGGTCAGCGTGGCCGAATGAGTAAGAGTACTGTGTTAAACATGTAGCTCCGCCTTTGTCTTCTCCACATTATCCCCCGGTTTCTCTCATTCTTTTCTCCGTGTATCGTTAAGGGTCCTTCTATTTTGTGTTGTATGATCCAGAGAAATACTTTATATTGCGCCGAATGTTGAACGGCGATCACCAAACCCGACATCCCACATTGTGCCACCGGCCTAGGGCGAAGAATGCAATTGGGTGGGTACAAAGCTCATCCTAGTGCCAGGAAATATGACCTAAAGTCTAAATGTCTTGGCAGGGTAGGGCAGACTCATCCTAGTGCCAGGAAATATGACCTAAAGTCTAAATGTCTTGGCAGGGTAGGCCAGGCCCTAAGCCTTGGTCGGCATCTGATCTAGGCTCGAAGCTCCAACAGGCGGACAGCAACAGCATTGCTATAATTACCCGGCAGTTTCTGAAAGTTTTCATTTTGCAATTATTTTTCTTTAGTCGGTTGTTAAGGTTTGCTGAAGCCGTAGTGATCAACCTGCGTAAGCCGTCCTTGTGCAAGCAGAAAGACATGTTAGTCATTTTAAAATTACCGTGGTAGACAATCGACATTACTGTGCGAATATGTGTATATTTCAGATTGAAGGATTTATCTAGTTATTTCACTTTATGTTGCGTGATTTCTGCAGTATGTACCTGACGAGATGCAGCGAAATATGCCAGACAATAAATCGTGCAATCTATTGTTTGTGTCTTCGTTATTGAAATTTTTTTCTTTGTTTGCTTGATTTGAACTCAAGCGTAATACATACGCATGCTATTGCATCTAGTACACTAGAGTGCTTTTTCACGTGGATTAGCTTTCTCTATTACCGCTGTCCCATGCCATCAGGAGAGCCCACTCCGACTTCAGAGGTACTTCTTATTTACGTCTCCAAGTCCAGGAAGAGAAGTCAACATTTTAGTCCAACTGAAAGGTAGAGGGGCTATGACCGTTTAGTTCCGTATTGGTTTGACCTTTTCTCTGGAGTAGATTAGGCAGACCGAGAGAGGGATCATCCTGCGTGGGCAACACACGGTATTTACAATTCAGCACATGTGTTCTGCTATTGAGAAGTATAGCTCCATCCCTGGTCCCCGCTATGAGTTGCAGTTATTGTGCCGTTTTTTGTTTTTTTCTTCAAGCACATTGTAACAAACTATCGTCTATCAAGGAGGCAAGGTGACAGTTTTAAAGTTAGTTGCATATTCTTTACAGGACGTCGCAGTCAGTCCCGATATTTTATTTTGGCTGTTTGTGATTTCTCGGCGAATTTACGTTCAGTAGTGTGCCATTGCTTTCTAAACCACCAGCACTCACACATTTGTGAAACAAGCGCAAGGCGGTCCGCTTCCATATCGCCCGCAGCTGTGTTTTGAACGCGGTGCGCAGGTTTGCGAATTGCACCTGTAACCTCTTCTCCAAACGTGCCGGTACATTATATTATCGACAGGTTTTCTTGACGTATAACGTTCTATCAAGCGTCAGTATTGTTTTATCACCCCTTAATTTGCATGAATGTATTGTGTTCTATCCATACGCTCGGCTCTGAAATGTTGACTCTGCCTGACCACTTTAGTCTTATTCTCCACAGATACCAGTTAGTGTATGTTTGTAGTCTATTAGTACTTGCATTGGTCGCTTCTCTTGCTTCTGATCCATACACCAGTACTTTACTTAGTCGCTTCTCCTGCTTCTGATCCATACACCAGTACTTTACTTAGTCGCTTCTCCTGCTTCTGATCCATACACCAGTACTTTACTTAGTCGCTTCTCTTGCTTCTGATCCATACTTTACTTAGTCGCTTGTCCTGATTCTGATCTATACACCAGTACTTTACTTAGTCGCTTGTCTTGCTTCTGATCTATACACCAGTACTTTACTTAGTCGCTTGTCTTGTTTTTGATCCATAGACCAGTACTTTACTTAGTCGCTTGTCTTGTTTTTGATCCATAGACCAGTACTTTACTTAGTCGCTTGAGTTGTTTCTGGTCCATACACCAGTACTTTACTTAGTCGCTTGTCCTGATTCTGATCCATACAGCAATACTTTACTTAGTCGCTTGTCCTGATTCTGATCCATACACCAGTACTTTACTTAGTCGCTTGTCCTGATTCTGATCCATACACCAGTACTTTACTTAGTCGCTTGTCTTGCTTCTGATCCATACACCAGTACTTTACTTAGTCGCTTGTCTTGCTTCTGATCCATACACCACTACCAGTACTTTACTTAGTCGCTTGTCTTGCTTCTGATCCATACACCTCTACCAGTACTTTACTTAGTCGCGTGTCTTGCTTCTAATCCATACATCAGTACTTTACTTAGTCGCTTGTCTTGCTTCTGATCCATACAACACTACCAGTACTTTACTTAGTCGCTTGTCTTGCTTCTGATCCATCATCAGTACTTTACTTAGTCTCTTGTCTTGCTTCTGATCCATACACCAGTACTTTACTTAGTCGCTTGTCTTGCTTCTGATCCATACATCAGTACTTTACTTAGTCGCTTGTCTTGCTTCTGATCCATACAACAATGCAGATTGGACTTTAAATTCCAAAGATCTCCTCCTCCTCCTTCTTCGTCTTCTTCTTCTTCTTCTTCTTCTTCTTCTTCTTCTTCTTCTTCTTCTTCTTCTTCTTCTTCTTCTTCTTCTTCTTCTTCTTCTTCTTCTTCTTCTTCATCCAAATATACCTATGTCCGCAAAACGACAGATAATAAACAGCATATTCACACCAATCCTTTAAAAAAAAAAAGTCGTTTAAAAGTTGATAGAGTCGACTTCATTGTACCAGGTTTTCTCCCAAATGGATCAGTCTCTTTCCGCAGCGCGGAAGGCGTCCCATAGAGCACGAACTCCATAGCTCTAGCGACGACTCACACAGGGCCGGATTTAGACTTGATAAGGGCCTAAGTTATTTGAAATATGAGGCCCTTTATAAGTCCAGATATTCTATGTCAGTGACAAATTGCTCACTCGGACAATACTTTTTGGGTCCCTCACTTTCTTGGGGGCCCTTTATAAGTCCAGATATTCTATGTCAGTGACAAATTGCTCACTCGGACAATACTTTTTGGGTCCCTCACTTTCTTGGGGGCCCTTTATAAGTCCAGATATTCTATGTCAGTGACAAATTGCTCACTCGGACAATATTTTGTGGGTCCCCACTGTCTTGGGGGCCCCAAGCTATAGCTTGTGTAGCTTATACGTAAATCCTGCACTGGACCCACAGAGAGTCTCCGAAAAAATTCGCCCATGAACCGAAGGAAACGGCCCGGAATCGAACCCACAACATTCGGAGCCAGAGTCAGACTGCTTGACCACTTCGCCACGGAGCCCCGGAGGCACCAACACTATACTACCAATCTCAAACTTGGACATTTTCCGAATCACACTTTCGTAAAGTCAACACCTGTGAGATGAGATGTCTGAGGAGAGCTGCCAACTTAACAATCCGAGACCGAGTAAGAAATGCTGTTATCAGACAGACAGTGGGATCAACACCTTGTGCCACATTTATTGAAAGACAGAAGATCAAGTGGTTTGGCCATGTCGTTAGAATGCAACACCAGCAACCACCATCACTGCCTTACATCTAAGATCATCTGCGACGAGACCAAGAGGACGCCCAAGGAGAAAATTATTGAAAACATCAAAGACATTGTACAATCACACGGAATGACAATATATCTCATGCCACGCCCGGGCGCTGGAGGGCCAATTATTCCTTCCCACGCCGCTTGACGGCAGATGATGATGATGATAATGATGGTGATGGTAATGTCATGATGGTGGCGGTATTACTTTTGGCGGCCGATGATTGGTCACTTCCGTTATCGTGAAGCGGTGGTGTCTGCTATTTACTAAACATGGCGTCGTGTTTACTAATGGCACTAATAGTAATATCGGACTGTACTCTCTTGTTAAATGTTAATCAACATTGCTGAACATATCTACAGCTGAGAGATTTGTTTGAAGGTAATATAAATTATAATATAGCATATCTTTTATCTTGTGACGGTGTTTGTAATTAATCAATTATCATGTCTCACGTCACCTCTCCAAGTCGGTGGTCACGGTCAGTAAACCGTCTTTTTCCCCCGATTATAATTAATAAATTATAATTTATTATAAATTATGATTATGATTCTCTTTTGTCTCAGTCTAACCCTTACACAACAACTAAAGATTCATCAGTATCACAATCCATCAATCATGTGCCATACCGGTAAGAGTAAGAGTGGATGGTCATGATTCGCCAATTCACTTGATCATCAGAGTCGTGGATCAGCTCAGTGTTCTTGTCTCGACCATGCCATGTGGTGAAAGTGAAGCCATCCAGGTATTTACTTCTCGGTCTTTCCCTTGTTCTCTTCCCCTCGATCTTGCCAGTTGTCACCAAGTTCTCTAATTTATTTCTTCTAATATCATGTCCAAAAAGTTTTGTTTATGTCTAATTTCTCTAATAAATTTACGATTTTCATTTGTTTCTTGTAGAACTTGGTAGTAGTTCGTTTTTCTATCTGTCCATGGTATTCTTTGCATTCTCCTCAGAAACCACATTTCCACAGCCATCAGATGTTTTTCAGCTTAACTGCTCATTGTACAAGCTTCACATCCATACAAAAGTACAGGCTCCATATAGCACGACAACACTATTTTTCTCGTTTCAATTTACATCTTTTTATTGGTCAGTATGTAACTATGTTTGTCACCTTGCTAAAGGCTACCTTCGCAATGGCGATTCTTGTTCTAATCTCTTCAAGGCATCTCCCATCAGATGTTATGACTGTTCCGAGATAGCTGTATCAATTAACTTGTTTAAGAATATTCCCATTTATCTGTATACAACATTGTGGTATTTCGTTCTTCCTAGTGACGACCATAATCTGTGTCTTCTTACAATTCTAACCCCAGTTGTTCACTATGTGCAACAATCGCATCTAGTAATTGTTGCTGATCCTGCTCATTGTCTGCAATCAAGACAGTATCGTCTGCATATTTAATGTTATTGATGTATCGTCCCCCAATGTTGATTCCTTTCATATCTTGTACATTTCTGAAAATATTTTCACTATACAGGGAAAACAGATCTGGAGACATTTCATTACATTATCATTACATAATATACATCATTATTTATACATACATCATTACAAAATGATTACACATGATTACACATCCCTTTCTCCTACTCTCTTAATAGGCTGATACTGACCTACTTCATTATCAATTCTGATTTCAGCTTGTTGTTTCAAAAATATGTCTTTTACAAGTCTAAGGTCTTTCCCATCAATTTGTAGATCTGCAAGCATCTCTATCGTGTTGACATGTCTAACTCTATCGAAAGCCTTTGTGTAGTCAATATTTATTGGCACCTTTCCGTCTTGACAGACGATAGTTTGGTCCATTGTGCTTCAAAAAGGCTTATTAACAACAACCCATGGCGGTGGCGAGTGTGGCTGATAAGGCCAATTTGTGCTGCAAATGTTTGTCCACAGTGGATGCATGTGAAAACATGGTCATTTCCACCATCATGCACCATCTTACGTCTCTCACACTCTGTGTGTGCTTTATCTGCAATCATTTTCTCCTTTGTCTTTATTCCATTTCTGATTGTTCCCCTCCATGCAACACGTTCAGTGGCGACTTGCTCCCAATGTGTATTATCAATGCCTGTATCAATCATGTCCCGCTTACACACATCTTTGTATCATAGTAGAGGCCGACCCTGAGATCTCCTACCCATCTGTAATTCACCAAAAAAGATGTCCTTTGGTATTCTACCATCATCCATCCTCCTAAGATGTCCTATCCATCTATGTCTACAAAAACTGAGCATGGAATAAACCGTCACACAACCTGATCTTTCCAATACTTCAGTATTTGTGATTTTGTTTTGCCACTTAATACCAAGTATTCTTCGCAGACACCGCATATGAAAGCTGTTTAAACGTTTCTCTTGGCGTGAGTAAGTTGTCCAGGTTTCACTGCCATAAAGAAGAGTACTAAGGACACAGGCTTGGTAGACGAGGACTTTTGTTTTGGCAGTAAGCTTCCTGTTCTCCCAGACTCTTTTTGCTAACATGTTCATTGTTGTTGCTGCCTTGCCAATCCTGATGTTGATTTCCTGATCTAGGGATAATTTGCTATTTACCTCTGATCCTAGATATGTAAAATGGTCTACTATCTCCAGTTCGGCGTCGTCAATAAAGATTGATATGTGACATAATCTGTGTCTTCTTTTTGTTAATTGTTAAACCAAATTCAGAACAAGCATTGGAGAATGCAGATAGTAGATGTTGTAATTCTTCCTCAGAGTGTGTCGTAATTGCAGCATCATCCGCAAAAAGCAACTCTCTGATTAGTACCCTCCTAATTTTGGTCTTGGCCTTCAATCTCTGAGCATTATAGAGGCCGCCATCTGAGCGTGAGTGCCTCTCCATAGCACAAAGCCTGGGCTAAAATATAGAGACCATGTGTTGCCCATGCAGCATGATCCCTCTCTCGGCCTGCTAGTTCACTCCAGAGTAAAGTTAACACCTCTACATCTGGAACAAGGCAAGCTGCAGAAGCTGCCGGATCAACTAAGCAATGCTCTAGCTGTCCGCCTGTCGGAGCTTCGATCCTAGACCAGCTGCCAACCAAGGCTTAGGGCCTGGTCTGCCCTGCCATGACATTTTGTCTTTAGGTTGCATTTTCTCGCACCAGGATAAGGCGTGTACCCTCTAAATTGCGCTCTTCCGCCCGAAGCCGTTGGCACAATGTGGGGTGTCAGGTTTGGTAAGCGCCAACATTTGGCGCTGACAGAAAACAGGTAGTACCGTCTACTGTCATACGGTAGCTCGGTCATATCTGACTAAGACCTGACACAATGTAGTCAATAAAGCAAAGATGAATATCTTTATTTACTTCTATAGAACGTTCAATTACTGTTTCAGCATTTACTGTTCCCTTGCCTTCTACAAATCCACATTGATCTTCTCCTATTTCAGGTTATATTTTGTTTCTAACTCTTTGCATGATAATTCTTAGCAAAATCTTCGTGATGTGGCTCATTATACTAATTGTTCTATGTTGATCACATTCCAAGGCTCCTGATTTCTTTGGGATTGTAATAAATATGGAATTACATAATTCATGAGGTATATCTCCAGTATCATATATTGCGTTCAGTAGTCTGGTGACTTGATCTATTCCATATTCTTCTAAAGCATTAATCATTTCTGTTGTGATGTTGTCTGAACCGGGGGTCTTGCCAGTTTTATATGGTTAAGCGCATTCTGAAACTCCATCTTTAAAATTGATGGTCCTTTATTATTATTTTGAATATACTGTTCTTCTCTGTTATCATCATAAAGGTTTTTCACATAAGCTGACCATACATTTAAAATCTGATCTGTTTCTATTATGATTTTTCCATCTTTTGTTTTTAGGCAGCCTGCTGATGTACATGTTTTTTTTTTATTAGTAAGCTCTTGCATTCTTTTGTGCATTAATTTGGTATTGTTACTGTTGTGTTGTTTTTCAATTTTTGTGCAATTTTTCTCAAGCCATGCTTCCTTACATAACGTTCTGAGTTTTCTGTGAATTTCTTCATATTTTGCAGGATTATTTTTGTTGTCTTCTTGTTTCCATTAGTTGTAAAATTTCTTCAGTCGTCCATTTCTTACGACCCACTTTCTTTAAATTTGGAATAATTGTTTCTGCAGCCAAACTGATTGAATTTTTCAACCTTTCCCATTGATCATCCGCATCTTGAAATAGGATCATTAGGTCAGACCGTTTATCAAATCTGTTCCTTTCTTCTATGTTGAAATTGTCTTGTATTTCCTTGTCATTTTTCAGTGTAGACAGATCATATTTAGTATTTCAGCACTGTGGTAACTTTGAGTTAATGATGTTTTATTTAAATGTTGTCTCTGTGTGATGATGAAGTCTAGCTTATGCCAGTGGCTGGATCTTGGGTGTTTCCATGTGACCTTATGCCCCTCTTTTGTTTTAAAAAAGGAGTTTGTAATACATAGGTTGTTTCTGGTGCTCCAGCAGCCTTTGCCCATTGTCATTCATGTGACCGATATTGTATTTTCCAAGGCTCAATGGCCATGAACTCGAGTCCTTGCCCACACGAGCATTAAAATCACTGAGTAAATACATGTAGTCAGATTTTGGTACTGCCTTGATAACATAATGGTGGCAAAACCACAAGTGGTTCCAAGTGCAGGGATCTTTAATTTTTGCCAGCTGGAATTTCAGTCATTCACAGTAGTGAATTCTTCAAAGAAAGCCCACTCCATGTTGTCTGTATACCACCTGCCCTCTAACTTTCCAAAACAAAAAGGTGTAATAGTTTTCCCTGAGTGACCCTTCCTCAGCAAGGTGAGTCTCCTGCAGGCCAACAATATCAATGTTAAGACAATTGAGTTTGGCATCAATAACAGAAATATTCATCAGGTCGGTGAAAAATCCTGGACACAATGTACTAGCATTCCATGTTGCAAGCCGTAGCGTGAGGTTTCTGTTTTTCTTATTAGTAGTACGTGGTGCATTCATTTTACAGCCTGCGATTCAGATTTTGTCCTAGCCTCAAGCACCCATTGAAGCAGCCAGGCTGTTGCGGATCAGCGCGCACAATTGGCCCTGGGCTGCCCAGCTTGAGGCAGGCGGTAGCTGATCAATGATAACTGTAGGTGTCTCCCACCGTCAGAGGCAACCCGTGGTGCCCCCCATGTCTATGCCAATTGACAAGGTCTTATTACCCGTAACTGCTACCTCTTGCTTTGATTCCGAGACTGGTTAAGACCAGGGATGGAGTTATACCTCTCCAAAGCACAAAGCCTGGGCTGAAATATAGAGGCTGTGTGTTGTCTATGCAGCATGATCGCTCTCTCTGCCTGCCTAGTAAACTCCAGTGGAAAGGTAGCGCCAATACATTTGGAACAAGACAAGCTGCAGAAGCTTCCGGATCAGCAAAGCAATTCTCTTTCTGCCTGTCGGAGCTTCAATCCTAGACCAGCTGCTAGCCAAGGCTTAGGGCCTGGTCTGCCATGCCATGACAGATTGTCTTTAGGTTGCATTTCCTCACACCAGGATAAGTCTTGTACCCTCCCAATTGCGCTCGTCTGCCCGAAACCATTGGCACAATGTGGGGTGTCAGGTTTGGTAAGCGCTTCCCAACATTTGGTGCTAACAGAAAGCAGGTAGTAATGTCTACTGTCGTACAGTAGCTCAGTCATATCTAAGACCTGACACGTTGCATACAACTGCCATAATTCAACATGCCTAAACAATACTCCAAATAACAACATGGCAAGTATGTGATCCACTGTCTGCACCGCTGATCGACATGTGCACATGGCTGATTCACCAATCTTGAATTTTCTATACATGTGGTTGTGTAATCTATGGTGTCCTGTTCTGAGGTGCAGAATAATTATTTGTTCTGGTCTGTCCATAAGGTGGTAGTCATCTCTTGAGCAGGTTTTGGTGGCTTGCTAACTGATTTGATCATTCTTTTCTTTTGGTGGTGTGTAACGGGTACATCAAGTTGTCCATCTGTTGCTCCTTCCTTAACTAATCTATCAGCTGTCTCATTTCCAGGTATTTCACAGTGAGGTGGTATCAAATTATGGTAACCTTATGCTGACTGCAAAATTAAGAAAGTATTGTCTGTAGTACTGGCAATTTTCCAGACAGGAGCATCTCAAGTACTGATTTCATATATAATAAAGATAATAAAGAATGTAAATGTCTGTGACATGCAGTAATTGTTCATATATTAGACTGTACTGACTGCACATGTTCACTTTCTTGATGACACACACACACATATATATATTAGGGCTGCGGAAATTATCGATTAATTAATCGATTCATCGTAAACGATTAATCGAAAACGTTTCTCCCATCACTTATACAAATGAACCGGAAGTCTAAAAGTAACAACATGGCAGCAAATAAATATAAACAAATTTCCAGACGATTACATGAACATTTTGGTTTTAAAGTATTGACTGATGGAAATATTGAAAATGTTGAAAAGGTTTATTGCGTTCATTATGATAATTCGTTTGCCTACCATGGTTCTAACATCTCACTCACTTACCACCTCCAAAACAAACATCCACTACAGTATCAGAAACTTCAGCTGAGATGGTCTGTTGCAGCATCGTCACCTACTTCGAAGCAGGCTACTTTGAGTCACTTTTGTCATTCGTCTGATCGTCCAGTGAGTGCTACATTACAACATGATATTTAAGTATCACTTGCAAACTGGATTGCTTGTAGTGGCAGACCAATATCAATAGTAGATGACGACGGCCTTCAACAAGTATTACGGACAGCATTGCAAAATGCTGAATATAAGCTACCTTCCGCCGCACTATTGACAAACTGTTGACTGCTAAGTATAACAGCAAAATTCAAAGTGTTAAAGAACCTGTGAACAACGCAAAGGGAATTGCACTAACAGCTGATGTTTGGACATCTCTAGGTAATGAAAGCTGTTGTGGAATTACTGGTCATTGGATTGCCCATGACTGGACATTTGAAAAATGTTGTTCTTGAATGCGTGAGTGTTGTTGAACGTCATGATTCTGACAGTGTTGCCGAATTATATAAACAGTTTACAATAGACTGGGATATAACAAACAGAATTCAGGCTCTAGTTACTGACAATGCAAGAAATATGGTTTCAGCTGTTGATAAAACCGGTTTTGCACATATTCTTTGTTTGGCTCAAAGCTTACAACTGAGCATATTACATGGATTTAAAGCCGCTGATACCGAAACATTGCTGGCAAATGTCGAAAAATTGTCAGACATTTTAAACATAAATAATGCTGCAAACACAATCGAGTTGCAAAATTGTACTGAGTCAGCATTGTGTAAGCTGCAGCAAGATGTACCACCAAGATGGAAGAGTATTTTTATTATGCTACAGAGTCTTCTACAGGCCAGAGAAGCATTAGCTGTCTACATGTCAGATAAAAAGAAGCAATACAAAGGTCCATAACTGTCAGACTCGGATTGGGAGAAGATTTCAAAATATGTCAAAGTGTTGGACTTATTCTGTCAGACCACGGTCCTGCTTGGCGGTCAAGATTATATTTCATGTAGCTGTGTATTGCCACTGCTATCATCGTTGACAAACATATGACTGTACACGATGATGATCCGGGCTACATAGCTAAATGTAAGGCAGCATCTATTAATGACCTCAGTGAACGTGTAGCTAATATGACAAGTATTGAAATACTACAGATTGCAGCAGCCCTTGATCCACGCTACAAATACCTGAAGTGTTTGTCAAAAGATGCAAAATAACAAACTCGGTCACATATTGAACAACATGTAGCAGTTGATGTTCATGATGAGCAGATGGAGACTGCTGCAACGAACGATATTGACATTGACAATGAAACTATATGTGAACCAAATGAAAAGCGTATTAAACTAATGGAGTTTGACTCAGACACAGAAGATCATGTCAACAGCTCTTCTGATGAATTGCTGCGTTATAAAATAGAGAAGTAAGTTGAATGATGGAAACTTAATTAGCATAGATATACAAAATTGGCATTCATTGCCAAGGCCATTCTGTGGCTGCCTCAGTTCCACGTGAACGATTGTTCAGCTCTGCTAGTTATATTGTTAATAAGACGCACTCGTCACTTGAACCAAATACTGTCAACATACTCATCTGTTTGCATAGTTGGTTATTAGATGACATATCCGGGAAGGTTAACCCGGTCAACAAATGCCCGCAGAAGTCGGATGTGTCGGCCTAACGGCGCAAGAACGCAGCTCTGCTGTAAACAGGCACAACGCAATCACATCCGGAAAAAAAAACTCCAGATGAACGAAGAAGAAGAAGAAGATGACATATGAACAAGACAATTCATGTTATGTCTATCTTTGACAAATACGACTATAATGTGAGTTATGTGACTATAAATTTTTTTTAAATCAAAATTAATTATTAATTAATCATTTATTTTTCAAAAGTTAACTATTAAATTTAAATTAATCGTTACCACTCCTAACATAAATATAATAAATGTTAATTTGATAGGTGAAACCTGCAGTGACTTATCAGGTGCCATAGTACATCTTCAGTAACTTCACTTTATAGAATTTTAAATAGTTTGTTATATGTTGCCCGCTACTCTAGTGTTTAACTAAATGTTCACCGTTTGTGTGTTTCAGAAATACACCACTGTTGCCAGAGTTGTGACTTCTTATTTCACATAAGTGCAGCCATAAATAGACAAGATGGCATCTGATCACATTAAATTGGAGTTTGTGAAACATGAACGTCCAGATGTATTGTATGATTACAACACTCATGACAGATTCAATAACATGGAAGGTTACTGCAGCCTTGAAGACATGGCAGGACACACAGACACAGGATCAAGCGTGACTGAAAATAAAATAACTCTTACTCACCATGAACAAATATCATTTGGTGATAATGGGATTGAGAAAAGTTATATAACTTCAGTAAAACATGAGGAATGTGATAGGATACCAGAGTGCATGTCATCTACCAATGAAGTTAACACTAAACTAAAGTGTGTGGCTAATGAGTCTGGTGAATTACAAACTGTAGAAACATCAGTGACATGTACACAGATTTCTGAGAATTCTCTTGATTATAATGATAGTTTTACCAGTTGTATTCATCAGAGAATAAAACAAGAATCCACAACTTACACGTCTGAAGTGTGTGATCCAAATGCTGGTGAAGATATATACTTAAACAGAAAGATAAGAACAAATTTAGTAGATAAATCTTACAAGTGTGATGATTGTGGTGCATCTTTTAATACAGCTGACAGTCTGAAGCTCCACAAGAGAACGCATATAGAAGAGAAACTTTACAAATGTGATGATTGTGGTGCATATTTTACTCACACTGACCATTTAGTGTACCACTTGAGAACATATACAGGAGAGAAACATTACAAATGTGATAATTATGGGGTATCTTTAACTAAAGCTGCCAACATGAAGCTGCACAATAGAACATGTACAGGAGAGGAACCTTACAAATGTGATGATTGTGGTGCATCTTTAACTTCGGCATGCAATCTAAAGCTCCACAGAAGAACACATACAGGAGAGAAACCTTATGAGTGTGCTTATTGTGGTGCAACATTTACTCACTCTTCTAGTTTGATTAACCACAAGAGAACACATACAGGAGAGAAACCTTACAAATGTGATGTTTGTGGTGCTTCATTTACTCAATCTGGCCATCTGAAGCTCCACAAAAGAACACATACAGGAGAGAAACCTTACATATGTGATGATTGCGGTGCATTTTTTACTGTTGCAAGTAGTCTGAAGCGCCACAAGAGAATACATACAGGAGAGAAACCTTACAAGTGTGATGATTGTGGTGCATCTTTTACTCATACTGGCAATTTAATGCACCACTTGAGAACACATACTGGAGAGAAACCTTACAAATGTGATGATTGTGGTGCAGCTTTCAATCATGCTGGCCATCTGAAGCTCCACAATAGAACACATACAGGAGAAAAACCTTACAAATGTGATGATTGCGGTGCATCTTTTCCTCATACTGGCAATTTAATGCACCACTTGAGAACACATACTGGAGAGAAACCTTACAAATGTGATGATTGTGGTGTAGCTTTTAATCATGCTGGCCATCTGAAACGCCACAAGAGAACACATTCAGGAGAGAAACCTTACAAATGTGATGATTGTGGTGCATCTTTTACTCAAGGTGCTACTTTGATTAACCACAAGAGAACACATACTGGAGAGACACCTTACAAATGTGATGATTGTGGTGTATCTTTTAATCAAGCTGGTAGTCTGAAACACCACAAGAGAACACATTCAGGAGAGAAACCTTACAAATGTGATGATTGTGGTGCATCTTTTACTCAAGGTGCTACTTTGATTAACCACAAGAGAACACATACTGGAGAGACACCTTACAAATGTGATGATTGTGATGTATCTTTTAATCAAGCTGGTAGTCTGAAACACCACAAGAGATCACATACAGGAGAGAAACCTTACAAATGTGATGATTGTGGTACAGCTTTTAATCATGCTGGCAGTCTGAAGCTCCACAAGAGAACACATACTGGAGAGAAACCTTACAAATGTGATGATTGTGGTGCATCTTTTACCAAAGCTGGTAATCTGAAACGCCACAAGAGAACACATACAGGAGGGAAACTGTAGTTTATCATCTCGTCTTCTTGTGCCCTTTGTCCCTAATTAGAGTGCAAACCCGTCTTGTTCAGCTCCCTCCATGTCCTCCCAATATTATTCCTCTCTGTCTCTAATTCTCTTCTGCATGTGCTTGCTTGCTTGCTTGTGTTCGTTGGCTTGAGCTCCAACGCGAAGTCCTGTATGTCGGATGAAGGCATCCTGTTGTCCAACATCAGTGTGATGTCATACAGGACTTGAGGTTTGCATGAGTATCCGTTGTCCCATGTCTGGCTTATTGGTGTGCAGACTGGTGGTTCCTCGCCGTACAGGCAGACACTCTCCGACTTCGGAGGAATCTGCGATCCTACTGACCTTAGCCAGGACCCCGAAGGGACCTGTTGCCCAGGACGCTCGACGAGGACGCGTCAATAGGTCTTGGCCAGTATATAACCCGGCCCTGGTGCCTTGGAAACACCTCTGCATCCCTCTTCTGCATGTGTTTGTAGGCATCTCTCTATTTCATTGGTCCTTTTGGTTATATACAAGGGACTTTTATTATACCATTATCAGATGTTATTAATGTGTCCAACCCAGTGTCTGTCCTTTTCTCACCTCTTGATTGTCTTGAATTTGTTTAGTTCTCTCTATGAGCTCCACATTGGTGATTCTGTCTACCATTTTATTCCTATTCTGTGAAGGCTCCAGTTAATACATGTTTGTAGTTTATTAGTAATTTTTTTTAGCTTATTCTCCATGGTTTTAATCCATAAATTTAGTTGCATGTCCTTTACAGCACATCCCAGTCAACCCCAACATTTATTGGTTGTTTATGATTTTCTAGCAGTTTGACATTGTATTCTGAATGGCTGACACTCATACCATTGTGAACATGAATGCCATGCCATCTGCTCCCTAATCACTGACTTTGAAGCTGGTATGTCAGGATTGTGAGACTGTCAACTACCCCTAAGTCCTGACCTTGAAGCTGGTATGTCAGGATTGGAAGACTATCAACTACCCCTAAGCCCTGACCTTGAAGCTAGTATGTCAGGATTGTGAATCTGTCAACTATCCCTGATCACTGACGTTGAAGCTGGTATGTCAGGATTGTGAGTCTGTCAACTATCCCTAAGCCATGACTTTGAAGCTGGTATGTCAGGATTGTGAGTCTATCAATTACCTCTAAGCCATGACTTTGAAGCTGGTATGTCAGGATTGTGAGACTATCAACTATCCCTAATCACTGACTTTGAAGCTGGTATGTCAGGATTGTGAGTCTATCAATTACCCCTAAGCCATGACTTTGAAGCTGGTATGTCAGGATTGTGAGACTATCAACTATCCCTAATCACTGACTTTGAAGCTGGTATGTCAGGATTGTGAGTCTATCAATTACCCTTAAGCCATGACTTTGAAGCTGGTATGTCAGGATTGTGAGACTATCAACTATCCCTAATCACTGACTTTGAAGCTGGTATGTCAGGATTGTGAGTCTATCAACTACCCTTAAGCCATGACTTTGAAGCTGGTATGTCAGGATTGTGAGTCTATCAACTATCCCTAAGTCACAGATGCTGACGATTCATAAAGTAGTACTGACTAAACATTAGAGTTAAACATTTACAATTTGGTGCTAAACTTACATTCCTTTTACTTCCACACATTTCCTAGTATTGTGATAGGTTAAGGCATAAAGGCAACATATAGAGACAGGAAGTGCAAAGTCTTGTGACATCCTGTAAAGGATATGCAACTAACTTTTATTTAAATCCACATACAATTATTAACTTAATAAAGGCAACAGATAGAGATGTGAAAGGCAAAATCCTCCATGGGAGGACAATTAACAGAGGCATTCAGAATAAGAACAGGAGTGAGACATGGTTGCCTTTTGTCACCTCTACTATTCTTACTGACTATAAACTGGATTTTGATAACACAACAAGCACTGCCAGAAATGGAATTCAATGGATTCCTCTGACAGCATCTCAATGATCTGGATATCGCTGCTGATATTGCCCTCCTGTCTCTCACATGACATTGGATGCAGGAAAAATTACATTGGATGGGAGTTCACAACAATTAGGTTTCAAAATTCATAAAGGAAAGATAGAAAATGAGAATAAATCGATCAAACCTGGTTTCTCTTGGTGAAACCTCACTTTAATACGGAATCATACACCTGTGTAATTGACAGCGTAGACACACGGGGTGGAGCAGATACAGATGTCAGGATTAGAATACAGAAGGCTTGAGGAGATTTTATAACACTGGAAAATTTGTGGAAGTCGGAAGGAATTAAAATTTGCAAGAAATGTGATATTATGTGAAAGAATATTTAATTCTAACGTTAATTCAGTACAACTGTATTGGTAAGAAATGTGGAGAACAATGCAAACAATAACAGGTAAGTTACATACATTCACTAAATGGTGCCTGCGCAACATAGAAGGAATCAAATGGAATAGCAGAATCACCAATGTGGAACTCTTGGAGAAAACTAGACAAACACCAGTGAACCAATGTGGAACTCTTGGAGAAAACTAGACAAACACCAGTGAACCAATGTGGAACTCTTGGAAAGAACTAGACAAACACCAGTGAACCAATGTGGAACTCTTGGATAAAACTAGACAAACACCAGTGAACCAATGTGGAACTCTTGGAGAGAACTAGACAAACACTAGTGAACCAATGGGGAACTCCAGGAGAGAAGTAGACAAGCACCAGTGAATCAATGGGGAACTCCAGGAGAGAACTACACAAACACCAGTGAACCAATGGGGAACTCCAGGAGAGAACTACACAAACACCAGTGAACCAATGGGGAACTCCAGGAGAGAACTAGAAAAACACCAGTGAACCAATGTGGCACTCTTGGAGAAAACTAGACAAACACCAGGGAACCAATGTGGAACTCTTGGAGAGAACTAGACAAACACCAGTGAACCAAGAGGTGAAGACTGGACAATGGCACTGGATAGGACACACGTTGAGAAAAACCTGAGACTGGTATAACTAGAAAGGCTATTGTCTGGAATCCATGGATTTACATACAGGAACACCTAAAAACACATGGAGAATAGAAGTAGACAGAAATCAATATAGTGACAACATGCAGGGAGCTGAATGGGATAGTTAGAGATATTGAGTGAGTTTGTTGGGAGTCAGTGTCCCAATGGGGGAATGAAAGGTGAAAAAGGAATGCATTTGTAGACCTAGTTTTTGTGACCTCCCAGTGACAAGAGGACGTTATCAGATTTATTAGTCAGATTCCATTGAATTCCATTTCTGGCAATAGTTATTGGTAGTGCACTTTTTGAGGCTGACAATTTGGGAAATGGCGAAATTATTGTTTTGTTCGCTGGAAAGGGGGGAATGACATCCTGACATACAGTGAAAGGGTGCATGGGCCAATAAATGTTGAGAACCACAGGTCTAGAATCGATAAGAATATTAAAGATGACAAAAGGTTTCCATGTCTTCTCATTTCAAATGTACTTGTTAGTTTTCACTCATACAGATCTCTGAATTGCATGACTTTATATTTTACTATTATTATGTTGCTTTTTTGTGTGGGATCCCATTTGTGTTATTTGCTTAAATCAACTTTCTAAAATGTCACAAGAGAACACATACATAAAAGAAACTTTACAAGTGTGATGGTTGTCATGCAACTTTTACTCAGGCTAAAACACTTATAGAATAGTGCAGGGATGTTTAAAATGTGAATGGATGGTGGTTTCTTGAGTAGAGTTAGTTTGAGCAGTTACTTTCATCTGTGTGTGTGGGTGGGGGATGTTTGTGTGAATGGGGTCTACAACATTCATTTGACAATGTTTTTTTTTCCTATGTGAATGTATCATGCACAATTGATGAAAGATAGTGATTGGAAGGGCCAAATGCATGCATGTTTAAAATAAAGTTAAATCAAATCAAATGTCCATGTGTTAACTTGATGGTATACGAGTGGCGTGTAGGAAAGCATAAATCCCATGACAGGGTGAGCTGAGAAATCCTTAGATAATATATAACGATGCTTGACAATGGTTTATTTTGCTAATGAGCATTCAGTGGGGATCTTCATGCTAGCCACAGAAGGAGAGTAATACTAAAATAAGGAAATAATCCATTCAGTGGGGATCTTCATGCTAGCCACAGAAGGAGAGTAATACTAAAATAAGGAAATAATCCATTCAGTGGGGATCTTCATGCTAGCCACAGAAGGAGAGTAATACTAAAATAAGGAAATAATCCATTTGTACACCTTCAGCTGTATTGGGCATATGGTGTTAGAGCCATATTTGTATAGAACAATCATCACTCCAGGGGCGATGTGTTCAATATCACTGCAGTCATCTTCATTTCCCATGATGTTTTCTCATGCCCATGTTTTATTCTTTGGGCGTTGCACTCGCTTTGAACTCAACATGTTACTACTTCCAGTGCACTGGACTGATTTTTGCATGTGAATTATCTTCCCCTATTACCAGTGTAGCCGGCTTCGTGGCTTAGAGGTTATGACTTTTCTCCGCAATCTCGTATACTCTCGTCAGTAACGTGATGACGGTGAGAATCAGCAGTGGTTCGAATCGCATCGGTAACTTACGGGGTATGTGAGCCGGCCGCTCAGAAAGCAATGGCAAACTACTGAGCGTAATCTTGCCAAGAAATCAACAGACAGCTGAAAGATGCTGGTGTTGACAGCGATGTCCTGTAAAGGATATGCAACAACAAAAAAATTTACCAGTGTCCCTCGCCATCAGGTGAACCCACTCTGACTTTAGAGGTATCTGGTACCAAGTTTAATCTGGGTTGACATGGGAACCCTGGTAAATTTTCTAATCCACCTCATATTTGACTTCATTACCAGTGGGCCAGCTGACAAACATTTGGCCACCACGTTACCGTGGCTCTCACAGAAGGAGATTGGCGAGCTCCAGTACTCACGTAGTTTAATATATGTGACAATGAGTGTTGTGGCCTTGTTGCTAGAATATGTTTAGCAATGTGTTCTATGTCTTTGTAGTAGAATAAATGAATATGTAATTGACATTGTTGTTCATTGATTTGTAGAATGCTAGAATTATTACCAGGACTTCTTCAAGGACAAACAAGTGGCAAGTACATTCAAAGACAGAGAGAAACTTGATAAGTGCAATGATTGCATATTTTTTAATAGAGAATTCAATCTGAAGCACCACAAAAGAACACATACAAAAGAGAAACACTGATATTTGAAGCATCACAGAATACACATAAAGAAGAGAAACACTGTGATATTTGAAAGAGAAAAAAAATAACACATATAAAGTGATATTTGAAACACCACAAAAGGAAACATTGTGATACTTGTGTACATTACTGATATGTCAAGAGGCACCAAACATATGTTATGTTTATGGTGTAAATGTTGACCTATACAATAGTTTAATACATCATACACCCAATACATCTCATGGCATGATCAGGCTCCTTGACTTTACTTATTGTCACATGTTCAGTTTTACTTTACTTATTGTCTTGTGTTCACCTTTACTTTACTTTTTGTCTTGTGTTCATTTCACGTTACTTTTTATCTCATATTCACCTTTACTTTACTTTATGTCTCATGTTCACCTTTACTTTACTAATTGTCTCATATTCACCTTTACTTATTGTCTCATATTCACCTTTACTAATTTTCTCATATTCACGTTTACTTATTGTCTCATATTCACCTTTACTAATTGTCTCATATTCACCTTTACTAATTTTCTCATATTCACGTTTACTTATTGTCTCATATTCACCTTTAGTTTACTTTTTGTCTCATGTTCACCATTACACTACTTATTATCTCATGTTCACAATAACTTATATTCATTTTACTTATTGTCTTGTATTCACCTTTAGTTTACTTATTGTCTCATTTTCACCATTATTTTTGACTCATGTTTTCTTTACGTTACTTATTACCTTATGTTTACCTAACTTTATTTATTATCTCATATGAAGTTGTTGAGCTAATAACCGACATCGCTGCACTCAGAACATTCCCACAAACACTCTGTCCCGCTGTTTAACAGTCAGCAATGAGCCATACTGCCAATCGTTCTAGCTGCCATCTGATTGAAAGTTTTCATGATCTTCCCTCTCATTTTTGAGGTTTCGTCCAGAACCTCTGCAATCCCCCGCCATATTATTATCTTCACATATGGGTTGTCAGTCTGTCCCACCCATTTTCCCACCTGGTCCTACAGGTTCCCGACCACCTCTAGATTGCCCATAAGTAATCTACCACCGAGGGGTGCATTCCCTGCCAGCTTATCTGCCTGTTCATTTTCCCTACACCTCATGACAAGTGCAAACATCCATACAGTTCTCACAATCTGTGACCTCTCAAGAGAGGAGAGCCATTCTATATGTAACATTCAATTCTCCACCTAACTCCGTAAAGCATACTCCGTGAGTCCATAAAGAATAATAATACAATGTGTTGTAGCGGTATCCTCCAACCATCGGAAGGCGGTCGTTACTGCTTCCACCTCCATTCTCATGCTGGAGGTTTCAGTTTAATATGCCAAATTCTCCTTTTTCAAACATCGTCCATTCGCCTTTGCAATGAAGATGTTCTGTTCCTGTTAGTAAAGTTAGTGACCACTACCCAGTGGGTTGTACATGGTCAATAAGTGGGTTCAAAACTCTTTTAAAAAAAAAAAAAACATTTAAGTATCAAATTTAGAAGTTTTAAAGCATTCAACCAAGATTTATTTTTGCGAGACTTTAAAAAAGCAGCCCTTGATCATGTTTACAAACTTCCTGACCCGGACGATGCATTAGCTTTCTGGACGAAGACAGTCTACAATGTGTTCGATAAACACGTGCCAGTCAAAGAAGTTCGAGTCAAAAATCAACATAAATCCCCATGGGTCACTAGTGAAGTTCTGGAAATCATGAGAGAGCGAGATACAGCACACAAAAATAAAGACTTCATCAATTGCCGCAGACTAAGGAATAAAGTTAAATATGAAATTCGTAGGATAAAAAAAAAAAAGAGCAATTAATTAATAATGTGATTGTAGATAATTCAAACAGCTACTGGTACTATTATTGTTGGAACTCTTCGCTGGCTGCTGAGGATGGTGACGGTGCACTTATGGGAATGCCCCGAATGCTGTGATGTCGATTCCTAAATCGACAAATCAATCAATCAATTCAAACAGCACAAATATCTGGATGGCTATTAACTTGCTAACCAAAAAGAAACGCCCTTCAGAATCAGCAATACCAAATTCTATAGCATGCGATGATTTCAGTTGTTTCTTTCAATCAGAAATAGAGAATCTAAAGTCTTCAATACCAGACTCATCATGTAATTTAAGTTCACTGTCATCATTCTGAGGAGAAGTGTATCAGAATTCACTGTGCTGCACCAGTCACTAGTGAGTCCTTGATGTTCATATATATAATATAACCAGTGCCTGGCCAAAAACTACTTTCCATCTGGATTTAGTTGAATTGAGTTAAGAACTGACATCACTGCGTTTAAGACATTCCCATATGTGCTCCGTCCCCTCGTTTAACAGCCAGCGAAAAGTCATACTACTAATCCGTTCCCACCGCTATCTGATTAAAAGTTCTCCTGGTCTTCCCTTTTAGTATTGAGATTCTTCCAGAACCCCTACCGGTCCCCTGCAATCTCATTCTTCCCGCTTACAGGGTAAATAAAATTGCTTAAGTGTTTACTATACTTAAAAATGGCTCAAAAAATGGGAGCTGCGTGGTCTCGAGGTATGGTGTCCGCCTCGAGTGCTGGAGGTCGCGGGTTCAAGCCCCGGTGAAGAACGGGATATTTTCTCGTAGACTTCTAGTAATAAAATTTCCCCTGATCTCTGGGTAGTGAGATCGGACGCCCGTGCGTATTGTTGCGCACGCAAAAAATCCCTTGGCAGTTGGAAATCGAAAAAGAGCAGCCTAACGGCGCTGCCCGGGCAAAATTTCGAGTTAAAAATCTACCCAAAGAATTCCAGGATCCTCGGCGGTGCTACGGAGTTCGTGCACTGAGCTGAGTTTCTCCAGACTCAGGTTTGAGTTAGGAGAAGAACGGAGCACTTATGGGTTGCACTCGTGTGTCATGATGTTGATCCATCAACTAAACTAAAAATGGCTCAACTGATAATAGCGTCTTGGGTAATTATAGACCTATCTCCTTACTATCAAAGCCACTAGAAAAACACATAAATAAAATAATGTTACACAATTTAATTAACAACGATCTAATAATTGACAGTCAATCTGCTTTACGACATAAATATTCTTGCCATAGTGCTCTAACAAAAATGACCGATAACTGGCACTTTAACATCAACAATGGTAAGATTTGTGGAGCGGTGTTTGTAGACTTTCTATCAGACAGACATGTCGTGTCCTTCAACAACTGTCTATCAAGACCCACAAAGCTTAATATTGGTGTGCCCCAGGGTTCAATACTAGGTCCGCTGATTTTTGCAGTTTTGTGACATTATGGATCAGTCACACACATTCCCAGTCCACCACATCCATTATAATACTTTTAATCTTGAACGGAGACCATCCAGATAGTAGAGTTATTAATAGAATAGAACCTTCCAGAATACGATGGGGAAGGGCAACGGCGCACGCTCGTATTAGTTAGTTAGTCGTGGTTCCAACTTCACGTCAACGGGTCGTCCCCATATTGCTCCGTTCCTGTGCGAGTGAATATCACACAAAATGCTCCTCACTGCCCAGTGTGAACAATGGAATGGACAGGAGTATCGGCAAGCCAACAGCCCGCACAGGTACACTGTGCATAATGCCGCCACCAGAATGCCAACACAAAAGTCCTCCATGAAAAATACAGTACCTCGTCGATGGAAATGGCAGTCACCAGAAAGACTTCACTAACCCGGGTTTTATTCTATATGGTTCGGTCCCTTTCCGCAGGACAACCCACCGAAAGTGCCGCACAAAGCAAGAACTTCGTAGCTCCAGTGGCGACTCCCAGAATCTCCTGAAAAATGCACTCGTGAGACCGAAAAGGCAAACCAGTCAATCCAGCAACAGCCTGCCGCCATCGTTCCGAACATGCGGTTCACACTACAAACAACCGTGGACAGATGTAAAAGCATTCCACGCGAAACTCACAGCTCACAGTGTCGCACCACGCACTCACTCAGTAGCAGGGCGACGGAAACATATCCTCCTTAGTCGCCTTTTACGACATGCATGGTAGGCAACAGTGTTACTATTCTTTGCTCCCCCGTATGGGCCCCGGCAACACACGGGCGGCGCGCTCGTATTTGATTGGCTAATACGTGGGAGACCACGCTATCCACTAGGCCAAATATGAAAATCTACTAGTTTGAGCTCGGTTTCCACCTGGAGCAGTCGCTATCTGTGATGTTGCGATCATAATGCCCTAAAGATTCCGTAATATATTGTTCTCTGATTGATTGATTGATTTAGGAACCGACATCACAGCATTCGGGGCATTCCCATAAGCGCTCCATCCCCATATCTCTGTTCTCTGGATAACAGGTACCACTTTCAAACATTTTAAATGTGTGGTTATGACAAGTGAACGAAAGAGAAGAATATAAGAGTATTTTATGAAGAAAATGTGAAAGTTAAAACATAAATTTATTGTTTAAGTATTCTGAATACTGCTTCTTCAACCTGTCAGGTCTTCCACGCTGTATACTCCAAGTGCATATCATTCCCCTGTTGTGACTGGTTGCGTATGCTTGATGATTGTAAATTACACTCAATGCATATTTCGCAAACCCTTTGCGCATTCTAGATTCTAATATGAATGCCTATCATGACCCATTCTTAACCAAACTGTACACTGCTCTTGTGAGTTAACATTTGGCAGTTCTGGATCAGAATGTATGATGTAACATGTACAAGTTCCTTTGTAAATGCTGAGAATGTTGGAGTGAGTGAGTTGGTGATTTTATAATTAACCTCTCACCTTGGTAGAAGGATAGATGCTTCATTATCCATATGTAGGCAGGACGTGTATGGCACGCCAGAATTACAAAATTCCTGTGATTCCTGGTGGCTAGATTACGCCCAGGAGAATTAATACAATTTCTCTCTGAAGTATTACACTGGTACCTCTACTGTTGGTGGGTTCATATGAACTATTTCCTAAAAGGACAATATGTGTTCGAACCTGTGTCTTAGTTGGCTGAATATAATGTATAGCTCATGCAAATTTACAAAGAAAAAACATGTTTTCACCATATGTGCTTTGTCACATATGTGAACAATTGCTTATGCAATTTTGCTTCTTTTACCTACTGTAGTAGATATGGACATTACTCAGTGGGGAAAGAGCACATGATGATGGTGATGATATGATGTACTTGTGAGCCAAGTCTGGTCTGAGAGGGGTGAGGTCTAGCATTGCTGTATGAGTGTGTATGGAGAAGTACATCCATGTAACAAAAGTACCACCCATTGGTTTGGTTACTGTTTAATTTGCAGTTGTCAAATTGTATTGCATATTGCAGTTGTAAATGATGCCTATCTTCCTTCTGCTTCACAATGCCTGTCTCATGTTGCTATTTCACAATGCTTGCTTATGCTGCTTGCCTTACAGTGCCTGCTTTACTGTCTGTTCCTCATTGTGCCCAGGTTTACTGTGGTTTAAACATTGTAATAACTTGGACATATGAAATGCTTGTAATTGTGTTAAGCTACCCCTGTCTCGGCATATAGGCTTGTGACTACCTCAAATAGGGGTGAATACTGAAAACATATCACCCACAGTCCATCAGAGTGGAATACACTCCATCACCAACAAGGAGAGGTGTGTTTGGTCAACACCCTCCCCTCACCTCCCCATTTCCATCTGTGTATGTTGATGTTTGATAACATTATCTTTTAACAAATGTAAAGAACTGTTGTACCATTTTATGTATCAACAGAGAACAATGATGGTGGAGGGGCTTCTTATTTTCTCTGGGACAACCAAACAGGAGTCCCAGACTCAGAACTAACTCCCTATAGGTGAACTCCAGGGATGACCACAGAAGTACACAGGCTGATTTACCAGCCTTTATCTTCATGCCATGCCTTGGCCCAAGTCAACTAAAATCACTGTTTATAAACAGGAATCAGGATTGTCTACATTGGTAATTCTGTCTTGGAGTACAGTAAAACAATGCTTTATTAAAGATGACCCCTGTCTACAGTTAGTCTTGGTCGGGCTCATGGAAAGTTAATCCTGTGCCCCATGGAACACCTACCATTCTCCTAGTATCCGACATGCCGGAATTTCTCGGAGGATTTTACCTCAGCTCCCTAACTGCTGAAAGACAATGGAAGAAAAACAGTTCTGAGTAATTCTATTCCATCACCTGGATTACAGTGGTCATTATAGTGATCATTGTTGTGATCATTATATCATTATCATCTGAGAGCTGAAACAAGTCTCTTGTTAACTCCATTCAAAGAAACCTGGTGAAGTAACTCTTGCAGTGGATTGTTCATATAAGACTTAACTTAGAGAACACCCAGCATGGTGCTCACACAGTGATTGTTTGGTGAGACTTGAGAAGTGTGTGAGGTCGGACTCGCTAGGTGAGATGCTGCATTATATCGGATTTTGTTCCTACCTCTGGGTCTCTTCAGCAAGTCATGATTTGCATGTACAGAGAATACATCTCCCATTGTCAGGAGAGTAATATTCTCAACCATTTGAAGTACCCCAGTTGTCAGCTTCACAGGCAGTCTGGTCAACATTGAGATTCAGTACAATATCATCATCTCAAATTATGTTCTCAAGAGGAAATTATCTTGCATGGGACTTATTACAAGAAGGCTGCTACCTGGAGCTTTCCCAACATCAATTACAGATGATAACAGAATGCTAATGATCCAGAACAGTAGTTCCTTCCTTGAGTTTTCCCATACCTAGGATTCTATAAGTTTCCCCAATGACAAGAGAGGGATGATAAGTACAGTGACTCTGCGGTGTAGAAAGAGATTAGAGATGGGATGGAGGAGAGTTGGAGAGTTTTGAGATTGAGTGTATATTTGTGGATATTCAGAGGATGTACTCATTTTTCCATTTTTATACTCACATTGCATATGATTGTTGTCAAAGACTCGACCGGATCTCCTCCGCCAGGAAGAGCAGTCAATCTGGAAGAGGCCAGGAGGTGATACGGTGCCCGAGGTAAGGGCAGGGGAGATGAGGTAATGGGAGATGGTTATCAATTCCCTCATGAGACACGCAGGCGTTGTTCAGAGAGTTAGCACTCTAATCACGATAGCATCACGCCTTGTGGTAGCCACGGAGAAGTTGAGTATCCACTCAACATACCACGTCTGCGATCAGCATGCCATGTGAGGCAACACGCACCAAGGTCAAGGTCGATCCGCGTGGTGTGTGACGAAGGGATGAAAGATTGTCAGACGGGAGGACAGGACTTGTAGTGTGCACTTCGTTAGAGTAGCGATGGGGTTTCTTGTGTTTAGTTGTGTAGAAAGTTAGCATAGGGGTTAGCAGCTCGTGATAGATAATACTGTGGCTTTATGTTGTGTGTTTCAATAGCGACTGTTCACTGATTGTAGCGAGCCAACGGCAATAAAATGTACCATTTATTTTCCTCGCACACGACTTGCAAGTTGTCTTGTATGGTGTGCCAGAAGTACCCGATGATGCCTGTCAGTTGAGTTGTTGACAGGCAAGGGTAATTGTGGTGTCAAGAAGTGAAGCTTGAACGAAAAGTTCAAGCTAATCCACTCATCCACGGGCTCCAGACTAGGGTTTAATTTTTGTAGTAACGGTAATTTGTGCAGACAAGAGCAATTTGCAGGCTAGAAGTGTGCCTATCGTGACAAAATAGTGTTTAATTGTGTTTATAAAATGTTTATTTACTGAAAACATGTATTCTTCAAAGCTGTAAGTATTAATATTCTTATTTTCTTATATTTATTTATGTATTTACCAATTTATTCTTGAATAAGCACCAAAAATGATTCAGGGCGGAGCAATACACTGTCAGCCGACAATATCGATTTTTGAGAACTAAAAATAGCGCTGCGGCTGTGACGTAGATTGATTGACAAACAGTTGTTCGGCGTCATTAGCATAAAGCAGTCGGGTGTTTACAAGATCGCTTAGCGGCGGCTCGCCTGAATCTGTGCTTTATATTATTTATTATTTGTTTATTTAAATTACTAAATGAATATATTTATTTATTTAAACGTTATTATGTTATTTATATTCATTTAAAAGCAGTGATTCATATTTTTGGTTCTATTTTCTCTTTGTTAATCGTCACGATGGAACTATTTTCGGCCTAGCATACGAGACTTGGCTGCACAACGCTTACAGAAATTAACTAGGTTAGTAACGAAAGGCAATTACTATTTAGAACAAAGACAGGACAGTGACATTGAATTTAATTAATACATGTTCTAGTTGTTCGTGAGTCTGTCATTGTCTAAGTCATTGTCCTTAGTTGTCGGGTAAATCATATCGTGCAGTAGGGGTGTTTACTGCTGCCCTGCATATCAGAGGGCTGACAACAGCTGAGTACATACGCCGGTGTGCCAAATATAGTGTCCTACGTACGAAACGTGTCTTCACCCCAAAGTACCAAACGAGGT
Source organism: Cepaea hortensis (assembly GCA_963921405.1). Lineage (NCBI taxonomy): Eukaryota > Metazoa > Mollusca > Gastropoda > Stylommatophora > Helicidae > Cepaea > Cepaea hortensis. Next base: position 15,349,774 of record OY992878.1, read on the forward strand.
GACCTGTGTCAACGGAGTTCCGTTCCCTGATTCTCGGGAACATTAAGTTGAGTATACCTATATTTTTGGCATGCATTGTGATTAATAGTGCATCTCTTTGTCAGCTTGTGATACACTATCATATTTTTGTGCTCTGATTTTCCAACATTGAAATTTTGTGCAGCATATAAACTGGAAATAAAATGAATATTCCGTAACAAGGAACAAATATAAAACATCATAGAGACATAGCTAAATAAACAAAGTAGTCCAGATCAACGCTAGCTAAAGTACTAAACAGCATGGCTACGTTATCTGATTTTATAAAAGCAGGTAAAGAGTTACAATATACAGGAAAAGACTTAGAAGAATATGCTGATAAAAAATTTAAAGAAGCAAAAGATGCGGAGAGAGACGAACGCGCACGAGAAAGAGAACAGGATAGACAACATCAGATACAACTAGCTGAGATAAATAAACAAAAGGAATTAGATTTAAAGCAAAAAGAAATAGAAACAAAACAACAACAATTACAACATGATAAGGAAATGAAACAAAAGCAACTAGATCAAGAAAAAGAATTAAAACAAAAGCAACTAGATCAAGAGAAAGAATTAAAACAGAAGACATTAGATCAGGAGAGAGAATTGAAGCAAAAAGAAATAGATGAAATGGCAAGAGTTAAGGAAAAACAAATACAAGTAGAATCAGAGACACAGTTGAAGATGAAAGAGATGGATGTAGACACACACGCAGAAATCTCTGCCACTAAACTAAGAAGTCAACAAGAGGAAAATAAGTTCAACAAATACAAAAATATTATCAAACCATATTGTAAAGAGGACTCCATATCTGCCTGGACAGAGAATGTAGAGTACCAATTTAAATATCACCAAGTTCCTTTAGAGATGTGGGCTCCTATTTATATGAAGAATCTGAGTGGTGAGCCCCTTAAAGTAATAGAATCTATACCAATTGACCTTAGATCTAACTATCAATACATCCATGATAGGATTATGCAGCACTTTTTACTTGATGCCCCTGGTTATCAAGTTCAGTTCTCAAATCTAAAACCTAAACCTAGTGAAACCTTCATTGATTATGTTTCAAATGTACAGAGTGTACTAGACAGGTGGCTTAAAGCAGCTAACATAGGAAAAGACTTTGATAGATTAAAAAACTTAATAGCTATGGATAAGGTAATATCCACCATACCTTCTCGTTTTGCTAAATTTTTGCAACAGTCAGACATTGAGAACATCCAGCAATTTGAGAAAAAAGGCTCAGCATATTTTTCTTCCAACAGAGATATTTTCAAAACGTCAAATGACTCTGAGATAGTTGCCTTTGTGAAAGACCAACCAAAAAACTATCAGAGTAACAGAAAACCTTTTCAGAAGTATGACAAGAAAGACAGGAAAGTGTCCAAATGCATGTATTGTCAACTTATGCACGACACTTATTCGATGTGTGACAAATCGCCGAATTATCCGGCGCATCTTGAAAATGTTATCAAGAAGCAGCAAAGCAAAAGATCTGCATACAGGCGTGCAATCAAATGTTTTTTTTTTGTTCCAGCTTTGGCCATTATTCTAATAAGTGCCTTGGCCGCCAACGTTTGAAAGCCAATAATGCTATTTTGATTGACACCTCTTCAGATAGTGGTAGTGAGAATGAGTGTGAGGTTGAAAGCGACTTACCTACTAACCAAGCAGAAGATGTGTGTGGTGCAAACGATATGTTAAGCTTCGACAGCTGTGAACGATGTCACCAATTCCATGCAGACGGAAAACTAGAATGTGGACATACAGTACCATTCTCATCTGAGAATGTAAATGCAGCATTGGCCTCCAGAGGCAGTTTGGTGTTCCACAATGCAATGGTCAATGGTGTACCATGCCAATGTTTGCTGGATAGCGGCAGCACCCTTATTGGTCTTCGAAAAGAACTAGTGAGTCCGGGTGATTACACAGGTGACACTTTGAAATGCCGAACCTTTTCGGGTAACGTTGAAATTTACCCCTTGGCAAAAGCCCGTATTGATTCTCCTTTTCTTTCTGGTACCTTTACTTGTGCAATACTTAACAACCCTTGTACTGATTTAATTTTGGGGTGTTTACCTCAACTGAAACAATGTACTAGTGAAGAAATAGTTGCATGGGAGAAATTAAATGCAGCTAATGCAACAACAAAAGCAGACACTTTAAAACATCATGACACATTACAAAATGAGACACTACTGAAGCTTTTTCCAACCAGCACAGGTGACACAAACACACAGAAACTTATACACCAACAAAAGTCTGATCTTAGTGTGTCTCCATATTTGAAATTATTAAAACAAAGAGCCAAAGTCACTAAACATGCATCATGGTTCTCTAGACTGAAGAATGGCATTTCAACAAGATGTGATACTACTGGTAACCATGAACAGGTGTTACCTGAACAACTCCATGTAACTGTGCTAAATAATGCACATAAAACAACGTTTGCTGGTCATCTTCCATACAACAATACTAGACCAGGTTTTTTCAATAATATAAAATTATTTTGTCATAATGTATTTGCTTGTAATGTCTGTCAACAATTAGTACAAAAGTTTAAGAGTATACATCCTACAACTGAAGTACAACCTTCTACACTGGCTCCTAAGCCATTTAATAGAGGGAGGGTCAGTTCTACCACAAGCACACAAACAAAGGTGCGAAAACAAGTGATCTTGAATGTGAGCAAGACAGATTTAAGCTACTTCCATACAAACAAAATGGCAAGGACCATTCAAGGTGGTACATAACCATGGTACATGTTGACGATGAAATATCGATAAACAGACACTTAGAGATATTCCATGTCAACATGCGGAAACTTTAAGTTTCAAGACAAGAAACAGAAGTAGTGACAGACGAACAGAGTGCACCAACACCTAGTGATCAGACGACAGACATACATAACGCAACTACACTAGTTAGCGAGACTGGCAGTTCCGACAATGGCAATACACCTAGTGAGTTAACAGAATACGCACTTAGTACCACCACTGTACTGAATCAGGTAGACGACGACGGAATGGAACTACCTGTTCCCATTGTAGACAAAACTGCGACATTGGACAGTATACATATAGATCAGGGACTAACTGACAGTCAACGACGACAATTAGTGGAGTTAATTACTGAATACAAAGACCTATTCTCTGACATCCCAGGTAGGACGGACAGAATCGAACACTCCATTCTTCTTTCGGACCCTAAGCCTATTAAATGCAGGCCGTACTCTATCCCGCTCAGCTATAGGGAAAATCTAAATAAGGAAATTCTTAATTTAGAAGCTAGTGGGATTATCCAAAAGTCTACATCTGAGTACTCTTTTCCAATCGTCCTAGTTAAGAAGAAGGATTCCACAATTCGTCTGTGCGTAGACTATCGAAAACTCAGTAACATCACTAAGATCGATGCAGAACCTATTCCTTCCTGCGAAGATCTTATCTTGGATATGTCTACTTCTAAAATCTTTTCAAAACTAGATCTTACTAAGGGATATTGGCAGGTCCCTATACAGCCTCAATCTATGCATCTTACTGCGTTTTCAACCCCTTTAGGACTATACGAGTGGCGATTTCTTCCTTTCGGACTTCGGAATGCTCCTGCCACTTTCGTACGCTTAACTAGAGATCTATTACATGGAGTGACGAATACTGTGACCTATATAGATGATATATGTGTCCATACTGAAGACTGGACAATACAATTACTGAAACTGAGACATGTCTTTGATAGGTTGCGACTCTTCGGTCTCACTGTCAAACCGAGCAAAGTTGAATTAGGCCTAAAAGAAATTGAATTTTTGGGTCATGTCATTTCTCAAGGTCAACTGAAGACTGACAATAGGATTATTACAAAAATTATGAATCTGACCATTCCTACCACTAAGAAACAGGTCAGAAGCCTTTTAGGATTAGTAAATTACTATAGTAAATTTATTCCAAATTTAGCGGAAATTACAAGTGTTTTTTCCAATGTTTTAAAAGCATCGGTAAAATGGGATGTGAAAGATGCATTATTAATTTCTGCATTGTCAAAATTGAAAATTCTTTTTAGTAATGTTCCAATCCTCCGCTTGCCTAACCCTAGGCTCGTTTATTATCTTAGGACAGATGCCAGCAGGATCTCCATCGCTGCAGTACTAGGCCAATTTTACGAGGGCATCTTCCATCCGATTTGCTACGTGAGCCGTAAGATCACACCGGCCGAGTCCAGATATTCCATATCAGAGTTGGAGGCCCTAAGCGTCATCTATGCGGTGAGAAAGCTCCATCGTTTCCTGGCGGGTGTGCACTTCATTATCCAGACCGACAATTCTCCCATCACGGTCATCCAGAGTGGTGTGCATCGAAATGACCGGATATACAGGTGGTCTCTTATTTTGCAAAACTATACATTTAGTATAGAACATATCAAGGGTAAGGACAACATTCTGGCTGATACCCTTAGTAGACCATCTGGGGTAGAAATACCTGAAATCCCACATATAAATGTAGAGTGATAGGTAGTACATGAATATATTATATTATTCTATGTAAAATAGGTTACATATACATAGACATGATGTGCTTAATCATGTACCAAGAACAATGAACTATCATGTGTCCGTAGACATCAAGTGAAGAACTGTGCTGCAAAACGTAGATATCACCGTGTGAAATAGGACAGCTCATTACCAACTAAGCTCCATTCCGGTGTATCATTTGTGTGAAGCGCAAAAAACAGTGTCAGAACAGTGCTTAATTACAGACACGAAAAGACTGAGCTACGACACCAGCGATCTCTATACGTGCACTACCAATAGAACACTATGATGACTGTGCAATGTATTTCAGATACCCAGGCAAAGTGGGTAGATAGATTATGCCTATACAACCATTATACATACATGAAGGCAACTACTAACCTGTGGAAACTGAATACCATGTATATAAACTTATTGTGATATGTAATATAATATTTTAAGATAGTGATAAATTAGATGTAAGTTAGGAAATATAATAGTTCTCATTTATTTTAAGTGTAGTTAGTACAGTAATTAACCCATTAGAATTAAATTAGAATATTAATTTAGACGTAAAAATAGTTAATTATAAGCTAAATTAAAGTATTGATAGCATTAGTACCATTTAGATTGTTATATTTCACTTAGCTTCATTTTAGTTCAGTTTATTCCATCTTAATAAAACCATACCATATTTAAGATATTACCATTTATTAGTATCATCATTTGACATCATAATAGATTAAAAAGAGTAGATAAGGTAACATACATCATTTACACCATTTAGATTAAGAATATCACTCATATAATTCCTTTGTGCATTTAAAAACATTATTTAGCATAGTATTTAGAAAAATACATAAATTATGTTCACATCACCCATTTAATTAAGGTACATAACTCACATCACAACAATCACATTTAAATAGTTAGATTACATCCCTTAGATTAGAGAAAAATAAGAAGTAATATAAGCATATCATATAATTAACATAACAAATTTAATAAATTTAGGTAACACATTAAATATTTAGTTATAGAATTAGAATGGTATGTTAGAATGTAGAGTTTTATGTTAGTGTAATATAGTGGATGATGAGACCAAGGGGACAAACCATAAACCCTTTCTCGTCCATGTAAATATATTGTAAATACATGACTCGTGCAGCGATTTTCGCACAGTCATTGGGCTCAACTATCTCAAACTGAGCCAAACCTGTACAGTGTCACTCCAAGGTTTTTAAATAATCGGAAGGATTAGTGTGCAAGGATAAAAGATGTGTGACAGAATTAAGGGTGAAAGGAGTGTGACAGAAGTGTGGAAGTGAGAGCGAATGTAAAATAGATGGGAGAGAGTGAAATCAGTCAGCGAATTCTTCTGCTGCCTGGCGCAAATTTTAGTATTTCTCTGTGTTAATGTTGGTTTTCGTTAGTAAAAATGGGCTAGTGTGAATGTGTTGTCTGTAATATAGTTTAGAACGTAGATTACAGTATTTTGGGTTTCATAACAAGGGAATGTAGTCACGAATTAGTGTTATACACCTGTTTGTGGCCGCATTTAACCAAATTATGACACTTAAAAAACTAACATACATACACATAGGAGTTAGAAACATAGATTAGAAGGTAGATTAGTAGATTGATTACATCCAAACACGCAAACAACCAGAAAAACAAACAGATAAATTACATACACTTTTTCTAGATCAAAGGGAGATAACTTCGAGTCAGGGGACATAATAGACAACGAAAAACTAACTTAACAGTGAAATATTACTTTACACGCGGAAGCGAAGTAGGTAAAGCCTGTCGCACACACTCCTGTATAATGGTTGTTAAATATTATATGGGGGTCATGAATCAATTCATGTGTTGACCCTAAGAAAGTCAACTTTGTATGGGTAGTAAGTTAATTTACTATGTGAGGGCAGGTCTTATAAGACAACGGTCCGGTTCAGACATACCTCTAATAAATATAATATAGCATGTGAGAAGAGGGCTCACGCCAACCAGTAAAGTTTGTGGCGATTGCCAGTAACCGAGTAAAGTTTTACTACATTGTGACAATAGTCAGTAGAAGTCTATTAGGATGCCCAAAGCCAGGTTATCTAGAGTCTTTGACAAAAATTAGAGACACTAATTTTGTAGGAACCTCTTGCGTCACAACCAATGAGTGAAAGTTGATGACGCAACACAGGAGGGGTGGGTGTGTGTCAAAGACTCGACCGCATCCCCTCCGCCAGGAAGAGCAGTCAATCTGGAATAGGCCAGGATGTGATACGGTGCCCGAGGTAAGGGCAGGGGAGATGAGGTAATGGGAGATGGTTATCAATTCCCTCATGAGACACGCAGGCGTTGTTCAGAGAGTTAGCACTCTAATCACGATAGCATCACGCCTTGTGGTAGCCACGGAGAAGTTGAGTATCCACTCAACATACCACGTCTGCGATCAGCATGCCATGTGAGGCAACACGCACCAAGGTCAAGGTCGATCCGCGTGGTGTGTGACGAAGGGATGAAAGATTGTCAGACGGGAGGACAGGACTTGTAGTGTGCACTTCGTTAGAGTAGCGATGGGGTTTCTTGTGTTTAGTTGTGTAGAAAGTTAGCATAGGGGTTAGCAGCTCGTGATAGATAATACTGTGGCTTTATGTTGTGTGTTTCAATAGCGACTGTTCACTGATTGTAGCGAGCCAACGGCAATAAAATGTACCATTTATTTTCCTCGCACACGACTTGCAAGTTGTCTTGTATGGTGTGCCAGAAGTACCCGATGATGCCTGTCAGTTGAGTTGTTGACAATTGTTTATTTTCGAAGTGTAATGGGGGTGATGGAGCATGGGTCTTTGCTAAACCACTAAGAACAGCTCAATAAAAGATGGTATTGAACCAGTGTTTTTTAAGTACATGTCCCATTTGAATGTCTTGTACAGTTGCTGTCAAGTATTGTTCCTGGAGAATGTATTATCTTACTGTGGTTGGTTACAGATATTGTGAAAAGTCCTGTATAGATGTTGTCAAGTATCTCTCATGATTTATGTCTTGTTCAATGTTGGTGTAAACATTTCTATGTGAATGTACATGGTCAGGAACCTGTCATGTAGATGTCTTGTTCAACAGATGTTAAGTACAGTTATTGTTGAGTCTGTCTGCTAATGTTGAATCCTAAAGTCCTAAGGTTTAATTGGACAACTGACATAGGTCACTACTGACACATAAAATAAGGGAAGATCTAATGTGGCAGACTGAAAGCGCTCTGACATCATTATGATGAGAGAATTGAATCCTCAGTTGTACAGGGGCGAATAGTCCAGATCTTCTTTTGGCCTTTGAGGGGACCTTTTTCTTCATTTATAAAATTCTGTGTAGATACTTGGGAATCTCACAGTGGGGGTTCTGAGCCAGGAAAACTGGTTCCCCAAAAGGGATATGCGGGAATGATTATCTATCTCATCTGAGAAACCTCTAGACAAAACGTGCAAAATCATATCCTTTATCTTGTCTATCTATTATTCAAGATATATTTCCAGAGACCAATACTAATTAGGTCCTCTGTCTACTCCTAACATGTCACAAGTTTATATTAACGATCTTCCTTTATATCTCAATACAACTTGTGATCTATTTACAGACGACAGTACTATTTTAGGAGTAGACAGAGGACCTAATTAGTAGTGGTCTCTGGAAATATATCTTGAATAATAGATAGACAAGATAAAGGATATGATTTTGCACATTTTGTCTAGAGGTTACAAGCCTTACCCTGGTGCGAGACAAAATGTCATGGCAGGGCAGACCAGGCCCTAAGCCTTGGTTGGCGGCTGGTCTAGGATCGAAACTCCGACAGGTGGACAGTTAGAGCATTGCTTTGCTGATCCGGCAGCTTCTGCAGCTTGTCTTGTTCCAGATGTAGAGGTGTTACCTTTCCTCTGGAGTGAACTAGGCAGGCCGAGAGAGGGATCATGCTGCATGGGCAACACATGATCTCTATATTTTAGCCCAGGCTTTGTGCTATGGAGAGGCAATAACTCCATCCCTGAAGGACATCTTTTTGTTTGGTGAATTACAGATGGGTAAGAGATCTCAGGGTGAGCCTCTACTACGATACAAAGATGTGTGTAAGACAGAAGACCAAGTGGTTTGGCCACGTTATAGTGTGTGTGTGTGTGTGTGTGTGTGTGTGTGTGTTTTTTTTTTTTTTTTTTTTTGGCCTCAATATAAAATTCAATATCTTAGTAACCATCTGAGGTAAAATGATGAGATTTAGTATATAACCTTATCATTATGTCCACCCAACAAAAAAAATTTTGTTCTGGAGATTTTACAGCAGATTTCAAAGTTAGTTTATATGCGGTATATTAATTACGATTTAGAGATTACGTCCATGATTTTAACAGTATTACAGCTTCACCAAGAGACGTCCCGGCAGATTTTGAAATTTTAACGTGATTTCCGTTTTGAAACAAACAGCGCGAAGATTCAGAGGTGTCTCCAAATGGGGGTTCTTTCATGAAACGTGATTATATAAATAAACTAGCTGACAAGGCCCGGCTTCTGGCGAGGATCTATCTATCTATCTATATATCTATCTATCTATCTATCTATCTATCTATCTATCTATCTATCTATCTATCTATCTATCTATCTACCTATCTATCTATCTGTCTGTCGGTCGGTCGGTCGGTCGGTCTGTCTGTCTGTCTGTCTGCCTGTCTGCCTGCCTGTCTGTCTGTCTGTCTGTCTGTCCGTCCGTCCGTCCGTCCGTCCGCCCGCACGCCCGCCTGCTTATCTATCTATCTATCTATCTATCTATCTATCTATCTAACTATCTATCTATCTATCTATCTATCTATCTATCTATCTATCTATCTATCAGTGGTTTTGATGTTTGCATTTTGCCCATGCCTTTATAATGCATATCTTTTATATTGTTACAGTTCTTTGTTAGCCTTGAATGATGTGTGAATGAAATAATGTATGAAAGAGAGTGATAGAAGGGCAGAATGTTAGACGGGCCTGCGTGCTCAATTCTTAACCCTTTGAAAATAAAGTATGTTCTATCTATCTATCTATCTATCTATCTATCTATCTATCTATCTATCTATCTATCTATCTATCTATCTATCTATCTATCTATCTATCTATCTATCTATCTATCTATCTATCTATCTGCCTGCCTGCCCGCCCGCTTGCCTGCCTGCCTGCTTATCTATCTATCTATCTATCTATCTATCTATCTATCTACCTACCTACCTACCTACCTACCTACCTACCTAACTAACTACCTACCTACCTATCTATCTATCTATCTATCTATCTATCTATCTATCTATCTATCTGCCTACCTGCCTGCCGACCGACGTACCGACCCACCCACCCACCCAGTCAGCCAGCCAGCCAGCCATCCACCCATCCACCCACCCACCTACCTTTCTGCCTACCTACCTACCTACCTACCTACCTACCTTTCTGTCTGTCTGTCTGTCTGTCTGTCTGTCTGTCTGTCTGTCTGTCTGTCCGCGCTATTAAATATTGATAAAAGTTACTGGAAAAAACGTTAGGACCATGTGTTGAAAGAGGAAGAGGACTATTGGAGAAAGTATGGATTGAAGGTTGTATGTTCGATTCCGGGCCGTGTCCTTCATTTCAAGAGTGCATTTTTTTTCGGACACTCCCGAGGTCGTCGCTGGAGCTACGGAGTTCGTGCTTTGTGCGACGCTTTCCGCGCTGCGGAAAGAAACTGAGCCATATGGGATAAAAACCCGGTGCAATGCAGCCGACCCTGTCGATTGTAAGCTACTTCTTTCATTGCACCCACTCCCATACGAATCCGGATACGCCTTTGTTTGTCATCTGAATTTGGAGGTCTCCATTACCGTAAATATAATTTTTTTTTAGCGAGAAATCACTAGTTGTTAAGCAAAACATCAAAGGAATGTCGCCGCTTTCAATGATTTAAGTTGTTTTTGGACCTATCAAAGACATATTCCTTGGGTGGGGGTAAATATAAGACGGCTGGAAAAATTTCATAACGATGCAACAGTTTTCAAAATAATTGATCGTGAATGAAGGCAAACAAATGTGGACATACTATAGAATGCAACACCAACAACTACCATCACTAGTCTTACATCAAAGATCATCTAAGACGAGACAAAGAGGACACCCAAGAAGTAATGGATTGACAACATCAAATACATTGTGTTGTTTGTCCATCAAGAATGATGATGACCATTCATTTCATCCAGTGGGGTTGAAGGTGTGGAGCCGTGGGTTCTAAGATGGCTGATAAGGCCTATTTTGGCTCGAAATGTTCTTTGACAATGTGGGCAAAGAATGCTTGACGTCTCTGGAGGAGGATTTCCTGCAGTGGTTTTTCTGTCCTGCCTTTTCTTCACAGCTCTTGCAGTCCTGGTTGCCTCACATATGACTGCACCTTTGCGCAATGATGCACGCCACGAATTTCGGTCTCTGGCTGCAGCCTCCCAGGTGTCATGATGAATTCCAAAAGCATTCAGTGAAATTTTCAGAGTGTCTTTAAAACGTTTCCTCTGGCCACCTTGGGGGCGTTTAGCACAACGCAGTTCGCTGTAGAAGATTCGTTTAGGGAGCCTGTGATCTGGCATGCGGGTAAAGTGACCAGCCCAGCGAATCTGATTCTTCATCAGTATAGTGTGGATACTGGGCATGGATGCTCTTTCTAGGACTTCAGTGTCTGGAATCTTGTCTTGCCATTTAATCTTCAGTAGCTTCCTTAGGCAGACTGTGTGGAAGTGGTTTAATTTCCTAGCGTGTCGCTGATAAACAGTCCAGGTTTCACAAGCATATAGCAGTGTGGATAATACAACTGCTTTGTAGACTTTTAGCTTTGTTTGCAGGCTTATTCCAGTTCTGTCCCATACATTCTTGTACAGTCTGCCAAAGGCTGCACTGGCCTTGGAGATTCTTGCATTCACTTCGTCATCGATTGTGGCAGCTTGTGACACAGTGCTGCCAAGATAGGTGAATTTGTCCACAACACTTAGTCTATGATCATTCACTTTGATATTCGGCACAGTGTGATTATTCCCTGGAGCTGGCTGGTACATAACTACAGTCTTCTCCAAGTTGATATTGAGCCCAAAGTTGGCACAGGCATGTGAGAAAGCTGAAACATTATGTTGCATGTCCGCCTCTGAGTTGGCGTATAGAGCGCAATCATCAGCAAACAGGAGCTCTCTGACAGTGCCGCTGTCAATTTTGGTTTTAGCTTTCAGCCTTCTGAGATTGAATAACTTTCCATCCATACGGTAGTTGATGTCTATTCCAATGTCGTCGTTCTCGAAGGCATTCATCAACATGGCTGAAAACATGAGGCTGAACAGTGTTGGTGCCAGGACACATCCTTGCTTCACTCCATTGGTTACAGGAAAGGGTTCAGACAGTTCACCATTTTCCTGTACTCTTGCCTGCATGCCGTCATGAAATAGCCGCACTATTTGGACAAACTTTCGTGGACAGCCATATTTTGCCATAATCTTCCACAGTCCTTCTCTGCTGACTGTATCAAAAGCCTTGGTAAGGTCAATGAAAGTGGAGAACATTTCGCAGTTCTGTTCCTGACATTTCTCTTGCAGCTGCCTTGCAGCGAAAATCATGTCAACAGTTCCACGTTCTTTTCTGAAGCCACATTGACTCTCAGGAAGAAGACCTTGATCGAGATGGGCTGTGAGGCGATTGAGAAGAATTCTGGCGAGTATCTTCCCTGCAATTGAAAGCAAGGAGATGCCTCGGTGGTTGTCACAGGATTGGCGGTTTCCTTTACGTTTGTAAAGGTGGACTATTGACGCGTCCTTAAAATCTTGTGGCATGGTCTCGTTCATCCATATGTTTGTGAAGACTTGGTGAAGCTGCTCTGTTAGGACCGGCCCACCTGCCTTGTATATCTCTGCTGGGATGGAGTCAGGACCAGGTGCCTTGCCGCTGGAGAGTTGCTGGATGGCTTTGTTTATTTCCACTATGGTTGGCAGGTCACCAAGTGTCTCATTGGTGGGAACTTGAGGAAGGCAGTTGATGGTTTCATCATCGAAGAAGGAAGTTGCATTTAAGATTTTGCTGAAATGCTCTGCCCAGCGTTGGAGGATTTCTTTCTTATCGGTGACCAATGTTCCCCCGTCTGCACTGAGGAGGGGAACTATGCCTGGTGATGAAGGACCATAGACCGCTTTCAGTGAGTCGTAGAAGTTTTTCATATCATGTCTGTCAGCAGAGCCCTGAATTTCATCAGCTTTGCTGCTCAGCCAGGAGTCCCGCATGTGCCGAAGTTTCTGCTGCACTACTCTCTGAATGTTCTTGAAAGCATCTTTTTTTGATGTTGACTTTGGGTCATTCAAATGTGCCTTGAGGAGAAGATGTTTCTCGGCCAGCAATTGATTGATGTCTTCGGAATTTTCATCAAACCAATCTTTATGCTTTCGGGGGGCTGGACCCAGGATTTCCATAGCAGTGTTGTAAATTGTGTCCTTTAGGGCTCTCCATTCTGTTTCTGTATCCTGTTTAGCTTCAGCATTGGGCTTGAGGCGGTCTTCCAGCATATTTTCAAACGACTGCTGCATTTTCTTGCTGTTTAGGCGGGTGACATTTAGCTTTGTTTGCATTTTCGCCCCTTGAGGACGCCGTGGTGGCCTGATGTGGATGTTCATTTTCGAGACAATGAGACGATGGTCTGTCCAACATTCGGCATCACACATGGATTTTGTCACTCGAACGTCTTGTCTGTCACTCCTCCTGACGATGACATAGTCAATGAGGTGCCAGTGTTTCGAGCGAGGGTGCATCCACGATGTCCTATTTCTCATGGGGAGACGGAAAATTGTGTTCGTAATCAGGAGATCATGTTCGGCACATGTCTGAAGGAGGCGGAGTCCATTGCTGTTACAATTTCCGACTCCATGCTTTCCAATAATGCCACTCCAAGAGGTGGTGTCCGTGCCTACTCTGGCATTGAAATCCCCAAGGAGTATAAGTTTGTCTCCTTTGGGAACAGACGTTAATACACTGTGCAGGTCCTCATAGAACTTGTTCTTGACATCATCTTCGTTGGTCATAGTTGGTGCGTAGACACTCACAATGGTTGCGTGCTTCCTTCCATTCAGCAGAGGCAACTTCATGGTCATGAGCCTGTCATTTATAGCCTTTGGAAATCCAGCTAATTTGCCGACCAGGGCCGACTTAATGGCAAATCCCACACCGGATTGGCGTCTTTCCTCGCTTTTCCTTCCGCTCCAGAAAAATGTGTAGCCGGCACCAATTTCACAGATTTGGCCTTCTTCTGCAAGTCGTGTCTCGCTCAAGGCTGCAATGTCGATGTTGTACCTGCCCAGCTCTCTCCCAATCAGTGCTGTTCGTCTCTCTGGACCCAACGCGCCGTCTCTGTCAAGTAGGGTGCGTACATTCCAAGTTCCAATTGTTAAAGGAATATGGTTTACTCTTTTAGCTTTGCTTGTTTTATCTTTCTTTGTATGTCGACCGCAGTTAAGGGTACCCACCAACCGCGGCTAGCTGGTTAGGTAGTGATGAAGCAGACAATGTTTAGGGCACCTTTTCTAGCCCCTTCCTCATGCTATGGAGGTGAGCAGTGTGTTCCTATAGAGGGCTGCTCAGTCGCTCAGGGGGCTGCCGAATCCCACTGCTGCTCCGGTCAGTAGAAGACGACCATATGGCCTGAGCCGCCTGTGTGCAGGTCTGCGACTACGGCTGCCAGCGTACCCACGCCTGCCGCTTTGCCGCTCGCCCATCGCCACAGGGCTTGAAGGTGATATGTGACGTTGGATGAAGAATGACTTGCGCGATGACTTGGATTAAAGTGAGGAAGAGTTGCGCAATTCGTCGACCTCACTCTCTCGCCTGAGTCCATCTGAGTCCAGTGGCAAGACAAGTCGAGACGATTGGAGACGAATACAGGTGCAGTGGATGACCAGGGCGCTCTACGTGCCTTGCCGTGCTCATTACGTTCCACAACGCTTTGCAGGTAAACGCCGTCTTGCCCGTTGAATCAGGAATGATTTCTTCCGCGCAGTCTGCCGAATCCTGTCTTCACATGCTGGGTAGGCATACCCTAGTTTACCTCTTGGTTTGACACCAAATCGGATACCCATGCCTGGTTTAGCCAGCCTCTCACAGCTGTTGCCCGGGGGGTGGCCGCTGTCGCATGCTGACAGCTACTAGGAGCCACAGGCACGAGCTGGGTGTCAGACTTGGACCAGTGGGGGATGGGTCCTGAAAGGACATGAGAGCCATCCTTACCAAAGGTTACCAAAGACATTGTACAATCACACGGAATGACACTATCTAATGCCACCCCATCGGGCGCTGGAGCGCCAGCTATTCTTTCCCATTTTCCCACGACGCCTGACGGCAAAAGTGGAAGATGATGATGATGGTATTACTTTTGGCGGCCGATAATTTATCACAGTGGTTCTCAACCGGTGGGGAATCCCCCCCCCCGGGGGGGGGGGGGTGGGATTTTAAGTTTTCCAGGGGGGGGGATGAATATTATTTCAAGATCGCGTTAATACAAGAACCGATTAGTTTATATTGTTTTTCCCTTCATACTTTACGGTTCTGCACTTCTCACCGGTCTAAAATTCAATTTATAAGGTAAGTAGACCCACAAATCACGTTTTATGTGGACTTCTAGACTTGTTTTAGTATGTGCTATTACAATTAACTTCCATCATTACGTATACTGTGTAGCCCCAAATTTTTAGGTAGGAAATACGAAATGGGGGGTAATGACGTTCTGAAAATATGTTGAAAAGGGGGGGGGGGGGGGGCATGGGCCAAAAAAAAAAAGTTGAGAACCACTGATTTATCACTTCCGATAACGTGAACTGGTGATGTCTACTACTAAACATGGCGGCATGTTTACTAATGTGGGACTGCACTCTCTTGTTAATTAAATATTAATCGACATTGCATTGCTGAATATGTCTACAGCTGAGAGATTTGTTGATGGTAAGTAAAAGTATTATAAGTAATAGTATAGGATAGGTTACATATTTCTCTTATCTTGTGACGTGCTTGTAATTAGTCAATTAATATTATCGTGTCCCGTATACCAGTGTTCGAAACACAGCGGTGCTGGTTTTTTTTTAGAAAAAATGTATGGGAGCCGGTCGTTCAGAAAGCAATGGCAAACTACTGAACGTAAAATTTGTCCATGAATCACGAACATCGAAAATGCTGGGGTTGACTGCTACGTCCTGTGAAGGACATGCAAATTTGAACTTAATTATTTTTTGGGAGAGTTTATTTGTAGAGCTCTACGTATAAACAAAGCGTTTATTCGTAGAGCCCTACGAATAAACAAAGCGTTTATTCGTAGGGCCCTGCGAATAAACGCCTTGTTTATTCGCAGGGCCCTATGAATCGATACTTTATACTTAGTTGAAGTATGGCTGTTTAAATATCAGGCGAGTTTAAGAATTGTTAACTTGCGTTTCTGTACACTTACTGTTTACAGGCATCCATCTTTGTTTACGTTACTGACCTACTATTTCCTACTATTTATGTCCTGATAATTCTGCTCCAAGCTGACAGTAATATGCGTCACCTCAGAGAGACATGATTAGGGTCGTTAGGCAATACAAACACCAGGCTTTCGACTGATTGCCGTCATGAATTAACAAATAATCAAGGAAATGCTACTTATATAAAGTGCAGGAAAACCTGGTATATGGGAAGCGGGTTGAAAAGAGAGAAGAGAGAGATAGATAATGAAGATAGTGTGCGAGACAGATATGTGAGATATGAGAAAGATGTGTTGAAAGACATAAAAAAGTGATAAAGACAAGAAAGAGAGAGGGGGAGGAGGGAGATAGAGAAGAAGAGAGAGAGATGTCTGTATGCCTCTCTATATGTCCGCCTGTCTGTATGCCTCTCTATTTGTCCACCTGTCTGGATGTCTCTCTACATGCCCGGATGTCTCTCTGTTTCTGTCTGTCCGTCCGTCTGACAGCCTGCGTGATTTCTTGTTCTCTATCAGTCTATTTGTATCTGTCCATTTGTATATATGTCTATCTGAATCTCTATCTAACAAACTGTCTGTCTGTCTTTCCATATGCATATGTATGTCTGGTTGACTCTCTGTGTGTATGTATGCGTGTGTCTGACTCTCTATCTATCTGCCAGTTTATATCAGTTGTTTATTTGTCTGTATCTCTGACTGCCCCCCCCCCCTCTCTCTCTCTCTCTCTCTCTCTCTCTCTCTCTCTCTCTCTCTCTCTCTCTCTCTCTCTCTCTCTCTCTCTCTCTCTCTCTCGGCCGGTCAACCTGCCTGTTCAGAGTATTGCAGGGAGAGGTTGAAAGAGATGTATGAATTGACATTGGCATTCTTCATATACCTATCTGTTATGTTATGTGGTTACTTCAGTACACGCTCATAACGGTGACACAGTGATCTATACTGATGGGTCAGTGGTGAGAAACAAACAGGCGGTTTTTTTGGTTATCAGCTCACCTCATCTCTTCATTTCTCTCGATTACAGTTGTTCTTCGCTGTGGAACACAGATGATCGACGAGCAAGTGTCGGGTTGGATCTAGCTACCCATCTACCTACTCTTCCAACTACCTGCCTAGCTACCCACATACCTGCTTACTTAACTACCTACCTGTTTACCTACCAACATATCTACCTATCTAACCATCTATTTGTCTAACAACCCATCTACCTGCCTACTTAACCACTTTCGTGTCTTTTTCTGGATTTTTTTCTCGTGCACCTGTAGTAATAAATTTCCCGTGGTCTCTGGGTAGTGAGTTCGGACGCCCGTGTGTATTAATTTCGAGTTAAAAATCTACTACAGGATCCTCGCCGATGCTTTGGACTGCATGCACTGAGCTGAGTTTCTCCAGACTCAGGTTTGAGTTAGGAGGAGAACGGAGCACTTGTGGGTTGCACCTGTGTGCCGTGATGTTGATCCATCGACTAAACAAAACTAAAACTTTAGTGTCTAACTATCCACCTGCCGCTCCTATGAAGCTCCCAAGTCCGCCTGTTTGTTGTTGTTGACAATTTCTCGAGACGTCTCTGTCCTACTACGTCAATCCCCTAGATTCATTAGCGTTTTGGCTGTGGGATTCTCTGATACTTCTAATTTGCGTCATTACATCAAACTTGCCACTTGGCATCAAGGACGGTTTACAGCATTCAGTACTGGATATGAGTGGATGAGACTATTCGCTGGCTGTTGAATGAGGATGGAGCATGCATGGGAATGTACTGAGTGCAGTGATGTCGGTTCAGTTCAGTAGATGTACACTGGGGCTTTGGGGCCAAAAGGGTGGTGGCAGTGGAGGGGCGCCAAAAGAAAGCCCCCTAGGGGACCCAACCCCTGGGGCCCATCCTCTGCATCCCGGAGCACACACACGGGTCGCCTACAGGCGACCGACCGTCGATTTCGAGTGTATCAACCTCAGACATACCAGGATGCGCACCGCAAAGAACAACTGTAAGTGGCTACGGCTACATTCCACGGAGCCCTGCAATCGTAGCTGTATGAGGGTTGCAGGTAGCAGGAAAGGAAATTAGCGCCAATGAATGGGGTTCGCTCAGTATCGTTTGCAGGTAGCAGGAAAGGAAATTAGCGCCAATGAATGGGGTTCGCTCAGTATCGTTTGCAGGTAGCAGGAAAGGAAATTAGCGCCAATGAATGCGGTTCGCTCAGTATCGTTTGCAGGTAGCAGGAAAGGAAATTAGCGCCAATGAATGGGGTTTCCGGGACAGGGAATAATCACGTGACCAACCTACGAATAGACGCTTTGTTTATTCGTAGAGCTCTAGGGAATAATCACGTGACCAACCTACGAATAGACGCTTTGTTTATTCGTAGGGCTCTACGAATAGACACTTCGTTATTTTTTTTATCATGCCACCACCGCTCCAAGTAAGTCGGTGGTCTTTTTGATTTGGATTAATGCAGTAACGATCATGATTTTAAAATTGAGTTAGTAAGTCCTATCACGATTATAAATTTGAGAATTTACTAATGGGACTTTCAGTGAAAGCTTCTTCATATTGTTGTTGGAACTCAAAGCACTTATTACGATCTTGGGTGTTAATAATATTAATCCTGGGGCTAGATTTGTGTTTAGCTGTGTAGATTCTTTTTGGTCTTGGTCTAACCCTTGCTACAATTAAAAAATGATCAGTATCACAATCCATCCATCATCCATCATGTGCCATGCCGGTAAACGTGGACGGTCGTGATTCGCCATTTCACTCGATCATCAAAGTCATGGATCAGCTAAGAGCCTGTGTCTCGACCATACCATGTGGTAAAACCATCCAGGTATTTACTTCTCTGTCTTCCCCTTGTTCTCTTCCCCTCGATCTTGCCAGTTGTCACAGAGTTCTCTAATTTTTTATCCTTATAACGTCCAAAAAATGTTGACTGTTTATGTCTTAATTTCTCTAATCAGTTTAT
Organism: Cepaea hortensis; assembly: GCA_963921405.1. Lineage (NCBI taxonomy): Eukaryota > Metazoa > Mollusca > Gastropoda > Stylommatophora > Helicidae > Cepaea > Cepaea hortensis. Next base: position 15,368,764 of record OY992878.1, read on the forward strand.
GATTTTCATTTGTTTCTTGTATGACTTGGTTGTTGGTTTTTCTATCTGTCCATGGTATTCTTTGCATTCTCCTCAGAAACCACATTTCCACAGCCATCAGATGTTTTTCAGCTTGACTGCTTATTGTCCAAGCTTCACGACCATACAAAAGTACCGGCTCTATGTATCACCTCAACACTCTTTTTCTCATAGCAATTGACATCTTATTGGTCAGTATGTTTGTCATCTTGCATAAGGCTACCTTTGCCATGGCGATTCTTGGTCTAATCTCTTCAAGGTATCTCCCATCAGATGTTATGATTGTTCCTAGATAATTGTACAGATTAACTTGTTTAAGACTATTCCCAGTTACCTGTATATCACGTTGTGGTATTTCTTTCTTCCTAGTGATGACCATAATCTGTCTTCTTACAATTCCATTCTAACCCTAGTTGTTCACTGTGTGCGACAACCGCATCTGCTAATTGTTGCTGATCCTGCTGATTGTCTGCAGTCATTGCTATATCATCTGCATATGTAATGTTATTGATATTTCCTCCTCCAATGATGATTACTTTCTTATCTTGTATATTTCTGAAAATATTTTCACTATACAGGAAGAACGGATCTGGAGACATTACACATCCCTGTCTCACACCTCTCTTAATAGGCTGATATTGACCTACTTCATTATCAATTCTGATTTCAGCTTGTTGTTTCCAAAATATGTTTTTTACAAGTCTACGGTCTTTTCCATCAATTTGTAAATCTTCAAGCATCCTTATGTCGACATGTCTCACTTTATCGAAAGCCTCTGTGTAGTCAATAAAGCAAAGATATAGATCTTTGTTTACTTCTGTAGAACGTTCAGTTACTGTTCTCAGCATGTACACAGCATTTACCTTGCCTTCTACAAACCCACATTGTTCTTCTCCTATTTGGGGTTGTATTTTCTTCCTAACTCTTTGCATGATAATTCTTAGCAAAATCTTCGTGATGTGGCTCATTACACTAATAGTTCTATGTTGATCACATTCCAAGGCTCCTGATTTCTTTGGGATTGCAATAAATACAGAATTACATAATGCAAGAGGTATATTTCCAGTGTATATAGTATATAGCAGTCGGGTGACTGCTTGCCTGTTTTCATATGGTTAAGAACATTCTGAACCTCCATCTTCAAAATTGATGGTCCTTCATTATTATTTTGAATATCATACTGTTCTTCTCTGTTATCATCATACAGGTTTTTCACATAATCTGATCATACATTTAAAATCTGATATTTTTCTATTATGATTTTTCCATCTTTTGTTTTTAGGCAGCCTGCTGATGTACGTGTTCTTTTATTAGTAAGCTCTTGAATTATTTTGTGCATTAATTTAGTATTTTTATTGTTGTGTTGTTTTTCAGTTTCTATGTAATTTTTCTCAAGCCATGCTTCTTTTGCCTCCTTACATAATATTCTGACTTTTCTATGAATGTTTTCATATTTGGCAGGATTATTTTCGTTGTGTCTTCTTGTTTCCATTAGTTGTAAAATTTCTTCAGTCATCCATTTCTTACGACCCACTTTCTTTAAATTTTGAATAATTGTTTCTGCAGCCAAACTGTTTGAATTCTTCAACATTTCCCATTCACACACGTGCACGCACACACATATGTTTGTGTCAAGTCTTAGTCAGATATGACTGACCTACCGTATAACAGTAGACGGTACTACCTGCTTTCTGTTAGCTCTGAATGCTGGGCGGCGCTTACCAAACCCGACACCCCACATTGTGCCAACGGCTTCGGGCGGAAGAGCGCAATTGGTGCGAGGAAATGCAACCTAAAGACAAAATGTCATGGCATGGCAGACCAGGCTCTAAGCCATGATTGGCGGCTGGTCTAGGATCAAAGCTCCGACAGGTGGACAGTTAGAGCATTTGCTTTGCTGATCCTGCAGCTTGTCTTGTACCAGATGTAGAGATGTTACCTTTCCTCTGGAGTGAATCAGGAGAGGGATCATGCTGCATGGGCAACACATGATCTCTATATTTTAGCCCAGGCTTTGTGCTATGGAGAGGCAATAACTCCATCCCTGGTCTTAACCGGTCTCGGAATCAAAGCGAGAGGCAACCGTTATGGGTTATAAGTCCCTGTCAATTGGCGTAGACATGGGGTGCCATGCGTTGCCTCTGACGGTGGGAGACACTTACAGGTGTCACTGATCAGCTACCGCCCGCCTCAAGCTGGGCAGCCCCTGGCTAATTGGGTGCTAATCTGCCACAGCCTGCCTGCTTCAATGGGTGCTTGGGGCTAGGACAAAATCTGAATCGCAGGCTGTAAAACCAATGCACCAGGTACTAATAAAAAGAAAAATAGAAACCTCAAGCTACGGTTTGCAACCTGGAACATGAGAACCATGTGTTCAGGATTTTCCACTGACTTGACCAATATTGACGATGCGAGAAAAACGGTTGTGATTGATGCCGAACTCAGCCATCTTAACATTGATATTGTTGGCCTGCAGGAGACTCACCTCGCTGAGGAAGGGTCACTCAGGGAAAACTATTACACCATTTTTTGGAAGGGTAGAGGGCAGGCAGAAAAAAGACAACACGGTGTGAGCTTTGCAGTGAAGAATTCGCTACTGGGAATGATTGAAATTCCAGCAGGAGGAAATGAATGTGGTTTTGCCACCATTATTACTGCATATGCACCGACACTCGATTCCTCTGATGATGTGAAGGATTCGTTCTATGAGGAGTTAGACTCCATGATCAAGGCAGTTCCAAAATCTGACTACATTTATATGCTCGGTGATTTCAATGCTCGTGTGGGCAAGGACTCGAGTTCATGGCCAGTGTGCCTTGGAAAATACAACATTGGTCACATGAATGAAAACAGGCAAAGGCTGCTGGAGCATTGTACCAGAAATGACATATGTATTACAAACTCCTTTTTTAAAACAAAAGAGCTGCATAAGGTCACATGGAAACATCCAAGATCCGGCCATTGGCACCAGCTGGACTTCATCATCACACGGAGACAACATCTGAACCATATATCGTTGACTCGAAGTTACCACAGTGCAGACTGATATGGATCATTCTTTGGTTGTTGCAAGGGTTAGACTGAGACCAAAGAGAATCTACACAACTAAACACAAATCTAGCCCCAGGATTAATATTATTAACACTCACGATCCTGAAAAGTGCTTTCAGTTTCAACAGCAACTTGAAGACGCTTTCACTGATACACCAGAAAATTGTACAGTAAATGAAAAGTGGGGTCAACTGAAGGAAACTTTATAAAACTGCCGTAGGGGTTTACGGCACTGTAGATCATAAGAGGCAGGACTGGTTTGCGGCAAACAGCCAGACTCTGCAGCCCTTGATTGATAAGGAGAAGATAGCTCTCTTAAGAAACAAGGAAAGACCAACGCATAACACTCTGAGTGAGCTAAAGCAAGCTAGGAAGGATGTGCAAAAGGCTGCCAGGCAGTGTGCAAATGATTATTGGATCATGTTATGTGAGTCCATTCAAATCACTAGTGATAAGGGAAACATCAGAAGCATATATGAAGGAATAAAGCAAGCTCTGGTCCAATGATCAAAAGAAGTTCACCATTGAAAACCTTGACTGGAGAAATCATAACTGATAAGAAACAGCAGATAGACATATGGGTAGAGCACTATTTGGAGCTTTACTCAAGTGAGACCAAACTAGCGGATGATGCCCTCAATGCCATAGAGGCTCTATCAACTCTTGACCACCTGGACACACTTCCCACCATAACAGAAAATAAGTGTGCTATAAATGAACTTGTATCTGGCAAGGCTCCAGGTAAGGATGGGATTCCAATTGAGGTTATCAGGAGTGGGCAAGACACACTCACTCTACAGATCCACCAGCTAATAGAGCTATGCTGGCGAGAAGGACAAGTCCCACAGGATTTCAAAGATTAAAGCATCATAACACTATACTAGAACAAGGGGGATCGGGGCGACTGCAACAACTATAGGGGTATCTCACTTCTGTGTATTGTTGGAAAAGTATTTGCCAGAATTGTTCTGCGCAGACTTCAAGTCCTAGGAGATCAAGTCCTCCCCCAATCACAGTGTGGCTTTCGACAGAATCGGTCTACCATCGATATGATATTCTCATTTGCGAAAAATGCAAGAAAAATGCAGTGAACAGAATAAACCACTGTTTATTGCCTTCATCGACCTCACAAAGGCATTTGATTTGGTCAGTCGTGAGGGTCTGTTCAAGTCACTAAAGAAGATTGGCTGCCCACCAACTCTTCTGTCCATTGTGGAATTGTTCCACACAGGCATGAAGGGTATAATCACGTTTGATGGTGCAACTTCTGAAGAACTTGAAATCAGGATTGGAGTTAAGCAAGGTTGTGAACTAGCTCCCACTCTTTTTGGAATATACTTTTCACTTCTACTGAAATATGCCTTTCGTGATCAGGATGGTGGTATATACATTCACTCACGCTCAGATGGCAGCCTCTACAATCCTCTGAGATTGAAGGCCAAGACCAAAATTAGGAGGGTACTGATCAGAGAGTTACTTTTTGCAGGTGATGCTGCAGTTACGACTCACTCAAGGGGGAATTGCAATGTCTACTATCTGCATTCTCCAATGCTTGTACCGAATTTGGTTTAACAATTAGCAAAAAGAAGACACAGATTATGTCACAAGGTGCACATGGGGTACCATCAATCTTTATTGACGATGCCGAACTAGAGATGGTAGACCATTTTACATATCTAGGATCAGTGGTAAATAGCAAATTATCCCTAGATCAGGAAATCAACATCCGGACTGGTAAGGCAGCAACAACAATGAACAGGTTAAGAAAAAGAGTCTGGGAGAACAGGAAGCTTACTGCCAAAACAAAAGTCCTTGTCTATCAAACCTGTGTCCTTAGTACTCTTCTTTATAGCAGTGAAACCTGGACAACTTACTCACACCAAGAGAAACGTTTAAACAGCTTTCATATGCGGTGTCTACGAAGGATTCTTAGTATTAAGTGGCAAGACAAAATCACAAATACTGAAGTATTGGAAAGATCAGGTTGTGTGACGGTTTATTCCATGCTCAGTCTTTGTAGACTTAGATGGATAGGATATCTTAGGAGGATGGATGATGGTAGAATACCAAAGGACATCTTTTTTGGTGAATTACAGATGGGTAAGAGATCTCTGGGTCGGCCTCTACTACGACACAAAGATGTGTGTAAGCGGGACATGATTGATACAGGCATTCATAATGCACTTTGGGAGCAAGTCGCCACTGAACGTGTTGCATGGAGGGGAAACATCAGAAATGGAATAAAGACAAAGGAGAAAATTATTGCAGATAAGTCTCACACCGAGCATGTGAGACGTAAGATGGTGCATGATGGTGGAAATAATCACATGTTCACATGCACCCACTGTGAACGAACATATACAGCGCGAATTGACCTTACCAGTCACATTCGCTACCACCATGGGTAAAAGTTATTATGCCTTTTTGAAGCACAAACTATCGTCTGTCAAGACGGCAAGGTGCCTATATATATATATGTATATATATATATATATATATATATATATATATATATATATACCATTGGCACCTTGCCGTCTTGACAGACGATAGTTTGTGCTTTAAAAAGGCATAATAACTTTTAACTATGGCGGTAGCGAGTGTGACTGATAAGGCCAATTTGCGCTTTAAATGTCCGTTCACAGTGGGTGCATGTGAACACGTGGTCGTTTCCACCATCATGCACCATTTTACGTCTCAAACGCTTGGTGTGTGACTTTTCTGCAATAATTTTCTCCTTTGACTTTATTCCATTTCTGATATTTGCCCTCCATGCAACACGTTCAGCGGCGACTTGCTCCCAATGTGCATTATCAATGCCTGTATCAATCATGTCCCGCTTACACACATCTTTGTATCGTAGTAGAGGCCGACCCTGAGATCTCTTACCCATCTGTAATTCACCAAAAAAGATATCCTTTGGTATTCTACCATCATCCATCCTCCTAAGATGTCCTATCCATCTAAGTCTACGAAGACTGAGCATGGAATAAACTGTCACACAACCTGATCTTTCCAATACTTCAGTATTTGTGATTTTGTCTTGCCACTTAATACCAAGAATTCTTCGCAGACACCGCATATGAAAGCTGTTTAAATTGTTCTCTTGGTGTGAGTAAGTTGTCCAGGTTTCACTGCCATAGAGAAGAGTACTAAGGACACAGGCTTGATAGACAAGGACTTTTGTTTTGGCAGTAAGCTTCCTGTTCTCCCAGACTCTTTTTCTTAACCTGTTCATTGTTGTTGCTGCCTTACCAATCCGGATGTTGATTTCCTGATCTAGGGATAATTTGCTATTTACCACTGATCCTAGATATGTAAAATGGTCTACTATCTCTAGTTCGGCGTCGTCAATAAAGATTGATGGTACCCCATGTGCACCTTGTGACATAATCTGTGTCTTCTTTTTGCTAATTGTTAAACCAAATTCAGAACAAGCATTGGAGAATGCAGATAGTAGACATTGCAATTCTTCCTCAGAGTGAGTCGTAACTGCAGCATCGTCTGCAAAAAGCAACTCTCTGATCAGTACCCTCCTAATTTTGGTCTTAGCCTTCAATCTCTGAGCATTGTAGAGGCCGCCATCTGAGCGTGAGTGAATGTATATACCACCATCCTGATCACGAAATGCATATTTCAGTAGAAGTGAAAAGTATATTCCAAAGAGGGTGGGAGCTAGTACACAACCTTGCTTAACTCCACTCTTGATTTCAAATTCTTCAGAAGTTGCACCATCAAACTTGATTATACCCTTCATGCCTGTGTGGAACGATTCCACAATGGACAGAAGAGTTGGTGGGCAGCCAATCTTCTTTAGTGCCTTGAACAGACCCTCACGACTGACCAAATCAAATGCCTTTGTGAGGTCGATGAAGGCAATAAACAGTGGTTGATTCTGTTCACGGCATTTTTCTTGCATTTGTCGCAATGAGAATATCATATCAGTGGTAGACCGGTTCTGTCGAAAGCCACACTGTGATTCGGGGTAGACTTGATCTCCTAGGACTTGAAGTCTGCGCAGAACAATTCTGGCAAATACTTTTCCAACAATACACAGAAGTGAGATACCCCTATAGTTGTTGCAGTCGCTCCGATCGCCCTTGTTCTTGTACAGTGTTATGATGCTTGAATCTTTGAAATCCTGTGGGACTTGTCCTTCACGCCAGCATAGCTCTATTAGCTGGTGGATCTGTATAGTGAGTGTGTCTTGCCCACTCCTGATAACCTCTATTGGAATCCCATCCTTACCTGGAGCCTTGCCAGATGCAAGTTCATTTATAGCACACTTAACTTCTGTTATGGTGGGAAGTGTGTCCAGGTGGTCAAGAGTTGGTAGAGCCTGGCGTTGAGGGCATTATCCGCTAGTTTGGTCTCACTTGAGTAAAGCTCCAAATAGTGCTCTACCCATCTGTCCATCTGCTGTTTCTTATCAGTGATGACTTCTCCAGTCAAGGTTTTCAATGGTGCACTTCTTTTGATCACTGGACCACAGGCTTTCTTTATTCCTTCATACATGCTTCTTATGTCTCCCTTATCACTTGCGATTTGAATGGACTCACATAACTTGATCCAATAATCATTTGCACACTGCCTGGCAGCCTTTTGCACATCCTTCCTAGCTTATATATATATTTGCATTTCCTTTTACAGGACATTGAGTCAACACCAGCATTTTTCAGCTGCTGTTGATGTCTTGTAAAGTTTTACGTTCAGTAGTTTGCAATTGCTTTCTGAACGACTGGCTCACATACACCTGTAATTAACCAACGTGATGCGATCCACTGCCGAATCTCATGCAGTGACTTATCGGGAAGTTATAGAAGCTTAAACATTTTGTTATATGTTGCCTGCTGCTCTAGTGTTTAAATAAATGTTCACTGTTTGTGTGTTTCAGAAATACATCACTGGTGCCAAAGTTGTGACTTCCTATGTCACATAAGTGCAGCCATAAATAGGGAAGATGGCATCTGATCACATTAAATTGGAGTTTATGTAACAAGAACGTCCAGAAGATTACAACTATGGTATGATATAATCGTATGATTACAACTCTCATGACAGATTCAATAACATGGAAGGTTACTGCAGCCTTGAAGACATGGCAGGACACACAGACACAGGATCAAGCGTGACTGAAAATAAAATAACTTACTCACCGTGAACAAATATTGTTTAATGATAATGGGATTGAGAATAGTTATATAATTTCAGTTAAACGTGAGGAATGTGATAGGATACCAGAGTTGATTGAGAATAGTTATATAACTTCAGTTAAACGTGAGGAATGTGATAGGATACCAGAGTGCATGTCATCTACCAATGAAATTAACAATAAACTAAGGTGTGTGGCTAATGAGACTGGTGAATTACAAACTGTAGAAACATCAGTGACATGTACACAGATCTCTGAGAATTCTCTTGATTATAATGATAGTTTTACCAGTTGTATTCATCAGAGAATAAAACAAGAAGCCACAGCTTACACGTCTGAAGTGTGTGACCAAATTGCTGGTGAAGATATATACTTAAACAGAAAGATAAAAACAAATTTAGTAGATAAATCTTACAAGTGTGGTGATTGTGGTGCATCTTTTAATATAGCTGACAGTCTGAAGCTCCACAAGAGAACGCATACAGAAGAAAAACTTTACAAATGTGGTGATTGTGGTGCATCTTTTAATACAGCTGACAGTCTGAAGCTCCACAAGAGAACGCATACAGAAGAAAAAAAATTACAAATGTGATTGATTGTGGTGCATACTTTACTCACACTGACCATTTAGTGTACCACTTGAGAACACATGCAGGAGAGAAACATTACAAATGTGATATTTGTGGGGCACCTTTAACTAAAGCTGCCAATATGAAGCTGCACAAAAGAATGTGTACAGGAGAGAAACCTTACAAATGTGATGATTGTGGTGTATCTTATGCTCATAGTGGCAATTTACTTTACCACTTGAGAACACATATAGGAGAGAAACCTTATGAATGTGATTATTGTGGTGCAACATTTATTCGCCCTTCTGGTTTGATTGACCACAAGAGAACACATACAGGAGAGAAACCTTACAAATGTGATTATTGTGGTGCATCTTATACTTATGGTGGCAGTTTAGTACACCACTTGAGAACACATACTGGAAAGAAACCTTACAAATGTGATGATTGTGGTGTATCTTATGCTCATAGTGGCAGTTTAGTTTACCACTTGAGAACACATACTGGAGAGAAACCTTACAAATGTGATGATTGTGGTGCAGCTTTTAAGCTAGCTTGCAATCTGAGGCTCCACAAGAGAACACATACAGGAGAGAAACCTTACAAATGTGATGATTGTGGTGCAGCTTTTAATTATGCTGGTAGTCTGAAGCTCCACAAGAGAACACATACAGGAGAGAAACCATACAAATGTGATGATTGTGGTGCATCTTTTACTCATACTGGCAAGTTAGTTTGCCACTTGAGAACACATACTGGAGAGAAACCTTACAAATGTGATGATTGTGGTGCAGCTTTTAATCGTGCTGACTGTCTGAAGCTCCACAAGAGAAAACATACAGGAGAGAAACCTTACAAATGTGATGATTGTGGTGCAGCTTTTAAACGTACTGACAGTCTGAAGCTGCACATGAGAAAACATACAGGAGTGAAACCTTACAAATGTGATGATTGTGGTGCAGCTTTTAATCATGCTGGCAAGCTGAAGCTCCACAAGAGAACACATACTGGAGAAAAACCTTACAAATGTGATGATTGTGGTGCAGCTTTTAATCATGCTTATGGTCTGAAGCTCCACAAGAGAACACATACAGGAGAGAAACCTTACAAATGTGATGATTGTGGTGCAGCTTTTACTCAAAATGCCAAGTTAGTTTACCACTTGAGAACACATACTGGAGAGAAACCTTACAAATGTGATGATTGTGGTGCAGCTTTTTATCATACAGGCAGTCTGAAGCTCCACAAGAGAACACATACTGGAGAGAAACCTTACAAATGTGATGATTGTGGTGCAGCTTTTAATCATGTTGGCAGTCTGAAGCACCATAAGAGAACGCATACTGGAGAGAAACCTTACAAATGTGATGATTGTGGTGCATCTTTTACTCAAGCTGGCCAACTGAAATGCCACAAGAGAACACATACAGGAGAGAAACCTTACAAATGTTATGATTGTGGTGCATCTTTTACTCAAGCTGGCCAACTGAAATGCCACAAGAGAACACATACAGGAGAGACACCTTACAAATGTGATGATTGTGGTGCATCTTTTACTGAAGCTGGCACTCTGAAACGCCACAAGAGAACACATACAGGAGAGAAACCTTACAAATGTGATGATTGTGGTGCATCTTTTACTAAAGCTGGTAATCTGAAATGCCACAAGAGAACACATACAGGAGAGACACCTTACAAATGTGATGATTGTGGTGCATCTTTTACTAAAGCTGGTAATCTGAAATGCCACAAGAGAACACATACAGGCGAGAAACTGTAGTTTATCATCTTGTCTTCTTGTGCCCTTTGTCCCTAATTAGAGTGCAAACCCGTAACCAACTTGTAGCAAGTCATCCTAACCTTTGTTGTCTTGTTCAGCTCCCTCCATGTCCTCCCAATATTATTCCTCTGTCTCTAATTCTCTTCTGCTTGTGTTTTTAGGCATCCCTCTATTGCATTGGTCCTCTTAGTAATAGACAAGGAACTTTTATTATACCATTATCAGATGTTATTATGTCCAACTCAGTGTCTGTCCTCTTCTCACCTCTTGATTGACTTGAATTTGTTTAGTTCTCTCCATGAGCTCCACATTGGTGATTCTTTCTACCACTTTATTCCTGTTCTACATAGACACCAGTTAATACATGCTTGTAGTTTATCACTTTATTCCTATTCTGCAAAGGCTCCAGTTAATACATATTTGTAGTTTTATTAGTAATTTTGTTAGCTTATTCTCCATGGTTTTAATCCATAAATTTAGTTGCATGTCCTTTACAGCACATCCCAGTCAACACCAACATTTATTGGTTGTTTATGATTTTCTAGCAGTTTGCCATTGTATTCTGAATGGCCAACACTTATACCATTATGAACATGAATGCTATGCCATCTGCTCCCTGTCACAAGATAGGATTGACATAGAGGATTGGCTATGGTTGTGTCTAGAGGATGTCTGTGTGAATGTTGTGAACGACTGATCAACCACGATGCATCAATACCCAACTCTGGACTGCGCACATAATACTTTAATTTGAACAAGTGGATACAACATTATTCCTCAGGAACGTTCATCATTACATATATATATATATATACATTGCATAGGCACAGGTACAGTACATGTAGTCCCAAACACTATCGCTGCTGACAACCGGGGTCAGTCTTTAATACTTAGCCTCAGAATTACTATCACTGAAAAATACAGGGCGGAGTTCTCTCGCTAACTCTGCTAGTATTAAATTTTTCCCCAACCACCGACCTCCACTGTCGGGTCCCAAAACTCACCTAACCCCGTCAATGTTTTCCACTTGTCTTGTAACCCTTCTTTGCAGCCCTCCTCAGGGAATGCCTTTTAACCCAGTGAACTTGTTTATGTTGTAGCATTGCTACCCAAGGCGATCACCTCGCCGGTTAGTTCCGTCTAAACACATTACACTCCCTAATCACTGACTTTGAAGATGGATGTCAGGATTGTGAGTCTATCAACTATCCCTAATCACTGACTTTGAAGCTGGTGTGTCAGGATTGTGAGTCTATCAACTACCCTTAAGCCACAGAAGCTGACTATTCATAAACTAGTACTGACTAAACAGAGTTAAACATTTACAATTTGGTGCTAAACTTACATTCCTGTGACTTCCACACATTTCCTAGTATTGTGATAGGTTAAGGCATAAAGGCAACATATAGAGACAGGAAGTGCACAAAGACTTGTGAATGTGACGTCCTGTAAAGGATATGCAACTAGCTTTTATTTAATAGCACATACAATTATTAACTTAATAAAGGCAACAGATAGAGACGTGAAGGACAAACTTCCTCCATGGGAGGACAATTAACAGAGGCATTATAAATAAGAACAGGGGTAAGACAGAGTTGCCTTTTGTCACGTCTACTATTCTTACTGACTATAAACTGGATTTTGATAACAACAAACATTACCAGAAATGGAATTCAATATATTCTTTTGACATAACGTCTCGATGATCTGGATATTGCCCTCGTGTCTCTCACATGACATCGTATGCAGGACAATTTAACATTGGATGGGAGTTCACAACAATTAGGTTACAAAGTTCATAAAGGAAAGATAGAAAATGAGAATAAATCTATCAAACCTGGTTTCTCTTGGTGAAATCTCACTTTTAGGACGGAATCATACACCTGCGTAACTGGCAGCGTAGACACGGGATGGGGCAGATACAGATGTCAGGATTAGAATACAGAAGGCTTGAGATTTTATAACACTGGGGCATATGTGGAAGTCAGAAAGAATTAAAATTGGCAAAAAAATTTAGAATATTTAATTCTAATGTTAAATCAGTACCACTGGTCTAGAATCGATAAGAATATTAAAGATGACAAAATGTCTTCTCATTTCAAATGTACTTGTTAGTTTTCACTCATACATAATTCTGAATTGCATGACTGTATATTTTACTATTATTATGTTGCTTTTTTGTGTGGGATCCCATTTGTGTTTGCTTAAATCAACTTTCTAAAATGCCACAAGAGAACACATACAGAAAAGAAACTTTACAAGTGTGATGGTTGTCATGCAACTTTTACTCAGGCTTGAACTCTTAAGTGCCATAAATAAAACACTTATAGAATAGTGCAAGGATGTTTATAATGTGAATGGATGGTGGTTTCTTGAGTAGAGTTAGTTTGAGCAGTTACTTTCATCTGTGTGTGTGTGTGTGTGGGTGGGGGATGTTTGTGTGGATGGGGGTCTACAACATTCATTTGACAATGTTTTTTTTTTCCTATGTGAATGTATCATGCACAATTGATGAAAGATTAGTGATTGGAAGAGCCAAATGCATGCATGTTTTAAAATAAAGTTAAATCAAATCAAATGTCCATGTGTTAACTTGATGGTATACGAGTGGCGTGTAGGAAAGCATAAATCCCATGACAGGGTGAGCTGAGAAATCCTTAGATAAAATATAACGATGTTTGACAATGGTTTATTTTGCTAATGAGCATTCACTGGGGATCTTCATGCTAGACACAGAAGGAGAGTAATACTAAAATAAGGAAATAATCCATTCAGTGGGGATCTTCATGCTAGACACAGAAGGAGAGTAATACTAAAATAAGGAAATAATCCATTCAGTGGGGATCTTCATTCTAGCCACAGAAGGAGAGTAATACTAAAATAAGGAAATAATCCATTCAGTGGGGATCTTCATGCTAGCCTCAGAAGGAGAGTAATACTAAAATAAGGAAATAATCCATTCAGTGGGGATCTTCATGCTAGCCACAGAAGGAGAGTACTACTAAAATAAGTAAATAATCCATTTGTACACCTTCAGCTGTATTGGGCATATGGTATTAGAGCCATATTTGTATAGAACAATCATCACTCCAGGGGCGATGTGTTCAATATCACCCAGTCATCTTTATTTCCCATGATGTTTTCTCGTACCCATGTTTTATTCTTTAGGCATTGCACTTGCTTTGAACTCAACATGTTACTACTTCCACTGGACTGATTTTTGCATGTGAATTATCTTCCCCTATTACCAGTGTACCCGGCTTCGTGGCTTAGATGTTATGACTTTTCTCCGCAATCTCGTATACTCTCGTTGGTAACGTGATGACGGTGAGAATCAGCAGTGGTTCGAATCGCATCGGTAACTTACGGGGTATGTGAGCCGGCCGCTCAGAAAGCAATGGCAAACTACTGAGCGTAATCTTGCCAAGAAATCAAGACAGCTGAAAGATGCTGGTGTTGACAGCGATGTCCTGTAAAGGATATGCAAAAAAAAAATGTACCAGTGTCCCTCGCCATCAGGTGAACCCACTCTGACTTTAGAGGTATCTGGTACCAAGTTTAATCTGGGTTGACATGGGAACCCTGGTAAATTTTCTAATCCACCTCAGATTTGACTTCATTACCAGTGGGCCAGCTGACAAACATTTGGCCACCACGTTACCGTGGCTCTCACAGAAGGAGATTGGCGAGCTCCAGTACTCACGTAGTTTAATATTTGTGACAATGAGTGTTGTGGCCTTGTTGCTAGAATACGTTTAGCAATATGTTCTATGTCTTTGTAGTAGAATAAATGAATATGTAATTGACATTGTTGTTCATTGATTTGTAGAATGCTAGAATTATTGCTAGAACTTCTTCAAGGACAAACGAGTGGCATTTACATTCATAGACAGAGAGAAACTTGATAAGTGCAATGATTGCATATTTTTTAATAGAGAATTCAATCTGAAGCACCACAAAAGAACACATACAAAAGAGAAACACTGATATTTGAAGCATCACAGAATACACATAAAGAAGAGAAACAGTGATATTTGATGCACCACACAAGAACACAGTAGAGAAACACCGTGATATTTGAAAGAGAAAAAAAAAAATAACACACGTAAAGTGATATTTGAAACACCACAAAAGGAAACATTGTGATACTTGTGTACATTACTGATATGTGAAGAGGCACCAAACATATGTGATGTTTATGGTGTAAATGTTGACCTATACAATAGTTTAATACATAATACACCCAATACATCTCATGGCATGATCAGGCTCCTTGACTTTACTTATTGTCTTGTGTTCACCTTTACTTAACTTATTGTCACATGTTCACCTTTACTTTACTTTTTGTCTTATGTTCATTTCACTTTTTATCTCATATTCACCTTTACTTTACTTAATGTCTCATATTCACCTTTAGTTTACTTTTTGTCTCATATTCACCTTTAGTTTACTTTTTGTCTCGTGTTCACCTTTACAGTACTTAGTCTCATATTCACCTTTACTTTACTTATTGTCTCATATTCACCTTTAGTTTACTTTATGTCTCATGTTCATCTTTACTTTACTTATTGTCTCATATTCACCTTTAGTTTACTTTTTGTCTCATGTTCACCTTTACATTACTTATTGTCTCATACTCACCTTTAGTTTACTTTATGTCTCATGTTCATCTTTACTTTACTTATTGTCTCATACTCACCTTTAGTTTACTTTATGTCTCATGTTCATCTTTACTTTACTTATTGTCTCATACTCACCTTTAGTTTACTTTATGTCTCATGCTCACCTTTACTTTACTAATTGTCTCATATTCACCTTTACTTTACTTATTGTCTCATATTCACCTTTAGTTTACTTTTTGTCTTATGTTCACCTTTACTTTACTAATTGTCTCATATTCACCTTTACTTTACTAATTGTCTCATATTCACCTTTACTAATTGTCTCGTATTCACCTTTAGTTTACTTATTGTCACATTTTCACCATTATTTTTGACTCATGTTCTCTTTACGTTACTTATTACCTTATGTTTACCTAACTTTATTTATTATCTCATATGAAGTTGTTGAGCTAATAACTGACATCGCTGCACTCAGAACATTCCCACAAACACTCTGTCCCACTGTTTAACAGCTGTAGCAGAATGAATATCATATCAGTATTAGCTTTAGGGGTGCAAGACTACAGCACGCTTGAGCATCGATATAGAACAGTAAGAAAGATGCTCAAGTCGTGACGTAGCTGGTTGTTGAGTAGTAACCACCATGAACGAGAGAAGAGAAGACAACATCATAATACAATTGATTTGAACTTGGATTTTGTATCATCATGTGAAATTAAAGCCTATTTAGAAACAACACAGAACTTGTTGATCCATCTGTATACACACATTGTTACAGATGGGTTAAATGGTGCCGTGACCAGGATTTTTTGACTTGAAGGTCGCGTGAACAACGTGAAGTATGAAAGTAGTCAACATGCCGCATACTAAACTGGACTAACCAATTTGTTCAGGTACGAACGATATTTTAGACATTCATTAAATAAAAGAAAAAAATTCAAAATCGGACCAACTATAAGTGAATCAAGGTCAAAATTTAAACGTTTTTCAGACTACCTAAATTAAACGTACACACATCAAAATTTTTGAATGGAGCCGTCTACATAATTTGATTGACTATGACTGTGGAGTTTTATCAAGATGTTTTTTGTCAGAAATACTTGAAGCAACGTGATGTTTGTCGAATTGCTGTGAAGTTTGACTTGCATTATTTCAGCCGTTAAGTAACCTTGTGTTGAAGGTCACACACTTACATACTGGCAAAGAAATCTCAAGACAGCTATAACAACTCGAATTGGTTTAAAGGAGCTGTTTCCTTTTATTATGTTCATTTAAAATTTACTTTGTGAACCTGAAGAAAAATGAGAGCTTATTTTGAATCAACCATATTGCTCCTTCAATTAGAAATCACGAGAAAATACCGTTGCATTCGCTCATCCTGAATTCTAACAAGAATGTTTTTCAACAAAAGCGAACATCTCAAAATCTAGTCGCTTTATCGCTAGACCAGTTTTCAAGACGTCGCCTGAAGTGCCCTGTTCAGGGTGAAGAGAATGCTCAAGTCTGGTAGGGGCTCAACCAGGGGCTGAAAGTGAAAGGAAAGTGACGAAACCTGAGACGCTGGAAGAAGAACATCACTGAAGTTGCGTTTGGATGGTTACTGAATAATACGAACTCCAGACGTTTGAGTATACAGGAACCGTAACAAGGGATATTTTTAAAGAACGTACCTGAATTCACGCTTCTCTTGAATCAAGGAAAGACATGCTCGACGGTAATTAATTTAATTAAAACTGCTAAGAGAACATTTTTTTAATGTGATTTAAATAAGATCATTTAGATAAATTGTTATAAATGTGAATTTGATTGTATAAGTGTATAGCGAAATATTTCAGCATGGCAGAAGAACAAGGTTCACTGACACAAGTTTTGACTGGGGTAGGAACGGTAATAGGTAAACTCAACACAGTCATGAAACAACAAGGAATGGCAGCTGAAATTGTTAAATTTAGCGGACAGGCGAAAGATTTTAAGAAGTGGATAACTTCAATAGAGAAATATGCATATTTGGTGTCAGCATCAGATGAAGAGAAAATGAAACGTGCTTATCAGGCAGCAACAGAACCGGTTTCTGATCACATCAGAAGAAAATTAGAGGCTAGGGTAGAAGAGACATGGGAGCAGTTCAAGGACGATTTAGCTCATAAATACGCGGAAATAACGGACCCACAACATGCGTTTTCAGTGTTAAGACAATCAAAACAAAACACTGGAGAGACTGTACAATTATTCAGCGATATGTTGATTAACCTGGCTGAAGAAGCATTCTTAGGACAGAACGTACGAGGAGAAGAGGTGGAGCTGATGTTGGTCGGGATTTTTGTAGATGGTATAAAGTCAGATGGACTGAAATTTAAGCTGATGAGGGAAAATCCTGAGAGATTATCACAAGCTGTAGATATAGCAGTACAAGAGGAGAATTTGAGACGTAGATTTAGGTTGAGAGTAGGACGAGAAATAGATACCAGTCGAGAAGATAGAATTGAAGAGCCTATGGAGATAGGACAAACAAGGTTCGGATGGAATAGGAGAGGAGGTATACAGACATTACAAGGTAGTAATAGAAATGCTTATGATGAAAGAAGACAAATGAGATATCCTACAAGTGAGACGGTAGGTAACACAAATAACACAAATATAGTCTGTTGGTCTTGTGGTCAGAGGGGACACATTTTTCGCTTTTGTGGTAACAGGCGTGTCCAGTCGAATACACAAAGTAGAAATGGCAATAGCAGATTAAATAGGAATGTTGAAGAGAGACACAGAAGTTTTACAAGTACAAGAACGCAGGGAAACCGGCGCCCTACCTATTAAATAGGACCTGTGGTAGGAGGGAAAATAACAAGGTCCCAAGATTTAAAGAATATTTTAATAGCAGGACGAGTAGAGAATGCTCTCAATTAGATGAAATCAAACAGTTCACAGTGAATAAAACAGATCCCAGTTCATGTATAATAGAAATAGGGAAGTATAGAGTTCGTACATTAATTGATTCGGGAGCTCAGGTTAGTGTGATCAAAGAACGTTTTTTATACAAAATAATGAGAAATTGCAAAATATTCAGAAGTCATAATAATCTTCATTCTGTTACAGGACAGAATTTACAAGTAATTGGACAAACAATAATGAATTTTAAGTTAGGAGGGATCAACGTAAGACATTTTTTTCATATAGTGAAAGATTTAAATAGAAATATGCTCATAGGAAGAGATTTTCTAATAAAAAATGGTGTAAGACTTATGTTTGATATACATAAATTAAAATTCAAGGATGTGTACGTAGATTTAGAAGAAGACATGCACATTTCATCACTGGTTAGAGTTAAAATGTCTACGACGTTAAAACCACAGACGGTTAATTTGATACAGGCAAAGGTAAAAAGAAATCCGTATTATGAAGTAGGACACACAGTTAGAATCACTGAATTGCAAAGGGAGGTAATTGATGAGCCTGGTCTAGAAGTTCCGGATGGAATAATATCATTAGATAAACACTTAACTTTTCCAGTAATGATTATTAACAACACAGGTAGAGAAATTAAATGATATAGAGGATGTGTAATAGCCAAAGTAGATCATAACATTAATGACATATTATCAACAGATAGAGTAGAAATGCCGGGAATAAATTATTCAGAAACTCCTAGTGAAAGAATTAATAACAGACGCGGACGCGAAAGAAGAGGGAATGTGCAGAAGGATGAATTGATCCATCCATTCAGAAGAAATACAGCCCAAATACATTCACTAGACAAAATAACAAGAGAGCAAGAATTGTTGGCACAGTTAAAAACTCCACCAGAAAATAAGAAAGTATTAGAACAACTTATAAAAGAAAATCAGGATGTATTTGCAATAAATGATTTAGAATTGGGAAGGACAAAAACAGTTACGATGGAAATAGATACTGGAGATCACCCACCAATTAGTTTGAAACCGTATAGAACACCCTTAACACTTTGCTGACCAGCAATCCGGAGCATTACTGTCTCCCATTACCAAGGGTGTTTGCGGATTTTTAAAAAAATGACTAGTTTTTAAATTAAATTCACTAAAAATTTAAAAACGAACGTAGGGTGTTGAAATTTTCAGAGCACTGTTATGAATGGTTGTTATGCATAAATATATATGTTTTATGCAAATTTGTCACATGATCATGACGGCCATCTTGAATTTGTATGGCTATTTATAGAATAATTAGATGATGTTTTAAAACCATCATCTTTTCATATTTTTTAGTGAATGTTTTCAAAGTAAAAGCTATAAAATGTTAGCGACATGGTTGGCAATGAATAAAATAAGCTCAATATGAGCACTAATTTACACGGAACACTTTGTTGACCAACAATCGGAGCATTATTGTCTCCGATTACCAAGGGTGTTTGCGGATTTTTGAAAACATGACTGGTTTTCAAATTAAATTCACTAAAAATTTAAAATTGAACGTAGGGTGTTGAAATTTTCAGAGCACTGTTATGAATGGTTGTTACACGTAAATATATGTGTTTTATGCAAATTTGTCACATGATCATGACGACCATCTTGGAAAATTAAAAATAAAAATTGTTCATTTCTACACTGTTGTGGTTTTTGTTTGGTGTGTTGTGTCTGTGATATTAGTAATTAGTATTTGGTTATATTTATATATATATTGGGTATTTGGGTATATAAGGTTAACCCATTCAACAAATGCTCGCAGAAGTTGGATGTGTCGGCCTAACGGCGCAAGAACACGAATAGAGAAATTGTTGAAAAAGCAATAGAAGACATGCTGAAAGCAGGAATAATAACAAGATCAAAGTCGGAATGGTCATCTCCGATTGTCATCGTGACCAAAGCTGATGGTTCACATCGATTCTGCTGCGACTATCGGGCGTTGAACAAAATCACTAAGAATCTAGCGTACCCATTGCCGGTGATTGACGATATTTTGGGTTTACTTAATGGGTCTACTTTCTTTACCACGTTAGATGCAAGATCAGGATTTTGGTGTATACCTTTGTGCCCAGAAAAAGAGTGCTTTTTGTACACACGCAGGTTCTTACGAATTCTTACGAATGCCTTTTGGAGTTCGTACGGCGCCCTCTTATTATATGCTATTAATTAATCAAGTATTAGAGGGTATGCAAAAGTTTGCATTGGCATACATAGATGACATTTTAATTTATACAGCAGGAGATGTAGATGATCACTTAAAACATGTAAAATTAGTATTCGACAGATTAAGAATACATGATGTCAAACTGAAGCTCAGTAAATGCGAATTTTTAAAAACAGAAACAAAGTATTTGGGGTATATTATTAATAGAGACGGAATTAAACCAGATAAAAATAAGGTTAAAATTATTAGAGAATTATCTCCTCCAACTAACGTAACGGAAGTGCGTGCGTTTATTGGAACCTGTGGGTATTATAGGCGTTTCATTCCAGGGTTCTCAAAGATAGCAGAGCCTATTACTAACTTAACTGGCAAATACGCTAGATTTAAGTGGGATGATGAATGTCAAAAAGCGTTCGAGTTTTTAAAAAATAGCTTAACAATAGTGCCACTATTGACATATCCAGATTTGAATAAACAGTTAATATTATATACAGATGCTTCAGATAATGCTATAGGAGCGTGTTTGGTTCAACCATATGAAGGAAAAGAATCTGGAATACCAGGGGTTAAAAATGAAAGGCCAATTTATTTCTTGTCTCATAAACTTAGCAGGTCTCAGAGGAAATGGTCTACTATTGAGAAGGAGGCTTATGCTATCCATTACGCTCTTCAGAAACTTTACTATCTACATAACGCAAATTTCATCATTAGAACTGACCACATGCCTTTAAAATCTTTGTTAGAAGCTCCAGTGCAGAACAGGAAAATACAGACATGGGCGTTGAATCTGCAAGGATACAATACAAGAATAGAATACATACCAGGTAGGAACAACACATGCGCTGATTTATTGTCTAGAATCCCATATCCGCAGTCATCAGGGAACACGGAAGATGAAGGAGAACCGGAGATAGACGACCGAAACTGGCAAGTAAATATATTAGATTCTGCCATAATAAATAGAGAAGATTTTGAGAGTTTACCGTCGGATCAAGAGTCTGAACCTAGAGCGGAAGACCCACATTTAGCACAATTTAATATGAAAGAAGAACAAGAATTAGATCCTAAAGTCTTAGAAATAAAACAGAAATTGAAAGAAACGGATGAGAATAAGCATAAGAAGAATTATTTAGTTTTGCAAGAGGATGAACAGTTATATTACATGAGTGAAAGAAACGAACAGCTAAGGAAATATATTCCAAAACATGTGGAAAATGAAGTTTTAAAAGCATATCATGATGAGAATGGTCATCTCGGTCGTGATAAATTAGTGAAAGCACTTACGAATAAATATTATTGGCCGAATTTATTTAAAACTGCTTGTAAATATGTCGATACGTGTGAAAGATGCAGATTAAGGAATATGAAAACAATTAAATGTCCCTTACAAGATACAGATATTCCTCAGTTTCCAATGCAAAAAGTTAGTTTAGATATATCAGGTCCTCACCCTAGAACATTATCAGGGAACGTATATCTAATTCATATGGTGGACGTCTACAGTCTTTGGCCGGAAGTTTATGCAATCCCAGATAAGAGCGCAGATACTATCATTAATATTTTTTTACAGGAATTCATACCAAGATTTAGTTGCCCACAGATTGTACTCACGGATAATGGTAAAGAATTTGTGAATAAGAAATTCGAAAAGTTATTAAAAGATTCGAATATAAAACATAGAAAGACCTCATACTATAGACCTTCTTCAAATGCTAGGAACGAAAGACAACATAGAACATTGTACGATATTATAGCAAAGATTGTCGATGAACATAAAAAAGATTGGGATCTATTCCTAGGACCTGCGCTTAGCGCTATACGCACAAATCAAAATGAGAGCACAGGGTTTTCACCATTTTATTTATTACACGGGAGAGAGCCAATATTACCCATAGATAATCTGTTAAAACCAAGACGTAAATATATGGGGGAAGACTTTCAAGAGGTCATCATACAAGAAATGCATAAAGCACATATAAGATTAATGAATAATATAATTAAAGCTAGAGAAAGACAGAAAAAGTACAGAAACGTGAATACAAAATTACAGGAATTCAAAGTAGGTGATAGAGTTTATTATAAGAAGCATAGAAGGAACTCTAAGTTTGATGCTTGTTGGGTTCCAGGTTATTACATTTTAGAAAAGCTAGGAAATGTATCGTACAGTATAAAGAACCAGATCACGGGACATATAGCAAGGACACACGTAGAGCACTTAAGAAGAGATAGTGATGATAAGGGAAATAATAATAATAATAATTATTCAGACACCGGATACTTAGATGAACAAGTCGTCAGAAGAGCTACAATAACCCCAGATTTTAGAAAAGATCCAACACAAAGTCAATTAGTAACAACTCCAGTTTGTGATGATACTCAAGAACAGACAATACCGAAAACGATAGAAGAAAAAAATATGAATGAGAGTCATTATGATAGTATAGAGTCTATGGAAGAAGAGATAGGTGCTCCATTTAAAAATACTAGACAAACAACGAAAAGGAGAATAGAGAGACAGAGAGAAAGAGAAGTGAAAAGACAGAGAAGAATTAGGGAAAATTCATCAAGCGACGAATTTATACCTCTATTGGAAAGGTCGTTAAGAAACGATGATAAAAAAATTAGATTGGGTATAGAAAGAAAAAGATTGGCAGCTGCTAGTAATAGACATACAGATGAAGAAGAAATGGATGAAAATTCAGAATCAAATAGTAGTATGGAAGAAAGTAATACTTTATACGAAGAAGAAGATATTGATGTGGAGATAGCACTTATTCAAAGGAACTTGGAGTTACTGAAGAAATGGAAACGTAGGAAATAAATTGAGAGAAAATACTGCAGATAGCAAGATATAAATTTCATGATTTAAAAAGGAAAATGATACTTGAGGATGTATATGACACATTTGTTATGGAAAAGGAGATATAAATTTTATGATTTAAAAAGGAAAATGATACTTGAGGATGTACATGACACATTTGTTATAGAAAAGGATTCTATTGATACTTATAATGAGTTGTCTTGAAGAATAGACATAATTAGGTATTAAGATAATTAATATGGATGTAGATTCGAGTGAGGTATATTTTTTTACTGTAATTTGATTGCCAATTGATTTTATGGTTTGACTTCTTGAGTTTTCTTAAATAGATAAATAAGTTAGTTATTGTTAGTCCAAAAAAGAGACTAACAATATATAGGATGTATGTTATATTATTTTAATATATGTTTTTCTTTGAATGAGTTAATACCTTTTATTGATATGAGGGGAAACATAAATGATGTATAAAAACTTGGGGGGGGGGGTGTATGATGTCCTGTTGTGATTTTATTTCGCTTCACTCATAATTTAAGTGAATTGTCTTGTATGTTGAATGGTAATTACCTTGTTTATATATATGTTAGAAATTAGTTAAGTTAAGTTTAATTTACATGGTTTTGTCTAGAATAAAGGCAACACATGGGGCTTTATTTAGGACCCTTCGTTCAGAAAATAGTAATAAACTACTGAGGACTAGTAGAGAGACACATTATCTTTGTGAATAATATGTTCATGTGTATATTCTGTTGCTGTGATAATCAGCATAAAGAGGTTGATATGTTTATGAAGCATTAGAAACATATGCCGGGGATGGTTATGGGAAAGTTAAAATAGGAGCTGCATTAAAGTCAGCATTAATTGAAGATATGTGGATTGGATACCATATTATGAGTAATGATATGATAGTTGGTCAATAGAGAATAGATAAAAAGGGGGCTGTGAATGGCAGCATATAAGGTTGGGTATATAGAGATAAACAAGGAGGCGTACCATGGGATATGAGGGGGAATTGTAGGAGCTGTGAAAAAACAGCGTTAATTAATTTGAAATGTTCATGGAATATGAACATTGGTTCGTGGTTGAAGGTGAGATAAGTGAAATATAGACAAGGTTGTGGATGGCAATATAAATGTTGAGTATATAAAAGAAAACTTAGATCAACTTAATTTATAGTGAACAGAGATGCATTTCATAAGATATATTTTAAAAAACTGTTTACAAAAGTTTTTTCGTTGGCAAGAGAGGTAAATGTGATTGTGTTGACTATTTCCTTATACTTTTCATAAATTGGGTGCGCACCCTTTCTTTACCCCTTCCTTACTTTTTTTCTGTCTATCCTATGCTGTGTGAAGGAGAAATTTAATAATGCCAAGTGTACGATAACGATGATATGAGCCATTCTTATGATATATATATATTTTGATAAGGAAACTGTGAAGAGCCAGAAACGAAGAAGAAATGTAATTTCCTAGTGGTTTGCTATGTGGTACAATTGGAGGGAAATGTTCACCTAAGGTAGAGTTAGTTTGGGGCGGCTTAGAGAAATTATGGGAGGTAAGGAGAGAAGATGTAGGATAAAGGGGTTAGGAGTTAAGACTTTTAAAGAAGAAAAGTCTGTTAAAAGACAGGGAGGTGTAGCAGAATGAATATCATATCAGTATTAGCTTTAGGGGTGCAAGACTACAGCACGCTTGAGCATCGATATAGAACAGTAAGAAAGATGCTCAAGTCGTGACGTAGCGGGTTGTTGAGTAGTAACCACCATGAACGAGAGAAGAGAAGATAACATCATAATACAATTGATTTGAACTTGGATTTTGTATCATCATGTGAAATTAAAGCCTATTTAGAAAAAACACAGAACTTGTTGATCCATCTGTATACACACATTGTTACACAGCCAGCAAGGAGCCATACTGCCAATCGTTCCAGCTGCCACCTGATTGAAAGTTTTCATGATCTTCCCTCTCATTTTTGAGGTTTCGTCCAGAACCTCTGCAATCCCCCGCCATATTATTCTCTTCACATATGGGTTGTCAGTCTGTCCCACCCATTTTCCCACCTGGTCCTAAGGTTCCTGACCATCTCTAGATTGCCCATAAGTAATCTACCACCGAGAGGTGCATTCCCTGCCAGCTTATCCGCCTGTTCATATTCCCTACACCTCATGACAAGTGCAAAAATCCATACAGTTCTCACAACCTGTGACCTCTCAAGAGAGGAGAGCCATTCTACATGAAACATTCAATTCTCCACCTAACTAAGCATACTCCGTGAGTCCATAAAGAATAATAATACAATATGTGTTGCAGCGGTCTCCTCCAACCATCGGAAGGCGGTTGTTACTGCTTCCACCTCCATTCTCATGCTGGAGGTTTTAGTTTAATATGCCAAATTCTCCTTTTTCAAGCATCGTCCATTTGCCTTTGCAATGAAGATGTTCTGTTCCTGTTAGTAAAGTTAGTGACCACTACCCAGTGGGTTGTACATGGTCAAAAAGTGGGTTCAAAACTCTTTAAAAAAAAACAAAAAAACATTTAAGTATCAAATTTAGAAGTTTTAAAGCATTCAACCAAGATTTATTTTTGCGAGACTTTAAAAAAGCAGCCCTTGATCATGTTTACAAACTTCCTGACCCGGACGATGCATTAGCTTTCTGGGCGAAGATAGTCTACAATGTTTTCGATAAACACGTGCCAGTCATAGAAGTTCGAGTCAACAATCAACATAAATCCCAATGGATTACTAGTGAAGTTCTGGAAATCATGAGAGAGCGAGATACAGCACACACAAATAAAGTCTTCACCAATTGCCGCAGACTAAGGAATAAAGTTAAACATGAAATTCGTAGGTTTAAAAAAAAAGAGCAATTAATAAATAATGTGATTGTAGATAATTCAAACAGCTACTGGTACTATTAGTGTTGGAACTCTTCGCTGGCTGCTGAGGATGGGGACGGAGCACTTATGGGAATGCCCCGAATGCTGTGATGTCGATTCCTCAATCAATCAATCAATTCAAACAGCACAAATATATGGATGGCTATTAACTTGCTAACCAAAAAGAAACGCCCTTCAGAATCAGCAATACCAAATTCTATAACATGCGATCATCTCAGTTGTTTCTTTCAATCAGAAATAGAGAATCTAAAGTCTTCAACACCAGACTCATCATGTAATTGAAGAACACTGTCATCATTCTGAGGTGAAGTGTACCAGAATTTACTGTGCTGCACCAGTCACTAGTGAGTCCTTGACGTTCATATATAACCAGTGCCTGGCCAAAAACTACTTTCCATCTGGATTTAGTTGAATTGAGTTAAGAACTGACATCACTGCGTTTAAGACATTCCCATATGTGCTCCGTCCCCTCGTTTAACACCCAGCGAAGAGTCATACTACTAATCGTTCCCACCGCTATCTGATTAAAAGTTCTCCTGGTCTTCCCTCTTAGTTTTTAGATTCTTCCAGAACCCCTACTGGTCCCCTGCAATCTCATTCTTCCCGCTTACAGGGTAAATAAAATTGCTTAAGTGTTTACTATACTTAAAAATGGGAGCTGCGTGGTCTCGAGGTATGGTGTCCGCCTCGAGTGCTGGAGGTCGCGGGTTCAAGCCCCGGTGATGACCGGGATATTTTCTCGTGGACTTCTAGTAACAAAATTTCCCCTGGTCTCTGGGTAGTGAGATCGGACGCCCGTGTGTATTGTTGCGCACGTAAAAAAATCCCTTGGCAGTTGGAAATCGAAAAAGAGCAGCCTAACGGCGCTGCCCTAGCAAAATTTCGAGTTAAAAATCTACCCAAAGAATTCCAGGACCCTCGGCGGTGCTACGGAGTTCGTGCACTGAGCTGAGTTTTTCCAGACTCAGGTTTGAGTTAGGAGAAGAACGGAGCACTTACGGGTTGCACCCATGTGCCATGATGTTGATCCATCGACTAAACTAAACTAAAAATGGCTCAACTGATAATAGCGTCTTGGGTAATTAAAATATAGACCTATCTCCTTACTATCATCGCTATCAAAGCCACTAGAAAAGCACATAAATAAAATAATGTTACAGAATTTAATTAACAATGATCTGCTTTTCGACATAAATATTCTTGCCATAGTGCTCTAACAAAAATGACCGATAACTGGCACTTTAACATCAACAATGGTAAGATTTGTGGAGCGGTGTTTGTAGACTTTCTATCAGACAGACATGTCGTGTCCTTCAACAACTGTCTATCAAGACCCACACAGCTTAATATTGGTGTGCCCCAGGGTTCAATACTAGGTCCGCTGATTTTTGCAGTTTTGTTACATTATGGATCAGTCACACACATTCCCAGTCCACCACATCCATAATAATACTTTTAATCTTGAACGGAGACCATCCAGATAGTACAGTTATTAATAGAATAGAACCTTCCAGAACACGATGGGGAATGGCAACAGCTCACGCTCGTATTAGTTAGTTAGTTAGTCGTGGTTCCAACTTCACGGCAACGGGTCGTCCCCATATTGCTCCGTTCGTGTGCCAGTGAATATCACACAAAATGCTCCTCACTGCCCAGTGTGAACAATGGAATGGACAGGAGTATCGGCAAGCCAACAGCCCGCACAGGTACACTGTGCATAATGCCGCCACCAGAATGCCAACACAAAAGTCCTCCATGAAAAATACAATTCCTCGTCGATGGAAATGGCAGTCACGAGAAAGACTTCACTGACCCGGGTTTTATCCTATATGGTTCGGTCCCTTTCCGCAGGACAACCCACCGAAAGTGCCGCACAAAGCAAGAACTTCGTAGCTCCAGTGGCGACTCCCAGAATCTCCTGAAAAATGCACTCGTGAGACCGAAAAGGCAAACCAGTCAATCCAGCAACAGCCTGCCGCCATTGTTCCGAACATGCGGTTCACACTATAAACAACCGTGGACAGATGTAAAAGCATTCCATACGAAACTCACAGCTCACAGTGTCGCACCACGCACTCACTCAGTAGCAGGGCGACGGAACCATGTCCTCCTTAGTCGCCTTTTACGACATGCATGGTAGGCAACAGTGTTACTATTCTTTGCTCCCCCGTATGGGCCCCGGCAACACACGGGCGGCGCGCTCGTATTTGATTGGCTAATACGTGGGAGACCACGCTATCCACTAGGCCAAATTTGAAAATCTACTAGTTTGAGCTCGGTTTCCACCTGGTGCAGTCGCTATCTGTGATGTGGTGATCATAATGCCCTAAAGATTCCGTAATAAATTGTTCTCTGATTGATTGATTGATTTAGGAACCGACATCACAGCATTCGGGGCATTCCCATAAGCGCTCCGTCCCCATCTCTCTGTTCTCTGGATAACAGGTACCACTTTCAAACATATTTTAAATGTGTGGTTATGCCTAGTGAACGAAAGAGAAGAATATAAGAGTATTTTATGAAGAAAATGTGAAAGTGAAAACATAAATTTATTGTTTAAGTATTCTGAATACTGCTTCTTCAACCTGTCAGGTCTTCCACGCTGTATACTCCAAGTGCATATCATTCCCCTGTTGTGACTGGTTGTGTATGCTTGATGATTGTAAATTACACTCAATGCATATTTTGCAAATCCTTTGCGCATTCTAGATTCTAATATGAATGCCTATCATGACCCATTCTTAACCAAACTGTACACTGCTCTTGTGAGTTAACATTTGGCAGTTCTGGATCAGAATGTATGATGTAACATGTACAAGTTCCTTTGTAAATGCTGAGAATGTTGGAGTGAGTGAGTTGGTGATTTTATAATTACCCTCTCACCTTGGTAGAAGGATAGATGCTTTATTATCCATATGTAGGCAGGACGTGTATGGCACGCCAGAATTACAAAATTCCTGTGATTCCTGGTGGCTAGATTACGCCCAGGAGAATTAATACAATTTCTCTCTGAAGTATTACACTGGTACCTTTACTGTTGGTGGGTTCATATGAACTAGTTCCCAAAAGGACAATATGTGTTCGAACCTGTGTCTTAGTCGGCTGAATATAATGTATAGCTCATGCAAATTTACAAAGAAAAAACATGTTTTCCCCATATGTGCTTTGTCACATATGTGAACAATTGCTGATGCAATTTTGCTTCTTTTACCTACTGTAGTAGATATGGACATTACTCAGTGGGGAAAGAGCACATGATGATGGTGATATGATGAACTTGTGAGCCAAGTCTGGTATGAGAGGGGTGAGGTCTGGCATTGCTGTATGAGTGTGTATGGAGAATTACATCCATGTAACAAAAGTACCACCCATTGGTTTGGTTACTGTTTAATTTGCAGTTGTCAAATTGTATTGCATATTGCATATTGCAGTTGTAAATGATGCCTATCTTCCTTCTGCTTCACAATGCCTGTCTCATGTTGCTATTTCACAATGCTTGCTTATGCTGCTTGCCTTACAGTGCCTGCTTTACTGTCTGTTCCTCATTGTGCCCAGGTTTACTGTGGTTTAAACATTGTAATAACTTGGACATATGAAATGCTTGTAATTGTGTTAAGATACCCCTGTCTCAGCATATACGCTTGTGACTACCTCAGGTAGGGGTGAATATTGAAAACATATCACCCACAGTCCATCAGAGTGGAATACACTCCATCACCAACAAGGAGAGGTGTGTTTGGTCAACACCCTCCCCTCACCTCCCCATTTCCATCTGTGTATGTTGATGTTTGATAACATCTTTGAACAAATGTAAAGAAATGTTGTACCATTTTATGTATCAATGGAGAACAAGGATGGTGGAGGGGCTTCTTAGTTTCTCTGGGACAACCAAACAGGAGACAGGAGTCCCAGACTTAGAACAACTCCCTATAGGTGAACTCCAGGGATGACCACAGAAGTACACAGGCTGATTTGCCAGCCTTTATCTTCATGACATGCCTTGGCCTAAGTCAACTAAAATCACTGTTTATAAACAGGAATCAGGATTGTCTACATGGGTAATTCTGTCTTGGAGTACAGTAAAACAATGCTTTATTAAAGATGACCCCTGTCTACAGTTAGTCTTGGTCAGGCTCATGGAAAGTTAATCCTGTGCCCCATGGAACACCTACCATTCTCTTAGTATCCGACATGCCGGAATTTCTCGGAAGATTTTACCTCAGCTCCCTAACTGCTGAAAGACAATGGGAGAAAAACAGTTCTGAGTAATTCTATTCCATTACCTGGATTACAGTGGTCATTATAGTGATCATTGTTGTGATCATTATATCATCATGAGAGCTGAAACAAGTCTCTTGTTGTTAACTCCATTCAAAGAAACCTGGTGAAGTAATTCTTGCAGTGGATTTTTCATATGAGACTTAACTTAGAGAACACCCAGCATGGTGCTCACACAGTGATTGTTTGGTGAGACTTGAGAAGTGTGTGAGGTCGGACTCGCTAGGTGAGATGCTGCATTATATCGGATTTTGTTCCTACATCTGGGTCTCTTCAGCAAGTCATGATTTACATGTACAGAGAATACATCTCCCATTGTCAGGAGAGTGATATCCTCAACCATTTGAAGTACCCCAGTTGTCAGCTTCACAGGCAGACTGGTCAACATTGAGATTCAGTACAATATCATCATCTCAAATTCTGTTCTCAAGAGGAAATTATCTTGCATGGGACTTATTACAAGAAGGCTGCTACTTGGAGCTTTCCCAACATCAATTACTGATGATAACAGAATGCTAATTATCCAGAACAGTAGTTCCTTCCTTGAGTTTTCCCATACCCAGGATTCTATAAGTTTCCCCAATGACAAGGGAGGGGTGATAAGTACAGTGACTCAGCGGTGTAGAAAGAGATTAGAGATTGTCAGAATTCGGGGTGCCCCACCGGCTAGATGAAAGTATTTTTCACTGGCGAGCAACCCCAAATAGTGAGAAACTGACTAGGGACAAAAACTATATGGCTGAACTATAGATTAAGCCCTGAATATCCAACGTACAGTTCCAAGTCAAGTGGCTCGTTACAAAATGAAATGAACTGTGCTGAATATTCGCCAAGGAATGGGAAAGAGAAGTTTAGCTAAGATAGATGTTTAAGTCTAAATATATGAATATAGACGACTATCTCAGTACAGGTTTTTCTCCCTGACTGCTCCCTTCCTTGGTGTGTAAGTGAACCCCCACCAATGTACACACACGACACGTATGCACAATTGGAATTAAAATATAACGACCGAACTATGAGTTACAATACTACAACATTTATTTATTACTCATAATCATAGACATAGGATGATTGTCAATATGAGGATGATGAAATCATATACATATTGATATTGATGACAAACATTACGTAACTTTACTTGTTACTTGATCTATCTGGATCTGTGGTCCAGATCCCCACTCTCCAGTAGACTCAAAAAAGAACAGCTTGCCGGTATTCTGACGAACCTGTCAGTCCTGACACTCCTAGTCAGTATTCTCTAGTCTTGAGATCTATAACATAGGTGCTCCTTGTGAGAGCTTGAAAGAAAGTCAAGAAGGTGTTATATCAGTTCTACATCAGCGCAATCCTAATTAAAAACATATCATAACACAAACATATACAATGACCAGTCTGGCCCAGTTTATCTTCCAGCTCTACTGTGTTCACCATCCTCATTCTCCCTACTGTCTTTAGTCTGGGACGGGCTTTTTCAATTGTCTCACACGCCTGTAATGATTACATTTCTGCCGCCCCATGTCCATGTCGCTAATACAGAAATTCTGTGTCGTACAGCCGCTCCGTCCAATGTTAGTTTAGCAGCTCACAGGGTCGGTAAGTGTATTATAACAATGCCTGATCATCCGGGCTTGCAAGCCGTGACCAGTAGCTGTGCCAGGTTTCCATGCATTACCGTGGACGCACGCCCACAATACACTGAGAAAGTTTAGCACCATATACCAATTGTGGGTAATGTCTGTACCATTACACCTCTGCTTCCAACACAATCATTGGCCAATGTGCCAATGCACAGACAATCGATGGTTAGTGTGCCAATGCGCACACCATAATATAACACTTCATATTGATAGGCTTGCATATGACAAATCAATATACCAAACATGAAATACCCATAAAACATTAATTAAACTAGACATATTATGATACTTTAACATCATAGCATAATGCACTAGTTAGTTTGTGAAATTACACATACATACATCCAACATATCCGTAAACATTATATTACTTCAAGATGGACATATAATGATACTCAACATAATAGCATCCGGCATTATTAATGAATACTAATATTGTATAGCTACAAAATGAGATATACAACAAGTCTAATTGAAGTTACTACACAGACCAGCTATATTTGCTGAGCTGCCCGGTTTAATCACACTTAGTTACTGCTGTTGTAAGAATTAAATAAATAGTCAGTTGACTATATTCTGTACAATAAATGCACACACCAAAAAGCAACTAGGATAGTGTACAAAGAAATGACAAGCATCTACCAAGACACCTCAAGTATATCTCGATAAGATCTGCCTTTCACAAGTTTCTCCTGCTCAGAAGAGTAATACATGAAGCACAATGATATTGAACACAGAACTTAGAAAGAACACTCAAGTAACCTACGCCAAAGATAGTTCTTGAAATAACCTATGTCCGATATAGACTGACTAGTTACTAAGAAATAATTCTCCTAGTTAAATCTAGCAACATAAGAATCATACATATGACTACCAAACATTGAGCTGGCTGCCTACCTGTTCTGAAGTCAGACTTAATCTAACATAAAACAGGCTAGGGACCCTTATTTAAGCTGAGTCAAGCAGACAGTATTATCTCCTTGGCATTCCCATCATAAATTCTTCTTATCTCCACCGGACGGTAATTGCACTTATCACTGCAACCTGGCCATCACACCTTGCCCCTCTCTGTCTGGTACAAAGTCTACAGGCCCAGTGTTAATTGCCTTATCAGATCTGTTTTCACACATTCCTGAGTCTGCCAGTCAGAGTGGACGGGGATTGTTTACCGCCCTGGGGCTATTATCTCTCCCTGTGTCAATGTTGTTCACGCCTGGGTAGTTTTATTTCACTCACTGGCCCAGTTCATTGTTGATTCAGCCAGGGTCTACCTGGACGAGAAAGTGCCAATGTGTCTGTATGGTGTCATAGCCCGTCTGGGTCAGCAGTTTTCTAAGGTGTAGACTAATTTAAATTATCTAGTTGTGTCCGTCTCAAGTATCCCATTTTACTTGCCATCTGCAAGCTTACGTCAAGACAGTATAGCCTTGAATATAGAGAAAACAGTTTTGTTCGTCTGTTGATCCTCTACATGGCCCATCAACAGTGAACCGAAAATTGTTCTGGGAAGTAAAGGCTGCCAATTCGTGACAGAGCTTTCCCCTTAAAAAAAAGTTTCTGCCAGAAATCTTTTGTCAAAGCACGCCGTACATCCCAGAATAATGCCTAAGCACTCTCCGTTCTGTATCTGCCTAAAGGTTTCCAATATTCCTTGTGGCAGTGGGTTGTCCTGCATAAAGACGTCCCATTTCCATAACCCAAAGATACTCTGGATAGATCCTTGTACCTGGTTTTCGGCCGGGATTCCATGCAATAGCTTGGTAAAATCCGGTAATTGTCAGGAGGTTGTAATTTTACCCCTCTGGGAAAGATCACAATCAACGGGATTCTTCTACGCCTCTGGGCAGCAATTGTTTTACACCATTCTCTCACGTGATTTACTCCTTTCAGCCGAGGATGTACCCGTAGTGAGGTCTTGCATAAGTTGGCCACAGCAAAGCTTGTCTCCGTGATTTTCCTCCGTCCTTTATAGATTCTTAACTGATCCATCAATATCTTCCTTTTGAAAGGAATAATGTTACACATCATGGTCCCATGATATAAATTCAACTGGCGCTTTCCTCCTTCAAAGTTGGGCGTAACAATCTTCCCTCCTCGGTGTCGCGGTTTCTTCCCCTGATAATCAGTTAATGGGCTGAGTTTCTCTACATTAGAGTTTCTTGTAAAAACCGTGCTAGAAATTGGAAATTTAGTGTGCCCAGTTGTCCTGCCTTGAGAAATAACATAGTTACTCCAGGGCGATAAAGTGGTGTTACTTTTGAATAAAGTATCCACAAATAGCTGATCTACTCCTATCAAATCGACCTGACTGAAGGGTAGATTGAGTCCTAAGAGTGTTGATTCCAAACCACTCTTGACTTCTGTTACTTCAGGTTCCTGTTGCTGGAATTCCCTGAAAACTTCAGCTAATGAGATGATAGGCGTTTCTTCCTCCATCTTGTGCAAAGAATTTTCTTCTTTAGCAACTACAGACAATGTTGTCTGCACAATATCAGAGTCCATATTCTGGCTCCTGGCAATTCCCTGTGTTTCCTGAGTCTCCGAACTGGTATACTGTGAGATAACAACTGGAAATGTTTCCTGGTCTGGATGTTCCTCTCCGGTCATGCTTTCATGGGCTAAGTCCAGTTGAGGTAAATCCTGTGATGGGCTGGTGTCTAAACAATCCATCACACTACGTAAATCATTTGAACTGATGTCTAGTGTATTTTCCTGAGCTGCAGCCTCAAAGATCACAAAGGGTTCCGGGTCATCCTTCATCCCACTGTCAGTCAAATTTAATCCCACTTCTTCCTCGTCTGGGCTGAAGGGAATAATAAAGTCGGTTACCTTTCGATCTCCGACCTCCTTAAAAGATGTCCTCAGGTCATCTTCCTCTTGAGTTTCACCTCTCGTTGAAGTAAAATGAGATTCCTGGGAATCTTGTACTGGCGGACCAGTTAAACCACTAATCTTGTGGCCCAAACAGTTGTCCTCTAGGTAACTGTTACTAGGTAAATTATCTGAACTGATAATTAGTGATTCTTCCCGCGTTGCAGTAATGAAATTCACCTGGGATTCAGTTACTTCCATCCTCCCTATTTCAGTCAGATATAATTCCACTTCGTGATTCTGTGAACAGAAGGGAATGTGAGAATCGGCTAGGTCTCCGCCTGCGACCTCATTAAAGGTTGTCTTCAGTTCCTCTTTCTCTCGAGATTCATTCCTCGTAGAAGTTAAGTGGTTTCATTGAAGGTCCTGTACTGGCGAACCAGTGAGACCACAATTTCCGTGGTCCAAACAGTTATCACGTTTGTGACTGCTTGAAGTGCCCTTGGCCCTTTTTTTCTTCCCTCTTTTCCGTTTAGGACTGGGTCGAATGAGAACCTGTAGTTCCCGGTCCACTACCTCTGATTCCGCGGTGGTTGGCAAAGATGTCCCTTCCTTCCTGGTTGGGTGAGCATCCATATCTCCTACCTTATGTTCCGCTATAAAGGTTAGCTTCTCTGCATTGACTACTTCCATATGCTGTTTATTACTCTCTGCTTCTTCAGTTTTGCTACGCTCTTGTGCTCCAAAGAACTCATCATTTTCTTTAAACATAATTTCTTCTTCTTGGTCCCACCATTCTAACTCAGCTATGATATACATTTCTAGTTGCTCCCCCTTTAAGCCTTTTCTTATGCCCCACCCTTTCGCGGACTCTGAGAAATCTGCGCGCGCCTTCATGTCCTCTTCGGGATTCCGGTAACATAAGGCCATAATTGCTAATGACTATATTCAGGTAAGCTCCTATGTATATATCAAAAATCAGATCTAAGCTAGAAAGACAAGAGTTAACTACTGCCAGTCTACGCTATCCAATGTGTATAGTTTAGCCTCAGCAGTGAAAGACAACTGAAAATAATATTCAAGTAGTACCTGGCGACAGCAGTGAAGTAAGTGTGAGAGATATGCTACACAGTAATCACCCGTAATATTTACCTAAATAAACATTAAAATGCACTGCATACATGTCAAAATTAACATGGCATATATTAGCATAAAATTGCAAATCAGTCAAGCAGTTAAATCATCAAACACATCAATGTAAATATGATTAAAGTGTTCAATTATCAATAAATGATTAATGGTAACACTAAATGATAGATGATGGTATTTTTCTCATAAGTTCTTATCTGTTATACTTTTGAAAAGTTATATATGTACTCTGAAACTTCCTCAACTAAAAGTAGCTACATTTGATGATAGTCTATTTTGATGATTGAAGATTACAAGAGTTAACTTTGAAAAATCGTTTGTCTAGTGTCTAGTAGAATCACTATGATTACTAGAATCCTGGTTCAGGATCCCGGACGAGCCCCCAAATCTGTCAGAAGTCGGGGTGCCCCACCGGCTAGATGAAAGTATTTTTCACTGGCGAGCAACCCCAAATAGTCAGAAACTGACTAGGGACAAAAACTATATGGCTGAACTATAGATTAAGCCCTGAATATCCAACGTACAGCTCCAAGTGGCTCGTTACAAAATGAAATGAACTGTGCTGAATATTCGCCAAGGAATGGGAAAGAGAAGTTTAGCTAAGATAGATGTTTAAGTCTAAATATATGAATATAGACGACTATCTCAGTACAGGTTTTTCTCCCTGACTGCTCCCTTCCTTGGTGTGTAAGTGAACC
Organism: Cepaea hortensis; assembly: GCA_963921405.1. Classification (NCBI taxonomy): domain Eukaryota; kingdom Metazoa; phylum Mollusca; class Gastropoda; order Stylommatophora; family Helicidae; genus Cepaea; species Cepaea hortensis. The sequence goes on from OY992878.1 coordinate 15,405,350, forward strand.
CCCACCAATGTACACACACAACACGTATGCACAATTGGAATTAAAATATAACGACCGAACTATGAGTTACAATACTACAACATTTATTTATTACTCATAATCATAGACATAGGATGATTGTCAATATGAGGATGATGAAATCATATACATATTGATATTGATGACAAACATTACGTAACTTTACTTGTTACTTGATCTATCTGGATCTGTGGTCCAGATCCCCACTCTCCAGTAGACTCAAAAAAGAACAGCTTGCCGGTATTCTGACGAACCTGTCAGTCCTGACACTCCTAGTCAGTAGTCTCTAGTCTTGAGATCTATAACATAGGTGCTCCTTGTGAGAGCTTGAAAGAAAGTCAAGAAGGTGTTATATCAGTTCTACATCAGCGCAATCCTAATTAAAAACATATCATAACACAAACATATACAATGACCAGTCTGGCCCAGTTTATCTTCCAGCTCTACTGTGTTCACCATCCTCCTTCTCCCTACTGTCTTTAGTCTGGGACGGGCTTTTTCAATTGTCTCACACGCCTGTAATGATTACATTTCTGCCGCCCCATGTCCATGTCGCTAATACAGAAATTCTGTGTCGTACAGCCGCTCCGTCCAATGTTAGTTTAGCAGCTCACAGGGTCGGTAAGTGTATTATAACAATGCCTGATCATCCGGGCTTGCAAGCCGTGACCAGTAGCTGTGCCAGGTTTCCATGCATTACCGTGGACGCACGCCCACAATACACTGAGAAAGTTTAGCACCATATACCAATTGTGGGTAATGTCTGTACCATTACACCTCTGCTTCCAACACAATCATTGGCCAATGTGCCAATGCACAGACAATCGATGGTTAGTGTGCCAATGCGCACACCATAATATAACACTTCATATTGATAGGCTTGCATATGACAAATCAATATACCAAACATGAAATACCCATAAAACATTAATTAAACTAGACATATTATGATACTTTAACATCATAGCATAATGCACTAGTTAGTTTATGAAATTACACATACATACATCCAACATATCCGTAAACATTATATTACTTCAAGATGGACATATAATGATACTCAACATAATAGCATCCGGCATTATTAATGAGTACTAATATTGTATAGCTACAAAATGAGATATACAACAAGTCTAATTGAAGTTACCACACAGACCAGCTATATTTGCTGAGCTGCCCGGTTTAATCACACTTAGTTACTACTGTTGTAAGAATTAAATAAATAGTCAGTTGACTATATTCTGTACAACAAATGCACACACCAAAAAGCAACTAGGATAGTGTACAAAGAAATGACAAGCATCTACCAAGACACCTCAAGTATATCTCGATAAGATCTGCCTTTCACAAGTTTCTCCTGCTCAGAAGAGTAATACATGAAGCACAATGATATTGAACACAGAACTTAGAAAGAACACTCAAGTAACCTACGCCAAAGATAGTTCTTGAAATAACCTATGTCCGATATAGACTGACTAGTTACTAAGAAATAATTCTCCTAGTTAAATCTAGCAACATAAGAATCATACATATGACTACCAAACATTGAGCTGGCTGCCTACCTGTTCTGAAGTCAGACTTAATCTAACATAAAACAGGCTAGGGACCCTTATTTAAGCTGAGTCAAGCAGACAGTATTATCTCCTTGGCATTCCCATCATAAATTCTTCTTATCTCCACCGGACGGTAATTGCACTTATCACTGCAACCTGGCCATCACACCTTGCCCCTCTCTGTCTGGTACAAAGTCTACAGGCCCAGTGTTAATTGCCTTATCAGATCTGTTTTCACACATTCCTGAGTCTGCCAGTCAGAGTGGACGGGGATTGTTTACCGCCCTGGGGCTATTATCTCTCCCTGTGTCAATGTTGTTCACGCCTGGGTAGTTTTATTTCACTCACTGGCCCAGTTCATTGTTGATTCAGCCAGGGTCTACCTGGACGAGAAGGTGCCAATGTGTCTGTATGGTGTCATAGCCCGTCTGGGTCAGCAGTTTTCTAAGGTGTAGACTAATTTAAATTATCTAGTTGTGTCCGTCTCAAGTATCCCATTTTACTTGCCATCTGCAAGCTTACGTCAAGACAGTATAGCCTTGAATATAGAGAAAACAGTTTTGTTCGTCTGTTGATCCTCTACATGGCCCATCAACAGTGAACCGAAAATTGTTCTGGGAAGTAAAGGCTGCCAATTCGTGACAGAGCTTTCCCCTTAAAAAAAAGTTTCTGCCAGAAATCTTTTGTCAAAGCACGCCGTACATCCCAGAATAATGCCTAAGCACTCTCCGTTCTGTATCTGCCTAAAGGTTTCCAATATTCCTTGTGGCAGTGGGTTGTCCTGCATAAAGACGTCCCATTTCCATAACCCAAAGATACTCTGGATAGATCCTTGTACCTGGTTTTCGGCCGGGATTCCATGCAATAGCTTGGTAAAATCCGGTAATTGTCAGGAGGTTGTAATTTTACCCCTCTGGGAAAGATCACAATCAACGGGATTCTTCTACGCCTCTGGGCAGCAATTGTTTTACACCATTCTCTCACGTGATTTACTCCTTTCAGCCGAGGATGTACCCGTAGTGAGGTCTTGCATAAGTTGGCCACAGCAAAGCTTGTCTCCGTGATTTTCCTCCGTCCTTGATAGATTCTTAACTGATCCATCAATATCTTCCTTTTGAAAGGAATAATGTTACACATCATGGTCCCATGATATAAATTCAACTGGCGCTTTCCTCCTTCAAAGTTGGGCGTAACACAATCTTCCCTCCTCGGTGTCGCGGTTTCTTCCCCTGATAATCAGTTAATGGGCTGAGTTTCTCTACATTAGAGTTTCTTGTAAAAACCGTGCTAGAAATTGGAAATTTAGTGTGCCCAGTTGTCCTGCCTTGAGAAATAACATAGTTACTCCAGGGCGATAAAGTGGTGTTACTTTTGAATAAAGTATCCACAAATAGCTGATCTACTCCTATCAAATCGACCTGACTGAAGGGTAGATTGAGTCCTAAGAGTGTTGATTCCAAACCACTCTTGACTTCTGTTACTTCAGGTTCCTGTTGCTGGAATTCCCTGATAACTTCAGCTAATGAGATGATAGGCGTTTCTTCCTCCATCTTGTGCAAAGAACTTTCTTCTTTAGCAACTACAGACAATGTTGTCTGCACAATATCAGAGTCCATATTCTGGCTCCTGGCAATTCCCTGTGTTTCCTGAGTCTCCGAACTGGTCTACTGTGAGATAACAACTGGAAATGTTTCCTGGTCTGGATGTTCCTCTCCGGTCATGCTTTCATGGGCTAAGTCCAGTTGAGGTAAATCCTGTGATGGGCTGGTGTCTAAACAATCCATCACACTACGTAAATCATTTGAACTGATGTCTAGTGTCTTTTCCTGAGCTGCAGCCTCAAAGATCACAAGGGGTTCCGGGTCATCCTTCATCCCACTGTCAGTCAAATTTAATCCCACTTCTTCCTCGTCTGGGCTGAAGGGAATAATAAAGTCGGTTACCTTTCGATCTCCGACCTCCTTAAAAGATGTCCTCAGGTCATCTTCCTCTTGAGTTTCACCTCTCGTTGAAGTAAAATGAGATTCCTGGGAATCTTGTACTGGCGGACCAGTTAAACCACTAATCTTGTGGCCCAAACAGTTGTCCTCTAGGTAACTGTTACTAGGTAAATTATCTGAACTGATAATTAGTGATTCTTCCCGCGTTGCAGTAATGAAATTCACCTGGGATTCAGTTACTTCCACCCTCCCTATTTCAGTCAGATATAATTCCACTTCGTGATTCTGTGAACAGAAGGGAATGTGAGAATCGGCTAGGTCTCCGCCTGCGACCTCATTAAAGGTTGTCTTCAGTTCCTCTTTCTCTCGAGATTCATTCCTCGTAGAAGTTAAGTGGTTTCCCTGAAGGTCCTGTACTGGCGAACCAGTGAGACCACAATTTCCGTGGTCCAAACAGTTATCACGTTTGTGACTGCTTGAAGTGCCCTTGGCCCTTTTTTTCTTCCCTCTTTTCCGTTTAGGACTGGGTCGAATGAGAACCTGTAGTTCCCGGTCCACTACCTCTGATTCCGCGGTGGTTGGCAAAGATGTCCCTTCCTTCCTGGTTGGGTGAGCATCCATATCTCCTACCTTATGTTCCGCTATAAAGGTTAGCTTCTCTGCATTGACTACTTCCATATGCTGTTTATTACTCTCTGCTTCTTCAGTTTTGCTACGCTCTTGTGCTCCAAAGAACTCATCATTTTCTTTAAACATAATTTCTTCTTCTTGGTCCCACCATTCTAACTCAGCTATGATATACATTTCTAGTTGCTCCCCCTTTAAGCCTTTTCTTATGCCCCACCCTTTCGCGGACTCTGAGAAATCTGCGCGCGCCTTCATGTCCTCTTCGGGATTCCGGTAACATAAGGCCATAATTGCTAATGACTATATTCAGGTAAGCTCCTATGTATATATCAAAAATCAGATCTAAGCTAGAAAGACAAGAGTTAACTACTGCCAGTCTACGCTATCCAATGTGTATAGTTTAGCCTCAGCAGTGAAAGACAACTGAAAATAATATTCAAGTAGTACCTGGCGACAGCAGTGAAGTAAGTGTGAGAGATATGCTACACAGTAATCACCCGTAATATTTACCTAAATAAACATTAAAATGCACTGCATACATGTCAAAATTAACATGGCATATATTAGCATAAAATTGCAAATCAGTCAAGCAGTTAAATCATCAAACACATCAATGTAAATATGATTAAAGTGTTCAATTATCAATAAATGATTAATGGTAACACTAAATGATAGATGATGGTATTTTTCTCATAAGTTCTTATCTGTTATACTTTTGAAAAGTTATATATGTACTCTGAAACTTCCTCAACTAAAAGTAGTTACATTTGATGATAGTCTATTTTGATGATTGAAGATTACAAGAGTTAACTTTGAAAAATCGTTTGTCTAGTGTCTAGTAGAATCACTATGATTACTAGAATCCTGGTTCAGGATCCCGGACGAGCCCCCAAATCTGTCAGAAGTCGGGGTGCCCCACCGGCTAGATGAAAGTATTTTTCACTGGCGAGCAACCCCAAATAGTCAGAAACTGACTAGGGACAAAAACTATATGGCTGAACTATAGATTAAGCCCTGAATATCCAACGTACAGCTCCAAGTGGCTCGTTACAAAATGAAATGAACTGTGCTGAATATTCGCCAAGGAATCGGAAAGAGAAGTTTAGCTAAGATAGATGTTTAAGTCTAAATATATGAATATAGACGACTATCTCAGTACAGGTTTTTCTCCCTGACTGCTCCCTTCCTTGGTGTGTAAGTGAACCCCCACCAATGTACACACACAACACGTATGCACAATTGGAATTAAAATATAACGACCGAACTATGAGTTACAATACTACAACATTTATTTATTACTCATAATCATAGACATAGGATGATTGTCAATATGAGGATGATGAAATCATATACATATTGATATTGATGACAAACATTACGTAACTTTACTTGTTACTTGATCTATCTGGATCTGTGGTCCAGATCCCCACTCTCCAGTAGACTCAAAAAAGAACAGCTTGCCGGTATTCTGACGAACCTGTCAGTCCTGACACTCCTAGTCAGTAGTCTCTAGTCTTGAGATCTATAACATAGGTGCTCCTTGTGAGAGCTTGAAAGAAAGTCAAGAAGGTGTTATATCAGTTCTACATCAGCGCAATCCTAATTAAAAACATATCATAACACAAACATATACAATGACCAGTCTGGCCCAGTTTATCTTCCAGCTCTACTGTGTTCACCATCCTCCTTCTCCCTACTGTCTTTAGTCTGGGACGGGCTTTTTCAATTGTCTCACACGCCTGTAATGATTACATTTCTGCCGCCCCATGTCCATGTCGCTAATACAGAAATTCTGTGTCGTACAGCCGCTCCGTCCAATGTTAGTTTAGCAGCTCACATGGTCGGTAAGTGTATTATAACAATGCCTGATCATCCGGGCTTGCAAGCCGTGACCAGTAGCTGTGCCAGGTTTCCATGCATTACCGTGGACGCACGCCCACAATACACTGAGAAAGTTTAGCACCATATACCAATTGTGGGTAATGTCTGTACCATTACACCTCTGCTTCCAACACAATCATTGGCCAATGTGCCAATGCACAGACAATCGATGGTTAGTGTGCCAATGCGCACACCATAATATAACACTTCATATTGATAGGCTTGCATATGACAAATCAATATACCAAACATGAAATACCCATAAAACATTAATTAAACTAGACATATTATGATACTTTAACATCATAGCATAATGCACTAGTTAGTTTATGAAATTACACATACATACATCCAACATATCCGTAAACATTATATTACTTCAAGATGGACATATAAGGATACTCAACATAATAGCATCCGGCATTATTAATGAGTACTAATATTGTATAGCTACAAAATGAGATATACAACAAGTCTAATTGAATTTACCACACAGACCAGCTATATTTGCTGAGCTGCCCAGTTTAATCACACTTAATTACTGCTGTTGTAAGAATTAAATAAATAGTCAGTTGACTATATTCTGTACAACAAATGCACACACCAAAAAGCAACTAGGATAGTGTACAAAGAAATGACAAGCATCTACCAAGACACCTCAAGTATATCTCGACAAGATCTGCCTTTCACAAGTTTCTCCTGCTCAGAAGAGTAATACATGAAGCACAATGATATTGAACACAGAACTTAGAAAGAACACTCAAGTAACCTACGCCAAAGATAGTTCTTGAAATAACCTATGTCCGATATATACTGACTAGTTACTAAGAAATAATTCTCCTAGTTAAATCTAGCAACATAAGAATCATACATATGACTACCAAACATTGAGCTGGCTGCCTACCTGTTCTGAAGTCAGACTTAATCTAACATAAAACAGGCTAGGGACCCTTATTTAAGCTGAGTCAAGCAGACAGTATTATCTCCTTGGCATTCCCATCATAAATTCTTCTTATCTCCACCGGACGGTAATTGCACTTATCACTGCAACCTGGCCATCACACCTTGCTCCTCTCTGTCTGGTACAAAGTCTACAGGCCCAGTGTTAATTGCCTTATCAGATCTGTTTTCACACATTCCTGAGTCTGCCAGTCAGAGTGGACGGGGCTTGTTTACCGCCCTGGGGCTATTATCTCTCCCTGTGTCAATGTTGTTCACGCCTGGGTAGTTTTATTTCACTCACTGGCCCAGTTCATTGTTGATTCAGCCAGGGTCTACCTGGACGAGAAGGTGCCAATGTGTCTGTGTGGTGTCATAGCCCGTCTGGGTCAGCAGTTTTCTAAGGTGTAGACTAATTTAAATTATCTAGTTGTGTCCGTCTCAAGTATCCCATTTTACTTGCCATCTGCAAGCTTACGTCAAGACAGTATAGCCTTGAATATAGAGAAAACAGTTTTGTTCGTCTGTTGATCCTCTACATGGCCCATCAACAGTGAACCGAAAATTGTTCTGGGAAGTAAAGGCTGCCAATTCGTGACAGAGATAGGATGGAGGAGAGTTGGAGAGTTTTGAGATTTAGTGTATATTGGTGGATTTTCAGAGGATGTACTCATTTTTCCATTTTTATATTCACATTGCATATGATTGTTTATTTTCGAAGTGTAACGGGGGTGATGGAGCATGGGTCTTTGCTAAGCCACTAAGAACAGCTCAATAAAAGATGGTATTGAACCAGTGCTTTTTAAGTACATGTCCCAGGTGAATGTCTTGTACAGTTGCTGTCAAGTATTGTTCCTGGAGAATGTATTATCTTACTGTGGTTGGTTACAGATATTGTGAAAAGTCCTGTATAGATGTTGTCAAGTATCTCTCATGATTTATGTCTTGTTCAATGTTGGTGTAAACATTTCCATGTGAATGTACATGGTCAGGAACCTGTCATGTAGATGTCTTGTTCAACAGATGTTAAGTACAGTTATTGTTGAGTCTGTCTGCTAATGTTGAATCCTAAAGTCCTAAGGTCTAATTGGACAACTGACATAGGTCACTACTGACACAAATAAAATAAGGGAAGATCTAATGTGGCAGACTGAAAGCGCTCTGACATCATTATGATGAGAGAATTGAATCCTCAGTTGTACAGGGGCGAATAGTCCAGATCTTCTTTTGGACTTTGAGGGGACCTTTTTCTTCATTTATAAAATTCTGTGTAGATACTTGGGAATCTCACAGTGGGGGTTCTGAGCCAGGAAAACTGGTTCCCCAAAAGGGCTATGCGGGAATGATTATCTATCTCATCTGAGAAACCTCTAGACAAAACGTGCAAAATCATATCCTTTATCTTGTCTATCTATTATTCAAGATATATTTCCAGAGACCACTACTAATTAGGTCCTCTGTCTACTCCTAACATTTCACAAGTTTATATTAACGATCTTCCTTTATATCTCAATACAACTTGTGATATATTTACAGACGACTGTACTATATATATATATATATATATATATATATATATATATATATATATATATATATATATATATATATATATATATATATATATATATATATATATATATATATACCAACCTGGTCTAGGATCGAAGCTCCGACAGGTGGACAGTTAGAGCATTGCTTTGCTGATCTGGCAGCTTCTGCAGCTTGTCTTGTTCCAGATGTAGAGGTGTTACCTTTCCTCTGGAGTGAACTAGGCAGGCCGAGAGAGGGATCATGCTGCATGGGCAACACATGATCTCTATATTTTAGCCCAGACTTTGTGCTATGGAGAGGCAATAACTCCATCCCTGAAGGACATCTTTTTGTTTGGTGAATTACAGATGGGTAAGAGATCTCAGGGTGGGCCTCTACTACGATACAAAGATGTGTGTAAGCGGGACATGATTGATACAGTAATGATAATGCACAATGGGAGCAAGTCGCCGCAAAATCAACACCTGTGAGATGAGATGCTTGGGGAGAGCTGCCAAAATAAAAATCCGAAACCGTGTAAGAAATGCTGTTATCAGACAGACAGTGGGATCAACACCGTGTGCCACATTTATTGAAAGACAGAAGATCAAGTGGTTTGGCCATGTTAGAATGCAACACCAACAACTACCATCACTAGTCTTACATCAAAGATCATCTAGGACGAGACAAAGAGGACACCCAAGAAGTAATGGATTGACAACATTAAAGACATTGTACAATAACACGGAATGACACTATCTAATGTCACCCCAATCGGGCGCTAGAGCGCCAGCTATTCTTTCCCATTTTCCCACGACGCCTAACAGCAAAAGTGGAAGGTGATGATGATGGTATTACTTTTGGCAGCCGATAATTTATCACAGTGGTTCTCAACCGGTGAGGAATCCCCCCCCCCCCCCCCGGGGGATTTTTAGGTTTCCAGGGGGGGGGGGAGATGAATATTATTTCAAGATCGCGTTAATACAAGAACCGATTAGTTTATATTGTTTTTCCCTTCACACTTTACGGTTCTGTACTTCTCACCTGTCTAAAATTCAATTTATAAGGTAAGTAGACCCACAAATCACGTTTTATGTGGACGTCTAGACTTGTTTTAGTATGTGCTATTATAATTAACTTCCATTATTACGTATACTTTGTAGGTGCGGTGTGGGATTTTTAGGTAGGAAATACGAAAAGGGGGGGGGGGGATGACGTTCTGAAAATATGGTGAAGGGAACACGGGCCAAATTTTTAGGTAGGAAATACGAAATGGGGGGAATGACGTTCTGAAAATATTTTGAAAGGGGGGGGGGGCAAAAAAAGGTTGAGAACCACTGATTTATCACTTCCGATAACGTGAACTGGTGATGTCTACTACTAAACATGGCGGCATGTTTACTAATGTGGGACTGCACTCTCTTGTTAATTAAATATTAATCGACATTGCATTGCTGAATATGTCTACAGCTGAGAGATTTGTTGATGGTAAGTAAAAGTATTATAAGTAATAGTATAGGATAGGTTACATATTTCTCTTATCTTGTGACGTGCTTATAATTATAATTAGTCAATTAATATTATTAATTATCGTGTCCCGTGCCGTATACCCGGGTTCGAAACATAGCGGTGCTGGTTGTTTAGAAAAAATGTATGGGAGCCGGTCGTTCAGAAAGCAATGGCAAACTACTGAACGTAAAATTTGCCCAGGAATCACGAACATCGAAAATGCTGGGGTTGACTGCTACGTCCTGTGAAGGACATGCAACTTAATTATTTTTTTTTTTATCATGCCACCACCGCTCCAAGTAAGTTGGTGGTCTTTTTGATTCGGATTAATGCAGTAACGTTCATGATTTTAAAATTGAGTTAGTAAGTCCTATCACGATTATAAATTTGAGAATTTACTAATGGGACCACCACAGTAGATAGGCCTTGAAATTCAAAATCTAACGGTACCACAATGATGCCTGTATGTCACTTATAAGTGAAGATATTCACAATTTTGTGAAGGTGAGAAGGGTTGCGATTTCTCATTCTGTTCACACGTAATGAGAACTCTCCAATGTGTCCATTACCTTCTCGAACGAGTCTGCGTTGTGTGTGCGTGCGAGATGGTCTCAAACGGTCATATGAAAACTGACTTCAAAAATATGTTCCGTCATGTTAAATGATTACAGAATAGTACAAGTATACAAATAAATTATTAGTAACCTTTAAACTTGTGTTCTCTTTAACTTTAGTAGGTCAAATCGCACGTTTTGTGTGGTGAAAAGTGTAGCGCAATCGATATGCGGCGGCCGTCATGACCCGTGGGTTTCCATTTCACAAAGTCACATCTTTGCAGAAAATCTGTTTTTCAACCACAATTCGAGCAAGTTTAGCGATGAAACTTTGCTGATTCAGGGGCAGTATTTTATATGGCAATTAAAATTCACATTAAATAAAGACATCTATTGGATTCATTGTTTCCGATACGTGATCATTCCGCTGCCTCTGTCGGATGTGCTCCCCGGCAGTCGGCAGCTTGCACGGATCCATAGAGCACACTTTATTCACAAACTTCCAGTTTCATAGTTCTATATAATATTTTAGTTCATAATGTTTAATAGTTTCTATTATATCACCTAATAATTTAGTGAAAAATTTAAAAAAAAAATAAATAGGCCCAGCCGGGAAGAGAACCCCGGTCTTCCGCGTGACAGGCAGACTGCTTACGACTTACGCTAATGAGTACAGTAAAACACAATGTTCGTTCTGCTAAGAAATATATATAGTAAAGCCGCCGTTTTGGGTTACATGATTGTAATATCATCGCCTGTTTTTTAACCACAATTAAAGCAAGTTTAGCGATGAAACTTTCCAACTTCTGTAAAATTTAATACAGAATTCGAAGATTCATCTACAATTGATGGTTTTCTATTGAAAGCACCAGAAAAACATTATTTACGGTTCAGTGTGCCTTTTTCATTTTTCCTTGTGCGTGAGGTTGGTCTCAACCAACACGTGTCATAGGCGGATTATGAAAACTGACTTCAAAAATATGTTCCGTCATGCTAAATGATTAAAAGATAGTACAAGTATACAAATAAATTATTATTAATCTTTAAACTTGTGTTCTCTTTAACTTTAGTAGGTCAAATCGCACGTTTTGTGTGGTGAAAAGTGTAGCGCAATCGATATGCGGCGGCCGTCATGACCCGTGGGTTTCCATTTCACAAAGTCACATCTTTGCAGAAAATCTGTTTTTCAACCACAATTCGAGCAAGTTTAGCGATGAAACTTTGCTGATTCAGGGGCAGTATTTTATATGGCAATTAAAATTCACATTAAATAAAGACATCTATTGGATTCATTGTTTCCGATACGTGATCATTCCGCTGCCTCTGTCGGATGTGCTCCCCGGCAGTCGGCAGCTTGCACGGATCCATAGAGCACACTTTATTCACAAACTTCCAGTTTCATAGTTCTATATAATATTTTAGTTCATAATGTTTAATAGTTTCTATTATATCACCTAATAATTTAGTGAAAAATTAAAAAAAAAAATAAATAGGCCCAGACGGGAAGAGAACCCCGGTCTTCCGCGTGACAGGCGGACTGCTTACGACTTACGCTAATGAGTACACAATGTTCGTTCTGCTAAGAAATATATATAGTAAAGCCACCGTTTTGGGTTACATGATCGTAATATCATCGCCTGTTTTTTAACCACAATTAAAGCAAGTTTAGCGATGAAACTTTCCAACTTCTGTAAAATTTAATACAGAATTCGAAGATTCATCTACAATTGATGGTTTTCTATTGAAAGCACCAGAAAAACATTATTTACGGTTCAGTGTGCCTTTTTCATTTTTCCTTGTGCGTGAGGTTGGTCTCAACCAACACGTGTCATAGGCGGATTATGAAAACTGACTTCAAAAATATGTTCCGTCATGTTAAATGATTAAAAGATAGTACAAGTATACAAATAAATTATTATTAATCTTTAAACTTGTGTTCTCTTTAACTTTAGTAGGTCAAATTGCACGTTTTGAGTGTTGAAAAGTGAAAGCGTAACATGCCATAGCGATCTATTTGCGCATGCGCAGTGGCCGTGATGCATGCCATGCGTTTCTCCATTCACAAAGACACGCTGCGCAGAAAATGTTGTTTTTCATCCACATAGAAAAGTTCACCATGATTTAAACCAATCGCTGTGCACAGAATATTAGGCAAACCTTTCCTGGAAAACCCCGGATGATGTGTGTTATTGTCACGCGAGATTTGAATGAATGAATGACGTCGAAAGAATGCATGGTCTGAACTAGCGCGAACTGGGAGACACGGTGACTCATAGCGTTATGATTCCGTATATGATTTCTGTTTTCATTTCCGGTCACGGCACGATGGAACTCGCTATGAGTATTTACTACACAGGTAGATAGACCTTGAAAAACCAAATCTAATGCACCTTAGTGATACCTGTATGTCAATTCTAAGTGGAGATATTCACATTTTTGTGAAGGTGTGTCGGGATAAAATATTCACATGATTTCCGCGACTTTGAAACTCTTCAATGTGGCCCATGCCTCCACGTGCGCCATTGTCTCAAACGGGTCATAGACTGTTTGTGGAAATCGGATGTACTGAGCCAGAGGCTTGACAAAACAGTGCAACGTGACTTAATCAATCCATGCCACAAATGAAAATTAATTGGTATGGTGCTAATCCCGTGAAGTCCCATCAGGCAGTAGTGATTAGTGCCGGGCCTCCTGCCCCGAGGGGGTCCACCCAGTATGCCTACAGAAGTTGGATGTGTCAGCCTAAAGGCACAGTATGGCAGCTCCGCTGTAAACAGGCACAAGGCAATCACATCCGAAAACAGACTCTGGATGAACGCAGAAGAAGAATAAGAAATCCCCACATCAATGAGGATGCAAGCGCATGATGACACTGGCAAGCGTCAAAGCCACTGTGACACCACAGCTCCCTGATTTCTTCTTTCCTTCGCTTGAAATTTATCTATAACTGTAACGAAGTGAGTATTCATAGTCAAAGTATGAATAACGCTGTTTTATTCATAGTCGAATTATCAATAAAGCTATATTATTAATTTTGGATAAATTATTTTTGTGTCCTCGGTAGCATAGTGGTCAGAATCTCCGCCTGTAATGCGGGAGACGGGTGTTGGATTCTCCACTGGGGAGAATTTTTTTAAAAAATTTTGTTTTTAGAAATTTATTCGTTGATATAATAAAAAAAATATTAAACATTACGAACTAAAATATAGAACTGAGAAACTCGAAGCTTGTAAATAAAGTGGGCTCTATGGATCTGCGGGCTCTATGGATCTACGGAACGGGGGAGGGGGGGGGGGGGGGACCGGCAGGCGGTGAAGTGATCGAGTTTCGGAATTGATGGATTCAATAAATGTCTTGTTGCAACATCAGCAACTACCATCACTGGCCTTACATCAAAGATCATCTGCGACGAGACCACGAGGACGTCCAAGAAGAAAATGGATTGACGACATCAGAGACATTGTACAACCACACGGAATGACACTATCCAGTGCCGTCCACCGGGCGCTGGAACGCAAATTATTCCTCCCCACGACGCTTGACGGCAGAAGTGGAAGATGATGATGATGATGAATAGATGTCTTTGTTTACCGTGAATTGTATTTGCCAAATAAAATATCAATGTTCCTATTTAAATTAACCACCTTCTTACTGGCTCAAACTAAAATTGACTCGTGTGTGGACGCTGTGACATTCATAGTCGATTATGAATAAACAAAGTGACTATTCATAGTCGAACTATGAATAAAGTCTCCCTAACTGTAATGTTGTCTCTTGTATGAATTTAACTGTCTTTTCTAGTCCACTGAGTTGTCCATAGAGTTTATCTTTCACTGTTGTTTCTCTAGGCTAGAAGGTGTGCCTAGATTTGTTGTATTGTGGGCAGTCTTGGAGTATTGACATGCACAGAAATGAGGTTAAAACAAATACAAACCAGTAGAGTAATAATCACGACAGACAACCCATAAGACTGGTATAGAAAGAGTTAACCAACCATTGACGAGTAAAGACAGGTCAGCAAGATTAAAACAACTTCACGAAAAATAGAGACGACAGGTAGTGACCTGAGTTAGCGAGAGTTCATTCGAGGTGTGGACAGTGAGCAGGACACACACATTCTTCTAAACCTTCAGTTACGAGATACAAATGACTTCAGCCTGTAACATTAAGAAATATAGACAATATAGACCTCCACTCAAGAATGATATTCAAGCATTTAATCTAATAGTGAGGGAAGTGAATGCAGTGAGACTGAAGTGTATTATTCGACCCAACAATCAATCGCACACTGTAAAGTGGCCGTTTAATAGTTTATGTAAAGCTTAATTCACCAACGGCTTCATTCACGTCTACAATGAACAGTAATGACAGCGCCAGCATAAACATAGAAAGCTAACTAGCCAAGAAATAGACTGTCAGCAGTGGTACGATGTACTTGTATTAGCACAGAAAGTGTAGTGAATGCAGGGTCGGCTGCTGAGGCCTCATGTGCTGTATTTGAGATTAAACATTTGTTGGGCTGCAGCTGCGCCTTTTGTTAACTCTGTAGTGAGCATCTGACAGCAAGCGAGTGAGCAAGTGAAGTTTCATGTTGAATTTCTATCATTGGCACCTTACCATCTTGACAGAGGATAGCTTATTACATTGCACTTCAAAAAGGTATAATAACCACAACCCATGGTGGTGATGAATGTGGCTGATAAGGCCAATTCATGCTGTAAATGTTCATCCACAGTGGATGCATGTGAAAACATAGTCATTTTCACCATCATGCACCATCTTACATCTCACACGCTTAGTGTGTGACCTATCTGCAATCATTCTCTCCTTTTTAAAAATTCCATTTCTGATATTTGCCCTGCATGCAACACGTTTGGCGGCGACTTGCTCCCAATTTGCATTATTTATCAATGTCTGTATCAATCATGTCCTGCTTACACACGTCTTTGTATCGTAGTAGAGGCCGACCCCGAGATCTCGTACCCATCTGTAATTCACCAAAAAAGATGTCCTTTGGTATTCTACCATCATCCATCTTCCTAATGTGTCCTATCCATCTAAGCCTACGAAGACTGAGCATGGAACAAACTGTCACACAACCTCATCTTTCTAATACTTCAGTATTTGTTATTTTTTCTTGTCACTTAATACCAAGTATTCTTTGCAGACACCGCAAATGAAAGCTGTTTAAACGTATCTCTTGGTGTGAGTAAGTTGACCAGGCTTTACTGCTATAAAGAAGAGTACTAAGGGCACATGCTTGATAGACAAGGACTTTTGTTTTGGCAGTAAGCTTCCTATTCTCCCAGACTCATTTTGTTATCCTGTTCATTGTTGTTGCTGCCTTACCAATCCTGATGTTGATTTTTTGATCTCGGGATAATTTGCTACTTACCTCTGATCCTAAATATGTAAAACCGTTTACTATCTCCAGTTCGGCATCATCAATAAAGAATGATCCTCCATGTGCACCTTATGACATAATCTGTATCTTCTTTTTGTGAATTGTTAAGCCAAATTCAGAACTTGCATTCAAGAAAGCATATAGTAGACGTAATTCTTCTTCAGAGGGGGTCGTAAATGCAACATCATTTGCAAACAACTCTCTGATAAGTACCCTCTTAATTTTAGTCTTGGCCTTCAATCTCTGAGCATTGTAGTGGCCGCCATCTGAGCATGAGTGGATATATATGTATCCACCATCCTGATCACGAAAGGCATATTTCAGTAGGTGAACAGTATATTCCAAAACAGATGGGAGCTAGTACACAACTTTGCTTAAATCCACTCTTGATTTCAAACTCTTCTGAAGTTGCACCATCAAACTTGATTATACCCATTATGCCTGTGTGGAAAAATTCCACAATGGACAGAAGAGTTGGTGGGCAGCCAATCTTCTTTAGTGCCTTGAACAAACCCTCACGGCTGAGCAAATCAAATGCCTTAGTGAAAGTCGATGAAGGCAATAAACAATGGTTGTTTCTGTTCACAACATTGTTCTTGCATTTGTCGCAGGAGAATATCATATCAATACTAGTCCAGTTCCAATGAAAGCCACACTGTGATTCAGGGTAGACTTGATCTCCCAGGACTTGAAGTCTGCGCATTGCAATTCTGACAAATGCTTTCCCAAAGATACACAGAAGTGAAATACCCCTATAGTTGTTACAGTCGATCCGATCCCCCTTGTTCTTGTACAGTGTTATGAGGCTTGAATCTTTGAAATCCTGTGGGACTTGTCCTTCTCGCCAGCATAGCTCTATTAGTAGGGACTTCGTAACTAGGGAAGGACGCTGTTTTCAGAAAGTTCAAGGTCATTGGGTTCACAGACGACTTCCTGTGGCTGGTGAGTGCAGTATATGAAAATTAACATGTCGTGTTTCCTATTGGATAAATGCGAAACTATTTTTATGAAAATTGCGAATGACAACTTTAACGAGGGCCAAAAGGTTATTCTTGATGCCTGCATGCTTGAGAGCGGTTGAAAGTGGCTTGTTTGAAAGATATTCCCCGTTTTTTGACAAAGGTAAGGAAGTTTATAGTTTGGCTTGTTTATTATCAAAGATATCCTAATTTAACCTGCATTTTTGAACTGCGCATCCAATTTTACATATAAATGTTGACTTTCAACAAGATTCGTTATGCTAGTGACTCACAATAAAATTTTAATTTCAGCAAGGTCGTCGTGTCTACTTTGTAAATTCATTATAATGTCAGAATCATGGCATTTTGGATCATTGTCTGCCTCTTTTAATAATCAAGAAGCTTTACAGTCATGAAGCTAAACAAAATATGAATATACGTTTATATTCTATTAAATATTTATTTTGTTGCTTTATATTTATTTTATTTTTATTTATTATAATATATATATAATAATTTTTTGAAAGTCAAGTCAATTTTCAAAGTTGTCCATGGTCCATTGCTGAAATTTAATTGACTGGTTCACAGTTTTATTTTCATTGATAAATGAATTATCAAGAGAATTATACTTTATTGTGCATTTATGGATGCTGCATCCATTTCTACACATAACTAAAGAGGTTCTGACAAGATTCGTTATACTAAGGTTTAGAAAATAAATGTTTTGTGAGACCACCCAGTTACATCTTTACAATAGGGAAAATTCACAATGGCGGCATCCCAGCATATCCAGACTAGTCCTACTAGTGTATGTTTTATTAAAACACTGGGGATTTAGAATCATAATATACAAAATATCAAATAATTTCTACAGATAATTTGTGTTGTTGATTTAATAATTATTATTCATGTGACGTGGCTGAACCATTGTTGATATATTATATATATAAAGTCATTTTTCAAACCCGTCCGCTCACTTTGTATACTCAGCTCTGGCATCATATTTTATTTTAATTTAGTTGTATATGTTAAATAATAATTTAAATTAAGAGAAGTTATATAATGTTTTTGAAATCTCCAACCAGTTTAGCTTTTATTCTTGTCTTTCTGATTATATTTTTATACATATTTCTTTGGTAGTCTCTGTGGCGAAGTGTTCAAGCCGTTTGACTCATGCTCCGAAGGTTGTGGGTTTGATTCTGGGCCGCGTCCTCAGTTTACGAGTTAAATGTTTCGGAGACTCCTGTGGGTCATCGCTAAAAGCTAAGTAGTTTGCCATTGCTTTCTGAACGACCGGCCCCTATACCTTTTTCGAAAAAACCAGCACCACTGTGTTTCGAACCCGGGTATACAGGCTCACAAACCGCGTTCGCAAGCCCTTAGCCACAGAGACCGTTTCTTTTCTCGTCAGATTTAAATTTAATAATTTATAATTTATAACTTCTTCATGTTATATATCTTTATAATTTTAAGATCAATTTATTATAATGTAAAACATTTTTAAAATAAATATACCTTTAATTAATAATGTATAAATTCTTCATGTTATTTTACAGCATTTTTTTATTTTTTCAGATTTAGTAATCTTTTTATTTTCTCTTTTCAGGTTCTGGAAGACAGAAGAGATATTGAATGCCAAGACAGGTCAGTCACCAACAGAGGTAGTATTTCTCTAATTAAGGACATTTTTCTACGGTGAGTTGAATTTATACCTTTATAGTTTTAATATCTATTTATTATACTGTAAAACAAAGGTTTTTTAATACATATTAAAATTTAAAAATTTGTTGCGTACCCCTTACGGGACGTTGCAGTCAACACTAGCATTATCAGCTGCTGTTGATGTACTAGGCAAGTGTTACGTTCAGTAGTTTGCCATTGCTTTCTGAACGACCGGCCCCTATACCTTTTTCGAAAAAACCAGCACCACTGTGTTTCGAACCCGGGTATACAGGCTCACAAACCGCGTTCGCAAGCCCTTAGCCACAGAGACCGTTTCTTTTCTCGTCAGATTTAAATTTTATAATTTATAATTTATAACTTCTTCATAATTTTAAGATCAATTTATTATAATGTAAAACATTTTAAAAAAAAAATATATCTTTAATTAATAATGTATAAATTCTTCATGTTATTTTACAGCATTTTTTTTATTTTTCCAGATTTAGTAATCTTTTTATTTTCTCTTTTCAGGTTCTGGAAGACAGAAGAGATATTGAATGCCAAGACAGGTCAGTCGCCAACAGAGGTAGTATTTCTCTAATTAAGGACATTTTTCTACGGTGAGTTGAATTTACCTTTATAGTTTTAATAACTATTTATTATTATGTACAACTTTTTAAAAATAAATATACAGTATCTTTAATTTCTTTTTCATTTCTTCTCAGAGTTCACAGTTAGTTAGTCGACAAATCATCCTCATTGAACATCGAACAATTCAATGCATAAGTGTTCAGTTTATTAATCTTCTTTGGCTTTCTGCATACTTTTCTTGTTTACTTCCATAGTCAGGCTACTTGTGATCGAAGCAAAAGCACCGGAACCTTTCTTTGCAATGACAGTGTCACCTTCTGTCCGTAGTTCCTGACTAGTTAGATGCAAATCTGAAATAGTTAATAATGTATAAATTCTTCATGTTATTTTACAGCATTTTTTTTTATTTTTTCAGATTTAGTAATCTTTTTATTTTCTCTTTTCAGGTTCTGGAAGACAGAAGATTGTTGATTCACCTGTTGATTCCAGAAACTCTACCACATTATGCATATGTATTATATATGTTATATAATATTAATAAAGATTACTAACTGAAAAGAAAACTCTTTTAGTTTAGTACATTTTCATCTGTTGACACTTATGCAAATTTAGTAATTTTATTTTAAACGAACCTAATAACAACTATTCATCACTGCAATAATTATCGGTGGCCATTTTTAATTGCTAATTAGGTCACCACACATCATACTGACACAGCAAAGAGACCATAAGGTCTGTAGCATTATTCCGCACAATACCAAATTTATCTTGTAATTTTTAAAGCTAAAATTTAGAAAACGTACGCTAATTTGTGAAATAGTAATTAATTAGCGGCCATTTTTAATTGCTAATTAGGTCACCACACATCATACTGACACAGCAAAGAGACCATAAGGTCTGTAGCATTATTCCGCACAATACCAAATTTATCTTGTAATTTTTAAAGCTAAAATTTAGAAAACGTACGCTAATTTGTGAAATAGTAATTAATTAGCTGCCATTTTTAATTGCTAATTAGGTCACCACACATCATACTGACACAGCAAAGAGACCATAAGGTCTGTAGCATTATTCCGCACAATACCAAATTTATCTTGTAATTTTTAAAGCTAAAATTTAGAAAACGTACGCTAATTTGTGAAATAGTAATTAATTAGCGGCCATTTTTAATTGCTAATTAGGTCACCACACATCATACTGACACAGCAAAGAGACCATAAGGTCTGTAGCATTATTCCGCACAATACCAAATTTATCTTGTAATTTTTAAAGCTAAAATTTAGAAAACGTACGCTAATTTGTGAAATAGTAATTAATTAGCTGCCATTTTTAATTGCTAATTAGGTCACCACACATCATACTGACACAGCAAAGAGACCATAAGGTCTGTAGCATTATTCCGCACAATACCAAATTTATCTTGTAATTTTTAAAGCTAAAATTTAGAAAACGTACGCTAATTTGTGAAATAGTAATTAATTAGCGGCCATTTTTAATTGCTAATTAGGTCACCACACATCATACTGACACAGCAAAGAGACCATAAGGTCTGTAGCATTATTCCGCACAATACCAAATTTATCTTGTAATTTTTAAAGCTAAAATTTAGAAAACGTACGCTAATTTGTGAAATAGTAATTAATTAGCGGCCATTTTTAATTGCTAATTAGGTCACCACACATCATACTGACACAGCAAAGAGACCATAAGGTCTGTAGCATTATTCCGCACAATACCAAATTTATCTTGTAATTTTTAAAGCTAAAATTTAGAAAACGTACGCTAATTTGTGAAATAGTAATTAATTAGCAAAATAATTAGCGGCCATTTTTACTTCCTAATTAGGTCACCAGACATCATGTCAAAAAATAAATAACATGACCAGTTAGGCCTTGCAACCCCGATCGCAGTGATGTATGGTTGCTAAGATGTTCGTTTATAAACAAAACAGATAGTCTCAAAAAACACTAAAATTTTGATAATCTGGGCCAGATTTTGACCAGGACGCAAAAAAATCCTCCAGTGAGCACTCTTTTGTGAAAATTTTAGTCCAAAGGTCACGACACTCAAATTTACATAACTAAGCTTAGAATTGAGATACATAACTCATTGAGGTACCGTTAGATTTGGTTTTTCAAGGCCTATCTATCTGTGGTTCTCCCAATAGTAAATGATCAATTTGAAAATCATGATCAGAAAGCCTACTATTAGCTGGTGGATCTATAGAACGAGTGTATCCCACTCCTGATAACCCCTATTGGAATCCCATCCTTACCTGGAGTCTTGCCAGGGGCAAGTTCATTTATAACACACTTAACTTCTGTTTGGTGGGAAGTGTGTCCAGGTGGTCAAGAGTTGGCAGAGCCTCTATGGCGTTGAGGGCATCATCCGCTAGTTTGGTCTCGCTTGAGTAAAGCTCCAAATAGTGCTCTACCCATCTATCCATCTGCTGTTTCTTATCAATGATGATTTCTCCAGTCATGGTTTTCAATGGTGAACTTCTTTTGGTCATTGGACCAAAAGCCTTCTTTATCCCTTCATACATGCTTCTGATGTATCCCTTATCACTTGCATTTTGAATGTACTCAAATAACTTGATCCAATAGTCGTTTGCACACTGCCTGGCAGCCGTTTGCACATCCTTCCTAGCTTGCTTCAGCTCACTGAGAGTGTTTCACGTTCTTTCCTTGTTTCTTAATTAAGACAGATATCTTCTTTCTATCAATCAAGGGCTGCAGTGTCTGTCTGTTTGCCGCAAACAAGTCTTACCTCTTATGGTCCACAATGCCATAAGCCCCTACCACTGTTTTATAAAGAGTTTCCTTAAGTTTACCCCCCTTTTAATTTGCTGTACAATTTTCTGATGTATCAGTGAAAGCTTCTTCATATTGTTGTTGGAACTCAAAGCACTTATTACGATCTTGGGTGTTAATAATATTAATCCTGGGGCTAGATTTGTGTTTAGCTGTGTAGATTCTTTTTGATCTTGGTCTAACCCTTGCTACAATTAAAAAATGATCAGTATCACAATCCATCCATCATCCATCATGTGCCATGCCGGTAAACGTGGATGGTCGTGATTCGCCATTTCACTCGATCATCAAAGTCATGGATCAGCTAAGAGCCTGTGTCTCGACCATACCATGTGGTAAAACCATCCAGGTATTTACTTCTCTGTCTTCCCCTTGTTCTCTTCCCCTCGATCTTGCCAGTTGTCACAGAGTTCTCTAATTTTTTATCCTTATAACGTCCAAAAAATTTTGACTGTTTATGTCTTAATTTCTCTAATCAGTTTATGATTTTCATTTGTTTCTTGTATGACTTGGTTGTTGGTTTTTCTATCTGTCCATGGTATTCTTTGCATTCTCCTCAGAAACCACATGCCCACAGCCATCAGATGTTTTTCCGCTTGACTGCTTATTGTCCAAGCTTCACGACCATACAAAAGTACCGGCTCTATGTATCACCTCAACACTCTTTTTCTCATAGCAATTGACATCTTCTTATTGGTCAGTATGTTTGTCATCTTGCATAAGGCTACCTTTGCCATGGCGATTCTTGGTCTAATCTCTTCAAGGTATCTCCCATCAGATGTTATGATTGTTCCAAGATAATTGTACAGATTAACTTGTTTAAGACTATTCCCTGTTACCTGTATATCACATTGTGGTATTTCTTTCTTCCTAGTGACGACCATAATCTGTCTTCTTACAATTCCATTCTAACCCTAGTTGTTCACTGTGTGCGATAACCGCATCTGCTAATTGTTGCTGATCCTGCTGATTGTCTGCAGTCATTGCTTCATCATCTGCATATGTATTGTTATTGATATTTCCTCCTCCAATGATGATTACTTTCTTATCATGTATATTTCTGAAAATATTTTCACTATACAGGAAGAACAGATCTGGAGACATTACATATCCCTGTCTCACACCTCTCTTAATAGGCTGATATTGACCTACTTCATTATCAATTCTGATTTCAGCTTGTTGTTTCCAAAATATGTTTTTTACAAGTCTAAGGTCTTTTCCATCAATTTGTAGATCTTCAAGCATCCTTATGTCGACATGTCTCACTTTATCGAAAGCCTCTGTGTAGTCAATAAAGCAAAGATATAGATCTTTGTTTACTTCTGTAGAACGTTCAGTTACTGTTCTCAGCATGTACACAGCATTTACCTTGCCTTCTACAAACCCACATTGTTCTTCTCCTATTTGGGGTTGTATTTTCTTCCTAACTCTTTGCATGATAATTCTTAGCAAAATCTTCGTGATGTGGCTCATTACACTAATTGTTCTATGTTGATCACATTCCAAGGCTCCTGATTTCTTTGGGATTGCAATAAATACAGAATTACATAATGCATGAGGTATATTTCCAGTGTATATAGTGTTCAGCAGTCGGGTGACTGCTTGCCTGTTTTCATATGGTTAAGAACATTCTGAACCTCCATCTTCAAAATTGATGGTCCTTCATTATTATTTTGAATATTAGCAACAGAGATGTAGTTCCTGAGACGAATGTTGCGAATTCCTTGGACTGCCAGAGTAACTAACGACGACTGCCTGAAACAGGCTAACGAAACTAGAACATTATATACAACAATAAGACAGAGACAAACAGCTTTCCTCGGTCATGTGATGAGAAGAGAGGCATTGGAGAACATCGTAACAACTGGAAAGATCGAGGGGAAGAGAGGCAGCGGTAGACCAAGAGAAGTGATGCTGGATGGATTGAGATGGAGGCATGGAGGAATATCAGCAGCAGAGTTGATCCAGAAAACCAAAGACCGAGATCTATGGAGAGCCATGAACGCCTACGCCAGCCGGCACGGCACTTGATGATGATGATGACTGTTCTTCTCTGTTATCATCATACAGGTTTTTCACATAATCTGACCATACATTTTAAATCTGATATTTTTCTATTATGATTTTTCCATCTTTTGTTTTTAGGCAGCCTGCTGATGTACGTATTCTTTTATTAGTAAGCTCTTGAATTATTTTGTGCATTAATTTAGTATTTTTATTGTTGTGTTGTTTTTCAGTTTCTATGTAATTTTTCTCAAGCCATGTTTCTTTTGCCTCCTTACATAATATTCTGACTTTTCTATGAATGTTTTCATATTTGGCAGGATTATTTTCGTTGTGTCTTCTTGTTTCCATTAGTTGTAAAATTTCTTCAGTCATCCCTTTCTTACGACCCACTTTCTTTAAATTTGGAATAATTGTTTCTGCAGCCAAACTGATTGCATTTTTCAACATTTCCCATTCACACACGTGCACGCGCGTGCACGCACACACACACACACACACACACACACACATATATATATATATATATATATATATATATATATATATATATATATATATATATATATATATATATATATATATATGTTTGTGTCAAGTCTTAGTCAGATATGACTGAGCTACCGTATAACAGTAGACGGTACTACCTGCTTTCTGTTAGCTCTGAATGCTGGGCGGCGCTTACCAAACCCGACACCCCACATTGTGCCAACGGCTTCGGGCGGAAGAGCGCAATTGGTGCGAGGAAATGCAACCTAAAGACAAAATGTCATGGCAGGGCAGACCAGGCTCTAAGCCATGATTGGCGGCTGGTCTAGGATCAAAGCTCCGACAGGTGGACAGTTAGAGCATTTGCTTTGCTGATCCTGCAGCTTGTCTTGTACCAGATGTAGAGATGTTACCTTTCCTCTGGAGTGAATCAGGAGAGGGATCATGCTGCATGGGCAACACATGATCTCTATATTTTAGCCCAGGCTTTGTGCTATGGAGAGGCAATAACTCCATCCCTGGTCTTAACCGGTCTCGGAATCAAAGCGAGAGGCAACCGTTACGGGTTATAAGTCCCTGTCAATTGGCGTAGACATGGGGCGCCATGCGTTGCCTCTGACGGTGGGAGACACTTACAGGTGTCACTGATCAGCTACCGCCCGCCTCAAGCTGGGAAGCCCCTGGCTAATTGGGTGCTAATCCGCCACAGCCTGCCTGCTTCAATGGGTGCTTGGGCTAGGACAAAATCTGAATCGCAGGCTGTAAAACCAATGCACCAGGTACTAATAAAAAGAAAAATAGAAACCTCAAGCTACGGTTTGCAACCTGGAACATGAGAACCATGTGTTCAGGATTTTCCACTGACTTGACCAATATTGACGATGCGAGAAAAACGGCTGTGATTGATGCCGAACTCAGCCATCTTAACATTGATATTGTTGGCCTGCAGGAGACTCGCCTCGCTGAGGAAGGGTCACTCAGGGAAAACAATTACGCCATTTTTTTGGAAGGGTAGAGGGTAGGCAGAAAAAAGACAACACGGTGTGGGCTTTGCAGTGAAGAATTCGCTACTGGCAATGATTGAAATTCCAGCAGGAGGAAATGAATGTGGTTTTGCCACCATTATTACTGCATATGCACCGACACTCGATTCCTCTGATGATGTGAAGGATTCGCTCTATGAGGAGTTAGACTCCATGATCAAGGCAGTTCCAAAATCTGACTACATTTATATGCTCGGTGATTTCAATGCTCGTGTGGGCAAGGACTCGAGTTCATGGCCAGTGTGCCTTGGAAAATACAACATTGGTCACATGAATGAAAACAGGCAACGGCTGCTGGAGCATTGTACCAGAAATGACATATGTATTACAAACTCCTTTTTTAAAACAAAAGAGCTGCATAAGGTCACATGGAAACATTCAAGATCCGGCCATTGGCACCAGCTGGACTTCATCATCATACGGAGACAACATCTGAACCATATATCATTGACTCGAAGTTACCACAGTGCTGACTGTGATACGGATCATTCTTTGGTTGTTGCAAGGGTTAGACTGAGACCAAAGAGAATCTACACAGCTAAACACAAATCTAGCCCCAGGATTAATATTATTAACACTCACGATCCTGAAAAGTGCTTTCAGTTTCAACAGCAACTTGAAGAAGCTTTCACTGATACACCAGAAAATTGTACAGTAAATGAAAAGTGGGGTCAACTGAAGGAAACTTTATAAAACTGCCGTAGGGGTTTACGGCACTGTAGATCATAAGAGGCAGGACTGGTTTGCGACAAACAGCCAGACTCTGCAGCCCTTGATTGATAAGAAGAAGATAGCTCTCTTAAGAAACAAGGAAAGACCAACGCATAACACTCTGAGTGAGCTAAAGCAAGCTAGGAAGGATGTGCAAAAGGCTGCCAGGCAGTGTGCAAATGATTATTGGATCAAGTTATGTGAGTCCATTCAAATCACTAGTGATAAGGGAAACATCAGAAGCATATATGAAGGAATAAAGCAAGCTCTGGTCCAATGATCAAAAGAAGTGCACCATTGAAAACCTTGACCCCCTCTGCCGTGCGTCCACCTTGACGAGGTAGAGGGGCTTGAGCGTTCCAATGACCCCAAGAGCTATGCCGACGGTAGCACAGCTACTGGTAGGGTCACCCATGTCGGACAGGTCAAGGGAGAGGGACCAGACGAAGTGACGCACAAACCTGCTGCCTTGTAGGTAGACTGGGGACAGTCAAAGGCTAGGGAAAGCATCCTGAACAAATGCTTGTCGAAATCGGATGTACTGAGCCACAGGCTTGACAAAGAAGTGCAACGTAACTTTATCAATTCATGATGCCACAGATGAAAATTAATCGTTATGGTGCTAATCCCGTGAAGTCCCATCAGGCGGTGATAGTGCCAGGCCCCCTGCCTCGAGGGGGTCCACCCATGACTACTGGTGGTCACCTTCCCCTGTGCTGTGGAGTCAAGGCACAGAGGAGTAGGTTAAGAGCTATTGACCAAACACCCCGGACACTCAACATACTACAATGGAATGCAGGAGTTTATAACAAGAAAGCCTCCCTAACACAGCGTCTTCATAAAGATAGAATAGATGTGGCATGCATTCAAGAGACACACCTCAACGCCAATCGCACATTTTCAGTCGAGGGATATCAGGCCACACGTTTCGACCGCGAAGGACACAAAGGAGGAGTTGTAATACTTACACGAAATACAATACCTTGCAGCGAAGTATCTGTGATCTCTGACAACCAAGCGGAAATTATAGGTGTTGATATAATGATAAAGGACGTGAAAATAAGAATTTACAATCTATATAGCCCGGCAGATAAGGATCTTACACTCTCAAACATGGAAATAACTGACACAAATTGCATTGTTGTCGGAGACTTTAATAGCCGTTCAGAAAGATGGGGATACCCAGATACTGACAAAAGAGGAGATGAAGTGGAGGACTGGGAAATAGACTCAAATCTCCATCTACTTAACAAAGCGGATGACACACCGAGCTTCTACTCCAGAAGATGGATTACCACTTCTACTCCAGACTTAGCTTTCTGCACAGGAGACATCCTCCACAAAATCGATCGCCATGTGCTGGACCAATTAGCAGGTAGTGACCACAGACCAATCAAGCTTGTAATAAATATGGAGTATGTTCCACAGGAGCAAAAGCCTTTGCCCCGTTGGAATTACAAACGAGCAGATTGGGACAGATTTGCCATACTAACAGACAAATATTGTGAAAACGTAAATACACGATATGGCAACATGAAGCAAATGGTGGAAAGTCTAAACAGAGCAATAATACAGGCGGCCACTGAGTCTATTCCAAGAGGAGCAAGGAAAAATTACAAACCATACCGGACTGAAGAACTACAATTTTTGGAGGACAAAGTTGAAGATGCTAGGAAGACCGCAGAGAGAGAACAAACAACTGAAGCGAACATCTCTCTCAAAGCCATCTCAGCAAAATATAAAAGAACAGTAAATCAAACAACAAGAGATTGTTGGAGGAAAAAAACAGAAAACCTGAATTTTGACAGGGATGGAAACAAACTATGGAAACTAGTGAAAGCCATGAACAATGAAGGACCTAGAAACAAACAAATAACAATTAAACAAGGAAATGCCTTGCTTACAGGAAAAAAGGCTGCAAATGCACTAATGGAACACTATGCCAGTGCAAACCACATTGATATTACAGCCGAACAGAAGAAAGCAATCAAAGATAAACAGATACATCATACATATACAGAGACAGCAGCAGAATATATGATGGCAAATCTAACAATGGAAGAAATGGAACAGGCAATGAATACCCTTAAAAAGAAGACATCACCAGGAAAGGATGGAATCACATGAAATGCTAATAGGACTAGGCACTAAGGCAAAAAAGAAACTACTAGCAGTCCTAAATTACAGCTGGAAGAGGGGAATAGTCCCACAGGCATGGAAGGAAGCTATACTAATACCAGTCCCAAAGAAAGGAAAAGACCTGGAAGAACCAAATGGCTATCGACCTATCAGTCTTCTTAGCTGTGTAGGAAAATTAATGGAACACATTATCAATGGCAGGCTAACATGGCATCTGGAAGAAAACCAACTCTTAACACCTCACCAAGCAGGATTCAGAAAGTACAGATCTACTGAAGATCAAATAACCTATATAGCTCAGGAAATAAGAGGATGCCTTCCAAGAGAAAAAGCACACACTAGCAGTCTGGATAGATTTAGAAAAAGCATTTGATAAAGTATGGAAGGAAGGACTGAAAGTAAAACTGCAAAAAAATGCATGTTTGCGGGAAAATGTACAAATGGATCAGCCACTACCTTGAGAACAGAACTGTCAGGACAAAAGTACAAGGACAAACCAGCAAAATGATGCTGTTGGAGCAAGGTGTCCCCCAAGGAGGAGTTCTTTCACCAACATTATTCCTAGCATATATAAACGACATCACGGAAAATTTTCCAGCCAGAGTACACACATCATCCTTTGCAGATGACCTAGCCATATGGACATCTGAAGAATATATTAGTACAGCTAACAGCAGAATACAGCAAGCCTTATTAGCGCTAGAGGACTGGTCAAAATCATGGCTAGTGAAGATAAGTGAGGAGAAAACAACATGCACAGTGTTCTCCCTCTCAAATAAACCTCAGCAACCTAAGCTGGTATTGAATGGAAAAATATTGCGCCATGAAGAAAATCCAAACTATCTAGGAGTCACCTTTGATCGTCGCCTGACATGGAAGACACAGGTTGAGAAAAATCGAACAAGAGCAAGGCAGAGAATGGCAATCATGAAAAAGCTTGCTGGTACAACGTGGGGAGCAGATGAGAAAGTTCTCAAGAAGTTATATACTGGACGGGTGAGGCCAGTACTGGAATATGGCATTGCAGCTTGGGCAACAGCAGCTAAGTCAAACTTTAACAAAATAAGTAGAGTCCAAAACCAAGGAATGCGAATCATAACTGGAAGCCTGAAGACAACGCCTATTAATGAACTAGAAAAGATCACTTGTTTACAACCAATGCAGGATAGAAGAGATAGCAGAGCCCAGCAACAAGCAGAAAAATTTAGAAGATTGACAGACCACCCTATGTATAAAAGGTTTAATGGTTTTGGAAAGGGACGACTGAAGCGTAGCAACTTTGTCGAAACTGCAAAACGAAAGATTAGGGCAGATCCCATACTTAACATATCAACAGTCAAACCTATTTACAATGCAGACAAGTTCCCAGCTTGGAGACAGCAGCAACTGCCTGAGATGATAGAAAACATTCCTGGTATTGAGAAAAAGAACACTCAGCATGAAACCGAAAGAAGAGAAATAACCCTAAACTACATAAAAGAACATTACCCAAGCAGGAATTGGACCCATGCATATACAGATGGATCAGCCAAAAATTCAATAGAGAATGGAGGAGGAGGAATTCTCCTAAATTTAAAAAATGGAGTGAAAAAAACACATTCAATGGCAACTGGAAAATTTTCAAGTAACTTCAAAGCGGAGGTAGAGGCTCTGAAAACTGCAGCAGAAATGCTCCTGATGGAGGAAAATAAAGAGAAGCAAATAGCTATCTTCACAGATGCAAAGTCAGCTGTCTCAATACTGAAGAGCAATAACAGCACAGAACTAACTGACCTAAGAGCAGCACTCCATGGTCTATGCCAGAAATCCAAAAAAGTTGTAATACAGTGGATCCCATCACATTGCAGTATACCTGGAAACGAAGAGGCTGACAGACTGGCAAAAGAGGGCGGACGACTACCACAGCCTGACATAGACATAACCTATAATGAGGCAAAGAGGTTGATAAAAAGCACTTATAGAACCAAATGGGAATCAGAGCATCCAGGCCATCAGAAGGATGATGCATATTACAAACTCAACCGAAAAGAACAAGTAGCAATCTTCAGACTCCGCACAGGACATAACAGGCTGAAATACCACTTGTTCAATAAACTAAAGATAGGAGATACCGATGAATGTAATTGTAGAACTGGAAAAATGACAGCAAAACATTTTCTGCAGGAATGCCCAACGTATGCAGAACAGAGAAAGATATTTTGGCCCACACCTGCTTCATTTGAGGACAAGCTCTATGGAGATATCAACAAGCTAAAGTTGACCGCAGATTACTTTAACTATATACAGGTTGACATTTAAAGGTGCATGAAGACCCAGAGGCATGAAATGGAATATTGCTTGGATAGCAAATCCATTACGTGGAAAGTCCAAATCAAAAGCCCATTGTGTGGGCTTCATAAAAGGTGGAAAAGTGTCCTAGTGGCACGAAATGGAATATTGCTTTGATAGCAAATCCATTACGTGGAAAGTCCGAATCAAAAGCCCACTGTGTGGGCTTCATAAAAGGTGGAAAAGTGCCCTAGTGGCACGAAATGGAATATTGCTTGGATAGCAAATCCATTACGTGGAAAGTCTGAATCAAAAGCCCACTGTGTGGGCTTCATAAAAGGTGGAAAAGTGGCACGAAATGGAATATTGCTTGGCTAGCAAATCCATTACATGGAAAGTCCGAATCGAAAGCTCACTGTGTGGATGTCATCTGCAGACTGCATACTTCTGGTTTCCGGAAGAACAGCCTATGGTGAACGGAAGGCCCAATATACGGAAGTGAGGCTAAGCAGCCATGTGCAGGACGTGACGATTCCTTGGGTGAGCCCAGTACCAGAGCGCTATGTATTGGCTCTGCAAGTATGGAAGCCTCCTTGGATGGCGGGGAATGCCCATGGTCTGCCCCTGCCTTCCCTTGAGGGCTGACCAGGATCTTTGGCTGTTCTATATGGACCAGCTGGGATGGAGGATAACACCACAACAGTGAGAGTCAAACGTCCTAAGAAACCCCCGGGAAGGTTAACCCGGTCAACAAATGCCCGCAGAAGTCGGATGTGTCGGCCTAACGGCGCAAGAACGCAGCTCTGCTGTAAACAGGCACAACGCAATCACATCCGAAAAAAAAAACTCCGGATGAACGAAGAAGAAGAAGAAAACCTTGACTGGAGAAATCATAACTGATAAGAAACAGCAGATGGACAGATGGGTAGAGCACTATTTGGAGCTTTACTCAAGTGAGACCAAACTAGCGGATGATGCCCTCAATGCCATAGAGGCTCTATCAACTCTTGACCACCTGGACACACTTCCCACCATAACAGAAAATAAGTGTGCTATAAATGAACTTGCATCTGGCAAGGCTCCAGGTAAGGATGGGATTCCAATTGAGGTTATCAGGAGTGGGCAAGACACACTCACTCTACAGATCCACCAGCTAATAGAGCTATGCTGGCGAGAAGGACAAGTCCCACAGGATTTCAAAGATTAAAGCATCATAACACTGTACAAGAACAAGGGGGATCGGGGCGACTGCAACAACTATAGGGGTATCTCACTTCTGTGTATTGTTGGAAAAGTATTTGCCAGAATTGTTCTGCGCAGACTTCAAGTCCTAGGAGATCAAGTCTACCCCGAATCACAGTGTGGCTTTCGACAGAACCGGTCTACCACTGATATGATATTCTCATTTGCGAAAAATGCAAGAAAAATGCAGTGAACAGAATCAACCACTGTTTATTGCCTTCATCGACCTCACA
Organism: Cepaea hortensis; assembly: GCA_963921405.1. NCBI lineage: Eukaryota > Metazoa > Mollusca > Gastropoda > Stylommatophora > Helicidae > Cepaea > Cepaea hortensis. The sequence continues at coordinate 15,437,462 of OY992878.1, forward strand.
AAGGCATTTGATTTGGTCAGTCGTGAGGGTCTGTTCAAGTCACTAAAGAAGATTGGCTGCCCACCAACTCTTCTGTCCATTGTGGAATTGTTCCACACAGGCATGAAGGGTATAATCACGTTTGATGGTGCAACTTCTGAAGAGCTTGAAATCAGGATTGGAGTTAAGCAAGGTTGTGTACTAGCTCCCACTCTTTTTGGAATATACTTTTCACTTCTACTGAAATATGCCTTTCGTGATCAGGATGGTGGTATATACATTCACTCACGCTCAGATGGCGGCACAATGCTCAGAGATTGAAGGCTAAGACCAAAATTAGGAGGGTACTGATCAGAGAGTTGCTTTTTGCAGATGATGCTGCAGTTACGACCCACTCTGAGGAAGAATTGCAATGTCTACTATCTGCATTCTCCAATGCTTGTTCTGAATTTGGTTTAACAATTAGCAAAAAGAAGATATAGATTATGTCACAAGGTGCACATGGGGTACCATCAATCTTTATTGACGACGCTGAACTAGAGATAGTAGACCATTTTACATATCTAGGATCAGTGGTTAATAGCAAATTATCCCTAGATCAGGAAATCAACATCCGGACTGGTAAGGCAGCAACAACAATGAACAGGTTAAGAAAAAGAGTCTGGGAGAACAGGAAGCTTACTGCCAAAACAAAAGTCCTTGTCTATCAAACCTGTGTCCTTAGTACTCTTCTTTATAGCAGTGAAACCTGGACAACTTACTCACACCAAGAGAAACGTTTAAACAGCTTTCATATGCGGTGTCTACGAAGGATTCTTAGTATTAAGTGGCAAGACAAAATCACAAATACTGAAGTATTGGAAAGATCAGGTTGTGTGACGGTTTATTCCATGCTCAGTCTTCGTAGACTTAGATGGATAGGATATCTTAGGAGGATGGATGATGGTAGAATACCAAAGGACATCTTTTTTGGTGAATTACAGATGGGTAAGAGATCTCTGGGTCGGCCTCTACTACGACACAAAGATGTGTGTAAGCGGGACATGATTGATACAGGCATTCATAATGCACATTGGGAGCAAGTCGCCACTGAACGTGTTGCATGGAGGGGAAACATCAGAAATGGAATAAAGACAAAGGAGAAAATTATTGCAGATAAGTCTCACACCGAGCATATGAGACGTAAGATGGTGCATGATGGTGGAAATAATCACATGTTCACATGCACCCACTGTGAACGAACATATACAGCGCGAATTGACCTTACCAGTCACATTCGCTACCACTATGGGTAAAAGTTATTATGCCTTTTTGAAGCACAAACTATCGTCTGTTAAGACGGAAAGGTGCCTATATATATATATATATATATATATATATATATATGCAAGGTGCCTATATATATATATATATATATATATATATATATATATATATATATATATATATATATATATATATATTTGCATTTCCTTTTACAGGACATTGAGTCAACACCAGTATTTTTCAGCTGCTGTTGATGTCTTGTCAAGTTTTACGTTCAGTAGTTTGCCATTGATTTCTGAACGACTGGCTCACATACACCTGTAATTAACCAACGTGATGCGATCCACTGCCGAATCTCATGCAGTGACTTATTGGGAAGTTATAGAAGCTTAAACATTTTGTTATATGTTGCCTGCTGCTCTAGTGTTTAAATAAATGTTCACTGTTTGTGTGTTTCAGAAATACATCACTGTTGCCAGAGTTGTGACTTCCTATGTCACATAAGTGCGGCCATAAATAGAAAAGATGGCATCTGATCACATTAAATTGGAGTTTGTGAAACAAGAACGTCCAGAAGATTACAACTATGGTATGATATAATCGTATGATTACAACTCTCATGACAGATTCAATAACATGGAAGGTTACTGCAGCCTTGAAGACATGGCAGGACACACAGACACAGGATCAAGCGTGACTGAAAATAAAATAACTCACTCACCATGAAAAAATATTGTTTAATGATAATGGGATTGAGAATAGTTATATAATTTCAGTTAAACGTGAGGAATGTAATAGGATACCAGAGTTGATTGAGAATAGTTATATAACTTCAGTTAAACGTGAGGAATGTGATAGGATACCAGAGTGCATGTCATCTACCAATGAAATTAACAATAAACTAAGGTGTGTGGCTAATGAGACTGGTGAATTACAAACTGTAGAAACATCAGTGACATGTACACAGATCTCTGAGAATTCTCTTGATTATAATGATAGTTTTACCAGTTGTATTCATCAGAGATCGAAGCTCCGACAGGCGGACAGTTAGAGCATTGCTTTGCTGATCCGGCAGCTTCTGCAGCTTGTCTTGTTCCAGATGTAGGGGTGTTACCTTTCCTCTGGAGTGAACTAGGCAGGCCGAGAGAGGGATCATGCTGCATGGGCAACACATGATCTCTATATTTTAGCCCAGGCTTTGTTGGAAATGACCACGTGTTCACATGCACCCACTGTGAACGGACATTTACAGCGCAAATTGGCCTTATCAGTCACACTCGCTACCGCCATAGTTAAGAGTTATTATGCCTTTTTAAAGCACAAACTATCGTCTGTCAAGACGGCAAGGTGCCAATGTTAATTCATCAGAGAATAAAACAAGAATCCACAACTTACACGTCTGAAGTGTGTGACCAAATTGCTGGTGAAGATATATACTTAAACAGAAAGATAAAAACAAATTTAGCAGATAAATCTTACTAGTGTGGTGATTGTGGTGCATCTTTTAATATAGCTGACAGTCTGAAGCTCCACAAGAGAACGCATATAGAAGAGAAACTTTACAAATGTGGTGATTGTGGTGCATATTTTACTCACACTGACCATTTAGTGTACCACTTGAGAACATATACAGGAAAGAAACATTACAAATGTGATAATTATGGGGCATCTTTAACTGAAGCTGCCAACATGAAGCCGCACAATAGAACATGTACAGGAGAGAAACCTTACAAGTGTGATGATTGTGGTGCAGCTTTTAATCATGCTGGCACTCTGAGGCTCCACAGAAGAACACATACAAGAGAGAAACTTTATGAGTGTGCTTATTGTGGTGCAACATTTACTCACTCTTCTAGTTTGATTAACCACAAGAGAACACATTCAGGAGAGAAACCTTACAAATGTGATGATTGTGGTGTATCTTATGCTCATAGTGGAAATTTAGTTTACCACTTGAGAACACATATAGGAGAGAAACCTTGTGAATGTGATTATTGTGGTGCAACATTTACTCGCCCTTCTGGTTTGATTAACCACAAGAGAATACATACAGGAGAGAAACCTTACAAATGTGATGATTGTGGTGCAGCTTTTAATCATGCTACTAGTCTGAAGCTCCACAAGAGAACACATACAGGAGAGAAACCTTACAAATGTGATGATTGTGGTGCATCTTTTGATTATACTGGCAAGTTATTTTACCACTTGCGAACACATACTGGAGAGAAACCTTACAAATGTGATGATTGTGGTGCAGCTTTTAATCATGCTGGCAGTCGGTGGCTCCACAAGAGAACACATACAGGAGAGAAACCTTACAAATGTGATGATTGTGGTGCAGCTTTTAATTATGCTAGTAGTCTGAAGTTCCACAAGAGAACACATACAGGAGAGAAACCTTACAAATGTGATGATTGTGGTGCATCTTTTACTTATACTGGTAAGTTAGTTTGCCACTTGAGAAGACATACTGGCGAGAAACCTTACAAATGTGATGAGTGTGGTGCAGCTTTTAATCGTGCTGACAGTCTGAATCTCCACAAGAGAAATCATACAGGAGAGAAACCTTACACATGTGATGATTGTGGTGCATCTTTTACTCAAAATGCCAAGTTAGTTTACCACTTGAGAACACATTCTGGAGAGAAATCTTACAAATGTGATGATTGTGGTGCAGCTTTTAATTATGCTGGCTATCTGAGGCTCCACAAGAGAACACATACAGGAGAGAAACCTTACATTTGTGATGCTTGTGGTGCATCTTTTACTAAAGCTGGCCATCTGAAGCACCACAAAAGAACACATACAGAAGAAAAAAATTACAAATGTGATGATTGTGGTGCATATTTTACTCACACTGACCATTTAGTGTGCCACTTGAGAACACTTACAGGAGAGAAACATTACAAATGTGATAATTGTGGGGCATCTTTAACTAAAGCTGCCAATATTAAGATGCACAAAAGAACATATTCAGGAGAGAAACCTTACAAATGTGATGATTGTGGTGCATCTTATACTCATAGGGGCTATTTAGTTTACCACTTGAGAACACATACAGGAGAGAAACCTTATGAATGCGATTATTGTGGTGCAACATTTACTCGCTCTTCTAGTTTGATTAACCACAAGAGAACACATACAGGAGAGTAATCTTACAAATGTGATGATTGTGGTGCAGCTTTTAATTATGCTAATAGTCTGAAGTTCCACAAGAGAACACATACTGGAGAGAAACCTTACAAATGTGATGATTGTGGTGTAGCTTTTAATCGTGCTGACAGTCTGAATCTCCACAAGAGAAATCATACAGGAGAGAAATCTTACAAATGTGATTATTGTGGTGCATCTTTTGCGCATATTGGCAAGTTAGTTTACCACTTGAGAACACATACTGGAAAGAAACCTTACAAATGTGATGATTGTGGTGCAGCTGTTAATCATGCTGGCAGTCTGAGGCTCCACAAGAGAACACATACTGGAGAGAAAGCTTACAAATGTGATGATTGTGGTGCAGCTTTTAATCGTGCTGGCAGTCTGAAGCTCCACAAGAGAACACATACTGGAGAGAAACATTACAAATGTGATGATGGTGGTGCATCTTTTACTCGAGCTGGCAATCTGAAATGCCACAAGAGAACATATACAGGAGAGACACCTTACAAATGTGATGATTGTGGTGCATCTTTTACTAAAGCTGGTAATCTGAAACGCCACAAGAGAACACATACAGGCGAGAAACTGTAGTTTATCATCTTGTCTTCTTGCGCCCTTTGTTCCTTATTAGAGTGCAAACCTTTAACCAACTTGTAGCAAGTCATCCTAACCGTTGCTGTCTTGTTCAGCTCCCTCCATGTCCTCCCAATATTATTCCTCTGTCTCTAATTCTCTTCTGCTTGTGTTTTTAGGCATCACTCTATTGCATTGGTCCTCTTAGTAATAGACAAGGAACTTTTATTATACCATTATCAGATGTTATTATGTCTAACTCAGTGTCTGTCCTCTTCTCACCTCTTGATTGTCTTGAATTTGTTTAGTTCTCTCCATGAGCTCCACATTGGTGATTCTTTCTACCATTTTATTCCTGTTCTACATAGACACCAGTTAATACATGCTTGTAGTTTATCATTTTATTCCTGTTCTACATAGACACCAGTTAATACATGCTTGTAGTTTATCACTTTATTCCTGTTCTACATAGACACCAGTTAATACATGCTTGTAGTTTATCATTTGATTCCTGTTATAGACACCAGTTAATACATGCTTGTAGTTTATCACTTTATTCCTGTTCTACATAGACACCAGTTAATACATGCTTGTAGTTTATCACTTTATTCCTGTTATAGACACCAGTTAATACATGCTTGTAGTTTATCACTTTATTCCTGTTCTACATAGACACCAGTTAATACATGCTTGTAGTTTATCACTTTATTCCTGTTCTACATAGACACCAGTTAATACATGCTTGTAGTTTATCACTTTATTCCTGTTCTACATAGATACCAGTTAATACATGCTTGTAGTTTATCACTTTATTCCTGTTATAGACACCAGTTAATACATGCTTGTAGTTTATCACTTTATTCCTGTTCTACATAGACACCAGTTAATACATGCTTGTAGTTTACCACTTTATTCCTGTTATAGACACCAGTTAATACATGCTTGTAGTTTATCACTTTATTCCTGTTCTACATAGATACCAGTTAATACATGCTTGTAGTTTATCACTTTATTCCTGTTATAGACACCAGTTAATACATGCTTGTAGTTTATCACTTTATTCCTATTCTACATAGACACCAGTTAATACATGCTTGTAGTTTACCACTTTATTCCTGTTCTACATAGACACCAGTTAATACATGCTTGTAGTTTACCACTTTATTCCTGTTCTACATAGACACCAGTTAATACATGCTTGTAGTTTATCACTTTATTCCTGTTATAGACACCAGTTAATACATGCTTGTAGTTTACCACTTTATTCCTGTTCTACATAGACACCAGTTAATACATGCTTGTAGTTTACCACTTTATTCCTGTTATAGACACCAGTTAATACATGCTTGTAGTTTATCACTTTATTCCTGTTATAGACACCAGTTAATACATGCTTGTAGTTTATCACTTTATTCCTGTTCTACATAGACACCAGTTAATACATGCTTGTAGTTTACCACTTTATTCCTGTTCTACATAGACACCAGTTAATACATGCTTGTAGTTTATCACTTTATTCCTGTTATAGACACCAGTTAATACATGCTTGTAGTTTACCACTTTATTCCTGTTCTACATAGACACCAGTTAATACATGCTTGTAGTTTATCACTTTATTCCTGTTCTACATAGACACCAGTTAATACATGCTTGTACTTTTTCACTTTATTCCTGTTCTACATAGACACCAGTTAATACATGCTTGTAGTTTACCACTTTATTCCTGTTCTACATAGACACCAGTTAATACATGCTTGTAGTTTATCACTTTATTCCTGTTATAGACACCAGTTAATACATGCTTGTAGTTTACCACTTTATTCCTGTTCTACATAGACACCAGTTAATACATGCTTGTAGTTTACCACTTTATTCCTGTTCTACATAGACACCAGTTAATACATGCTTGTAGTTTATCACTTTATTCCTGTTATAGACACCAGTTAATACATGCTTGTAGTTTATCACTTTATTCCTGTTCTTCTTCTTCGTTCATCCGGAGTTTTTTTTTTCCGGATGTGATTGCGTTGTGCCTGTTTACAGCAGAGCTGCGTTCTTGCGCTGTTAGGCCGACACATCTGACTTCTGCGGGCATTTGTTGACCGGGTTAACCTTCCTGGGAGTTTCTTAGGACGTTTGACTCTCACTGTTATGGTGTTATCCCCCATCCTAGCTGGCCCATATAGAACAGCCAAAGATCCTGGTCAGCCCTCAAGGGAAGGCAGGGGCAGACCATGGGCATTCCCCGCCATCCAAGGAGGCTTCCATACTTGCAGAGCAGATACATAGCGCTCTGATACTGGGCTCACCCAAGGAATCGTCACGTCCTGCACATGGCTGCTTAGCCTCACTTCCGTGTATTGGGCCTTCCGTTCACCATAGGCTGTTCTTCCGGAAACCAGAAGTATGCAGTCTGCAGATGACATCCACACAGTGAGCTTTCGATTCGGACTTTCCATGTAATGGATTTGCTATCCAAGCAATATTCCATTTCGTGCCACTAGGACACTTTTCCACCTTTTATGAAGCCCACACAGTGGGCTTGTGATTCAGACTTTCCACGTAATGGATTTGCTATCCAAGCAATATTCCATTTCGTGCCACTAGGACACTTTTCCACCTTTTATGAAGCCCACACAGTGGGCTTTTGATTCGGACTTTCCACGTAATGGATTTGCTATCCAAGCAATATTCCATTTCGTGCCATTAGGACACTTTTCCACCTTTTATGAAGCCCACACAATGGGCTTTTGATTCAGACTTTCCATGTAATGGATTTGCTATCCAAGCAATATTCCATTTCATGCCACTAGGACACTTTTCCACCTTTTATGAAGCCTACACAATGGGCTTTTGATTCGGACTTTCCTCGTAATGGATTTGCTATCCAAGCAATATTCCATTTCATGCTTCTGGGTCTTCATGTACCTTTAAATGTCAACCTGTATGTAGTTTAAGTAAGCTGCGGTCAACTTTAGCTTGTTGATATCTCCATAGAGCTTGTCCTAAAATGAAGCAGGTGTGGGCCAAAATATCTTTCTCTGTTCTGCATACGTTGGGCAATCCTTCAGCAAATGTTTTGCTGTCATTTTTCCTGTTCTACAATTACATTCATCGGTATCTCCTATCTTTAGTTTATTGAACAAGTGGTATTTCAGCCTGTTATGTCCTGTGCGGAGTCTGAAGATTGCTACTTGTTCTCTTCGGTCGAGTTTGTAATATGCATAATCCCTCTGATGGCCTGGATGCTCTGATTCCCATTTGGTTCTATAAGTGCTTTTTATCAACCTCTTTGCCTCATTATAGGTTATGTCTATGTCAGGCTGTGGTAGTCGTCCGCCCTCTTTTGCCAGTCTGTCAGCCTCTTCGTTTCCAGGTATACTGCAATGTGATGGGATCCACTGTATTACAACTTTTTTGGATTTCTGGCATAGACCATGGAGTGCTGCTCTTAGGTCAGTTAGTTCTGTGCTGTTATTGCTCTTCAGTATTGAGACAGCTGACTTTGCATCTGTGAAGATAGCTATTTGCTTCTCTTTATTTTCCTCCATCAGGAGCATTTCTGCTGCAGTTTTCAGAGCCTCTACCTCCGCTTTGAAGTTACTTGAAAATTTTCCAGTTGCCATTGAATGTGTTTTTTTCACTCCATTTTTTAAATTCAGGAGAATTCCTCCTCCTCCATTCTCTATTGAATTTTTGGCTGATCCATCTGTATATGCATGGGTCCAATTCCTGCTTGGGTAATGTTCTTTTATGTAGTTTAGGGTTATTTCTCTTCTTTCGGTTTCATGCTGAGTGTTTTTCTTCTCAATATCAGGAATGTTTTCTATCATCTCAGGCAGTTGCTGCTGTCTCCAAGCTGGGAACTTGTGTGCATTGTGTATGGACTTGACTGTTGATATGTTAAGTATAGGATCTGCCCTAATCCTTCGTTTTGCAGTTTCTACAAAGTTGCTACGCTTCAGTCTTCCCTTTCCAAAACCATTAAATCTGTTGTACATAGGGTGGTCTGTCAATCTTCTAAATTTTTCTGCTTGTTGCTGGGCTCTGCTATCTCTTCTATCCTGCATTGGTTGTAAACAAGTGATCTTTTCTAGTTCATTAATAGGCGTTGTCTTCAGGCTTCCAGTTATGATTCGCATTCCTTGGTTTTGGACTCTTACTTATTTTGTTAAAGTTTGACTTAGCTGCTGTTGCCCAAGCTGCAATGCCATATTCCAGTACTGGCCTCACCCGTCCAGTATATAATTTCTTGAGAACTTTCTCATCTGCTCCCCACGTTGTACCAGCAAGCTTTTTCATGATTGCCATTCTCTGCCTTGCTCTTGTTCGATTTTTCTCAACCTGTGTCTTCCATGTCAGGCGACGATCAAAGGTGACTCCTAGATAGTTTGGATTTTCTTCATGGCGCAATATTTTTCCATTCAATACCAGCTTAGGTTGCTGAGTTTTATTTGAGACGGAGAACACTGCATGTTGTTTTCTCCTCACTTATCTTCACTAGCCATGATTTTGACCAGTCCTCTAGCGCTAATAAGGCTTGCTGTATTCTGCTGTTAGCTGTACTAATATATTCTTCAGATGTCCATATGGCTAGGTCATCTGCAAGGGAGGATGTGTGTACTCTGGCTGGAAAATTTTCTGTGATGTCATTTAATATGCTAGGAATAATGTTGGTGAAAGAACTCCTCCTTGGGGGACACCTTGCTCCAGCAGCATCATTTTGCTTGTTTGTCCTTGTACTTTTGTCCTGGCAGTTCTGTTCTCAAGGTAGTGGCTGATCCATTTATACATTTTTCCACAAACATGCATGTTTTGCAGTTTTACTTTCAGTCCTTCCTTCCATACTTTGTCAAATGCTTTTTCTAAATCTATCCAGACTGCTAGTGTGTGCTTTTTCTCTTGGAAGGCATCCTCTATTTCCTGAGCTATATAGGTTATTTGATCTTCAGTGGATCTGTACTTTCTGAATCCTGCTTGGTGTGGTGTTAAGAGTTTGTTTTCTTCCAGATGCCATGTTAGCCTGCCATTGATAATTCGTTCCATTAATTTTCCTACACAGCTAAGTAGACTGATAGGTCGATAGCCATTTGGTTCTTCCAGGTCTTTTCCTTTCTTTGGGACTGGTATTAGTATAGCTTCTTTCCATGCCTGTGGGACTATTCCTCTCTTCCAGCTGTTATTTAGAACTGCTAGTAGTTTCTTCTTTGCCTTGGTGCCTAGTCCTATTAGCATTTCATTTGTGATTCCATCCTTTCCTGGTGATTTCTTCTTTTTTAGGGTATTCATTGCCTGTTCCATTTCTTCCATTGTTAGATTTGCCATCATATATTCTGCTGTATCTGTATTTCTATGATGTATCTGTTTGTCTTTGATTGCTTTCTTCTGTTCGGTTGTAATATCAATGTGATTTGCATTTGCAGTGTTCCATTAGTGCATTTGCAGCTTTTTTTCCTGTAAGCAAGGCATTTCCTTGTTTAATTGTTATTTGTTTGTTTCTAGGTCCTTCATTGTTCATGGCTTTCACTAGTTTCCATAGTTTGTTTCCATCCCTGTCGAAATTCAGGTTTTCTGTTTTTTCCCTCCAACAATCTCTTGTTGTTTGATTTACTGTTCTTTTATATTTTGCTGAGATGGCTTTGAGAGAGATGTTCGCTTCAATTGTTTGTTCTCTCTCTGCTGTCTTCCTGGCATCTTCAACTTTGTCCTCCAAACTTTGTAGTTCTTCAGTCCAGTATGGTTTGTAATTTTTCCTCGCTCCTCTTGGAATGGACTCAGTGGCTGCCTGTATTATTGCTCTGTTTAGACTTTCCACCATTTGTTTCATGTTGCCATATTGTGTATTTATGTTTTCACAATATTTGTCTGTTAGTGTGGCAAATCTGTCTCAATCTGCTCGTTTGTAATTCCAGCGGGGCAAGGGCTTTTGCTCCTGTGGAACATACTCCATATTCATTACAAGCTTGATTGGTCTGTGGTCACTACCTGCTAATTGGTCCAGCACATGGCGATCGATTTTGTGGAGGATGTCTCCTGTGCAGAAAGCTAGGTCTGGAGTAGAAGTGGTAAGCCATCTTCTGGAGTAGAAGCTCGGTGTGTCATCCGCTTTGTTGAGTAGATGGAGATTTGAGTCTATTTCCCAGTCCTCCAATTCATCTCCTCTTTTATCAGTATCTGGGTATCCCCATCTTTCTGAACGGCTATTAAAGTCTCCGACAATAATGCAGTTTGTGTCAGTTATTTTCATGTTTGAGAGTGTAAGGTCCTTATCTGCTGGGCTATACAGATTGTAGATTCTTATTTTCACGTCCTTTATCATTATATCAACACCTATAATTTCCGTATGGTTGTCAGAGATCACAGATACTTCGCTGCAAGGTATTGTATTTCGTGTAAGTATTAGAACTCCTCCTTTGTGTCCTTCGCGGTCAAAACGTGTGGCCTGATATCTTCTGACTGAGAATTTGTGATTGGCGTTGAGGTGTGTCTCTTGAATGCATGCCACATCTATTCTATCTTTATGAAGACGCTGTGTTAGGGAGTCTTTCTTCTTGTAAACTCCTTCGGCATTCCACTGTAGTATGTTGAGTGTCCGGGGTATTTGGTCAATAGCTCTTAACCTACTCCTCTGTGCCTTGACTCCACAGCACAGGGGAAGGTGACCACCAGTAGTCATGGGTGGACCCCCTCGAGGCAGGGGGCCCGGCACTATCGCCGCCTGATGAGACTTCACGGGATTAGCACCATAACGATTAATTTTGATTTGTGACATCATGAATTAAGTTACGTTGCACTGCTTTGTCAAGCCTGTGGCTCAGTACATCCGATTTTGACAAGCATTTATTTGGGATGCTTTCCCTAGCCTTTGACTGTCCCCAGTCTACCTACAAGGCAGCAGGTTTGTGTGTCTCTTCGTCTGGTCCCTCTCCCGTGACCTGTCCAACATGGGTGGCCCTACCAGTAGCTGTGCTACCGTCGGCATAGCTCTTGGGGTCATTGGGACGCACAAGCCCCTCTACCTCGTCACGGTGGACACACAGCAGAGGGGGTTCCTGTTCTACATAGGCACCAGTTAATACATGCTTATAGTTTATCACTTTATTTCTGTTCTACATAGACACCAGTTAATACATGCTTGTAGTTTACCACTTTATTCCTGTTCTACATAGACACCAGTTAATACATGCTTGTAGTTTATCACTTTATTCCTGTTCTACATAGACACCAGTTAATACATGCTTGTAGTTTACCACTTTATTCCTGTTCTACATAGACACCAGTTAATACATGCTTGTAGTTTACCACTTTATTCCTGTTCTACATAGACACCAGTTAATACATGCTTGTAGTTTATCACTTTAGTCCTGTTATAGACACCAGTTAATACATGCTTGTAGTTTACCACTTTATTCCTGTTCTACATAGACACCAGTTAATACATGCTTGTAGTTTATCACTTTAGTCCTGTTCTACATAGACACCAGTTAATACATGCTTGTAGTTTATCACTTTAGTCCTGTTCTACATAGACACCAGTTAATACATGCTTGTATTTTATCACTGTATTCCTATTCTACATAGACACCAGTTAATACTTGCTTGTAGTTTATCACTTTATTCCTGTTCTACATAGACACCAGTTAATACATGCTTGTAGTTTATCACTGTATTCCTATTCTACATAGACACCAGTTAATACATGCTTGTATTTTATCACTGTATTCCTATTCTACATAGACACCAGTTAATACATGCTTGTATTTTATCACTGTATTCCTATTCTACATAGACACCAGTTAATACTTGCTTGTAGTTTATCACTTTATTCCTGTTCTACATAGACACCAGTTAATACATGCTTGTAGTTTATCACTTTATTCCTGTTCTACATAGACACCAGTTAATACATGCTTGTAGTTTATCACTTTATTCCTGTTCTACATAGACACCAGTTAATACATGCTTGTAGTTTATCACTTTATTCCTATTCTACATAGACACCAGTTAATACATGCTTTTAGTTTACCACTTTATTCCTGTTCTACATAGACACCAGTTAATACATGCTTGTAGTTTATCACTTTATTTCTGTTCTACATAGACACCAGTTAATACATGCTTGTAGTTTATCACTTTATTCCTATTCTACATTGACACCAGTTAATACACACTTGTAGTTTATCACTTTATTCCTATTCTACATTGACACCAGTTAATACATGCTTGTAGTTTATCACTTTATTTCTGTTCTACATAGACACCAGTTAATACATGCTTGTAGTTTATCACTTTATTCCTATTCTACATAGACACCAGTTAATACATGCTTGTAGTTTATCACTTTATTCTTATTCTACATAGACACCAGTTAATACATGCTGGTAGTTTATCACTTTAGTCCTCTTCTACATTGACACCAGTTAATACATGCTTGTAGTTTATCACTTTATTCCTATTCTACATAGACACCAGTTAATACATGCTTGTAGTTTACCACTTTATTCCTGTTCTACATAGACACCAGTTAACACATGCTTGTAGTTTACCACTTTATTCCTGTTCTACATAGACACCAGTTAATACATGCTTGTAGTTTATCACTTTATTCCTGTTATAGACACCAGTTAATACATGCTTGTAGTTTACCACTTTATTCCTGTTCTACATAGACACCAGTTAATACATGCTTGTAGTTTATCACTTTATTCCTGTTCTACATAGACACCAGTTAATACATGCTTGTAGTTTACCACTTTATTCCTGTTCTACATAGACACCAGTTAATACATGCTTGTAGTTTATCACTTGATTCCTGTTATAGACACCAGTTAATACATGCTTGTAGTTTATCACTTTATTCCTATTCTACATAGGCACCAGTTAATACATGCTTGTAGTTTATCACTTTATTTCTGTTATAGACACCAGTTAATACATGATTGTAGTTTACCACTTTATTCCTGTTCTACATAGACACCAGTTAATACATGCTTGTACTTTTTCACTTTATTCCTGTTCTACATAGACACCAGTTAATACATGCTTGTAGTTTATCACTTTATTCCTGTTCTACATAGGCACCAGTTAATACATGCTTGTAGTTTATCACTTTATTCCTGTTATAGACACCAGTTAATACATGCTTGTAGTTTATCACTTTATTCCTGTTCTACATAGACACCAGTTAATACATGCTTGTAGTTTATCACTTTATTCCTGTTATAGACACCAGTTAATACATGCTTGTAGTTTATCACTTTATTCCTATTCTGCGAAGGCTCCATTTAATACATGCTTGTAGTTTATCACTTTATTCCTGTTATAGACACCAGTTAATACATGCTTGTAGTTTACCACTTTATCCCTGTTCTACATAGACACCAGTTAATACATGCTTGTAGTTTATCACTTTATTCCTGTTCTACATAGACACCAGTTAATACATGCTTGTAGTTTATCACTTTATTCCTGTTCTACATAGACACCAGTTAATACATGCTTGTAGTTTACCACTTTATTCCTGTTATAGACACCAGTTAATACATGCTTGTAGTTTATCACTTTATTCCTGTTCTACATAGACACCAGTTAATACATGCTTGTAGTTTACCACTTTATTCCTGTTATAGACACCAGTTAATACATGCTTGTAGTTTACCACTTTAGTCCTGTTCTACATAGACACCAGTTAATACATGCTTGTAGTTTATCACTTTATTCCTGTTCTACATAGACACCAGTTAATACATGCTTGTAGTTTATCACTTTATTCCTGTTCTACATAGACACCAGTTAATACATGCTTGTAGTTTATCACTTTATTCCTGTTATAGACACCAGTTAATACATGCTTGTAGTTTACCACTTTATTCCTGTTATAGACACCAGTTAATACATGCTTGTAGTTTATCACTTTATTCCTGTTCTACATAGACACCAGTTAATACATGCATGTAGTTTATCACTTTATTCCTGTTCTACATAGACACCAGTTAATACATGCTTGTAGTTTATCACTTTATTCCTGTTCTACATAGGCACCAGTTAATACATGCTTGTAGTTTATCACTTTATTCCTGTTCTACATAGACACCAGTTAATACATGCTTGTAGTTTATCACTTTATTCCTGTTCTACATAGACACCAGTTAATACATGCTTGCAGTTTATCACTTTATTCCTATTCTGCGAAGGCTCCAGTTAATACATGCTTGTAGTTTACCACTTTATTCCTATTCTGCGAAGGCTTCAGTTAATACATGCTTGTAGTTTATCACTTTATTCCTATTCTACATAGACACCAGTTAATACATGCTTGTAGTGTATCACTTTATTCCTGTTATAGACACCAGTTAATACATGCTTGTAGTTTATCACTTTATTCCTGTTCTACATAGACACCAGTTAATACATGCTTGTAGTTTATCACTTTATTCCTGTTCTACATAGACACCAGTTAATACATGCTTGTAGTGTATCACTTTATTCCTGTTATAGACACCAGTTAATACATGCTTGTAGTTTATCACTTTATTCCTGTTCTACATAGACACCAGTTAATACATGCTTGTAGTTTATCACTTTATTCCTGTTCTACATAGACACCAGTTAATACATGCTTGTAGTGTATCACTTTATTCCTGTTATAGACACCAGTTAATACATGCTTGTAGTTTATCACTTTATTCCTGTTCTACATAGACACCAGTTAATACATGCTTGTAGTTTATCACTTTATTCCTGTTCTACATAGACACCAGTTAATACATGCTTGTAGTTTATCACTTTATTCCTATTCTGCAAAGGCTCCAGTTAATACATATTTGTAGTTTTATTAGTAATTTTGTTAGCTTATTCTCCATGGTTTTAATCCATAAATTTAATTGCATGTCCTTTACAGCACATCCCAGTCAACACCAACATTTATTGGTTGTTTATGACTTTCTAGCAGTTTGCCATTGTATTCTGAATGGCTGACACTTATACCATTGTGAACATGGATGGTGGTTTCTTGAGTAGAGTTAGTTTGAGCAGTTTCTTTCATCTGTGTGTGTGGGTGGGGGTTGTTTGTGTGGATGGGGGTCTACAACATTCATTTGACAATGTTTTTTTTCCCTATGTGAATGTATCATGCACAATTGATGAAAGATTAGTGATTGGAAGGGCCAAATGCATGCATGTTTTAAAATAAAGTTAAATCAAATCAAATGTCCATGTGTTAACTTGATGGTACATGACTGATGTGTAGGAAAGCATAAATCCCATGACAGGGTGAGCTGGGAAATCCTTAGATAACATATAACGATGTTTGACAATGGTTTATTCTGCTAATGAGCATTCACTGGGGATCTTCATGCTAGCCACAGAAGGAGATTAATACTAAAATAAGGAAATAATCCATTCAGTGGGCATCTTCATTCTAGCCACAGAAGGAGAGTAATACTAAAATAAGGAAATAATCCATTCATTGGGGATCTTCATGCTAGCCACAGAAGGAGAGTAATACTAAAATAAGGAAATAATCCATTCAGTGGGGATCTTCATGCTAGCCACAGAAGGAGAGTAATACTAAAATAAGGAAATAATCCATTCAGTGGGGATCTTCATGCTAGCCACAGAAGGAGAATAATACTAAAATAATCAAATAATCCATTCAGTGGGGATCTTCATGCTAGCCACAGAAGGAGAGTAATACTAAAATAAGGAAATAATCCATTCAGTGGGGATCTTCATGCTAGCCACAGAAGGAGAGTAATACTAAAATAAGGAAATAATCCATTCAGTGGGGATCTTCATGCTAGCCACAGAAGGAGAGTAATACTAAAATAAGGAAATAATCCATTCAGTGGGGATCTTCATGCTAGCCACAGAAGGAGAGTAATACTAAAATAAGGAAATAATCCATTCAGTGGGGATCTTCATGCTAGCCACAGAAGGAGAGTAATACTAAAATAAGGAAATAATCCATTCAGTGGGGATCTTCATGCTAGCCACAGAAGGAGAGTAATACTAAAATAAGGAAATAATCCATTCAGTGGGGATCTTCATGCTAGCCACAGAAGGAGAATAATACTAAAATAAGGAAATAATCCATTCAGTGGGGATCTTCATGCTAGCCACAGAAGGAGAGTAATACTAAAATAAGGAAATAATCCATTCAGTGGGGATCTTCATGCTAGCCACAGAAGGAGAGTAATACTAAAATAAGGAAATAATCCATTCAGTGGGGATCTTCATGCTAGCCACAGAAGGAGAGTAATACTAAAATAAGGAAATAATCCATTCAGTGGGGATCTTCATGCTAGTCACAGAAGGAGAGTAATACTATAATAAGGAAATAATCCATTCAGTGGGGATCTTCATGCTAGCCACAGAAGGAGAGTAATACTAAAATAAGGAAATAATCCATTCAGTGGGGATCTTCATGCTAGCCATAGAAGGAGAGTAATACTAAAATAAGGAAATAATCCATTCAGTGGGGATCTTCATGCTAGCCACAGAAGGAGAGTAATACTAAAATAAGGAAATAATCCATTCAGTGGGGATCTTCATGCTAGCCACAGAAGGAGAGTAATACTAAAATAAGGAAATAATCCATTCAGTGGGGATCTTCATGCTAGCCACAGAAGGAGAGTAATACTAAAATAAGGAAATAATCCATTCAGTGGGGATCTTCATGCTAGCCACAGAAGGAGAATAATACTAAAATAAGGAAATAATCCATTCAGTGGGGATCTTCATGCTAGCCACAGAAGGAGCGTAATACTAAAATAAGAAAATAATCCATTCAGTGGGGATCTTCATGCTAGCCACAGAAGGAGAGTAATACTAAAATAAGGAAATAATCCATTCAGTGGGGATCTTCATGCTAGCCACAGAAGGAGAGTAATACTAAAATAAGGAAATAATCCATTCAGTGGGGATCTTCATGCTAGCCACAGAAGGAGAGTAATACTAAAATAAGGAAATAATCCATTCAGTGGGGATCTTCATGCTAGCCACAGAAGGAGAGTAATACTAAAATAAGGAAATAATCCATTCAGTGGGGATCTTCATGCTAGCCACAGAAGGAGAGTAATACTAAAATAAGGAAATAATCCATTCAGTGGGGATCTTCATGCTAGCCACAGAAGGAGAATAATACTAAAATAAGGAAATAATCCATTCAGTGGGGATCTTCATGCTAGCCACAGAAGGAGAGTAATACTAAAATAAGGAAATAATCCATTCAGTGGGGATCTTCATGCTAGCCACAGAAGGAGAGTAATACTAAAATAAGGAAATAATCCATTCAGTGGGGATCTTCATGCTAGCCACAGAAGGAGAGTAATACTAAAATAAGGAAATAATCCATTCAGTGGGGATCTTCATGCTAGCCACAGAAGGAGAATAATACTAAAATAAGGAAATAATCCATTCAGTGGGGATCTTCATGCTAGCCACAGAAGGAGAGTAATACTAAAATAAGGAAATAATCCATTCAGTGGGGATCTTCATGCTAGCCACAGAAGTAGAGTAATACTAAAATAAGAAAATAATCCATTCAGTGGGGATCTTCATGCTAGCCACAGAAGGAGAGTAATACTAAAATAAGGAAATAATCCATTCAGTGGGGATCTTCATGCTAGCCACAGAAGGAGAGTAATACTAAAATAAGGAAATAATCCATTCAGTGGTGATCTTCATGCTAGCCACAGAAGGAGAGTAATACTAAAATAAGGAAATAATCCATTCAGTGGGGATCTTCATGCTAGCCACAGAAGGAGAATAATACTAAAATAAGGAAATAATCCATTCAGTGGGGATCTTCATGCTAGCCACAGAAGGAGCGTAATACTAAAATAAGGAAATAATCCATTCAGTGGGGATCTTCATGCTAGCCACAGAAGGAGAGTAATACTAAAATAAGGAAATAATCCATTCAGTGGGGATCTTCATGCTAGCCACAGAAGGAGAGAAATACTAAAATAAGGAAATAATCCATTCAGTGGGGATCTTCATGCTAGCCACAGAAGGAGAGTAATACTATAATAAGGAAATAATCCATTCAGTGGGGATCTTCATGCTAGCCACAGAAGGAGAGTAATACTAAAATAAGGAAATAATCCATTCAGTGGGGATCTTCATGCTAGCCACAGAAGGAGAGTAATACTACAATAAGGAAATAATCCATTCAGTGGGGATCTTCATGCTAGCCACAGAAGGAGAATAATACTAAAATAAGGAAATAATCCATTCAGTGGGGATCTTCATGCTAGCCACAGAAGGAGAGTAATACTAAAATAAGGAAATAATCCATTCAGTGGGGATCTTCATGCTAGCCACAGAAGGAGAGTAATACTAAAATAAGGAAATAATCCATTCAGTGGGGATCTTCATGCTAGCCACAGAAGGAGAGTAATACTAAAATAAGGAAATAATCCATTTGTACACCTTCAGCTGTATTGGGCATATGGTGTTAGAGCCATATTTGTATAGAACAATCATCACTCCAGGGGCGATGTGTTCAATATCACCCAGTCATCTTTATTTCCCATGATGTTTTCTTATACCCATGTTTTATTCTTTGGGCGTTGCACTCGCTTTGAACTCAACATGTTACTACTTCCAGTGCACTGGACTGATTTTTGCATGTGAATTATCTTCCCCTATTACCAGTGTAGCCGGCTTCGTGGCTTAGAGGTTATGACTTTTCTCCGTATTCTCGTATACTCTCGTTGGTAACGTGATGACGGTGAGAATCAGCAATGGTTCGAATCGCATCGGTAACTTACGGGGTATGTGAGCTGGCCGCTCAGAAAGCAATGGCAAACTACTGAGCGTAATCTTGCCAAGAAATCAACAGACAGCTGAAAGATGCTGGTGTTGACAGCGATGTCCTGTAAAGGATATGCAAAAAAAAAAAAAAAATAATTTACCGTGGCTCTCACAGAAGGAGATTGGCGACCCCAGTACTCACGTAGTTTAATATTTGTGACATGAGTGTTGTGGCCTTGTTGCTAGAATACGTTTAGCAATATGTTCTATGTCTTTGTAGTAGAATAAATGAATATGTAAATACTCACCTTTAGTTTACTTTTTGTCTCATGTTCACCTTTAGTTTACTTTTTGTCTCATGTTCACCATTACATTACTTATTAACTCATATTCACCTTTACTTTACTTATTGTCTCATATTCACCTTTAGTTTACTTTTTGTCTCATGTTCACCATTACATTACTTATTAACTCATATTCACCTTTACTTTACTTATTGTCTCATATTCACCTTTAGTTTACTTTTTGTCTCATGTTCACCATTACATTACTTATTAACTCATATTCACCTTTACTTTACTTATTGTCTCATACTCACCTTTAGTTTACTTTTTGTCTCATGTTCACCATTTCATTACTTATTAACTCATGTTCACAATAACTTACTGTTTCATAGCCACCTTTACTTTACTAATTGTCTCGTATTCACCTTTAGTTTACTTATTGTCTCATTTTCACCTTTGCTTTATTTTTGTCTCATGTTCTCTTTACGTTACTTATTACCTTATGTTTACCTAACTTTATTTATTATCTCATATGAAGATGTTGAGCTAAGAACCGACATCGCTGCACTCAAGACATTCCCACAAGCGCTCTACCCCCTGTTCAACAGCCAGCAAAGAGTCATATTGCTAATCGTTCCAACTGCCATCTGATTGAAAGCTTTCTTGATCTTTCCTCTCATTTTTGAGGTTTCGTCCAGAACCTCTGCAACCCCCCGCCATATTATTATCTTCACATATGGGTTGTCAGTCTGTCCCACCAATTTCCCCACCTGGTCCTACAGGCTCCAGACCACCTCTAGATTGCTCATAAGTAATCTATCACCGACAGGTGCATTCCCTGCCAGCCTATCCCTCCTGTTCACCTCACCCCCCCTCCCCCCCCCCCCCCGCATGACAAGTGCACAAAGTCCATATAGTTCCAACAATCTGTGACATCTCAAGAGAGGAGAGCCATTCTGCATGAAACATTCAATTCTCCACCTTACTAAGCATACTCCGTGAGTCCGTAATGAATAATACAATATGTGTTGCAGCGATCTCCTGCAACCATCGGGAGGCGGCTATTACTGCTTCCACCTCCATTCTCATGCTGGAGCTTGTAGTCTAGTATGCCAAACTCTCCTTTTTCAAGCATCGTCCATTAGCATTTGCAATGACAATGTTCTATTCCTGTTAGTACAGTTAGTGACCATTACCCAGTATGTTGTACATGATCAAAGATTGGGTTCAAAACTCCTTAAAGTAAACATTTAAGTATCAAAGTTAGAAATGTTAAAGCATTTAACCAAGATTTATTTTTGCAAGACTTAAAAAAAAATAAAAATAAATAAAAAGCAGCTCTTGATCATGTTTACCACCTTCCTGACCCGGACGATGCATTAGCTTTCTGGACGAAGACTGTCTACGGTGTGTTTGATAAACACGAGCCAGTCAAGGAAGTTCAAATTGAAAATCAATATAAATCCCCATGTGTCACTAGTGAAGTTCTGGAAATCACGAGAGAGCGAAATACAGCACACAAAAATAAAGACTTCATCAGTTACCGCAGACTAAAGAATAAAGTTAAATATGAAATTTGCAGGATAAAAAAGAGTATTTACAAAATTTGATTGTATATAATTCAAACAGCACAAGCATGTCGATGGCTATTAACTTGCTAACCAATAAGAAACGCCCTACAGAATCAGCAATACCAAATTTTATAACATGCAATGATTTCAGTTATTTCTTTCAATCAGAAATAGAGAATCTAATGTCTTCAATACCAGACTTGTCCATGTAATTTAAGTTCACTGTCATCATTCTGAGGAGAAGTACATCAGAAATATTCCTGCAGAGATTCCCTTAATGTCTGTTGCAGAAGTATATAAATATCTCTCAAACCTTAAAGCAACAAATTCACACGGCCTAGACGGTGTCATTAATAGAATTCTTCGCTGTGCTGCACCAGTCAATAGTGAGTCCTTAACGTTCATATATAACCAGTGGCTGGCAAAAAACTACTTTCCATCTGCATTTAAAATTGCTAAAGTGTATCCTCTACTTAATAATGGCTCAACTGATAATAGCGTTTTGGGTAATTATAGACCTATCTCCTTACTATCGTCGCTATCAAAGCCACTAGGAAAACACATACATAAAGTAACGTTACACCATTTAATTAACAATGGTCTAATAATTGACAGTCAATCTGGGTTTCGACCTAAATATTCTTGCCATAGTGCTCTATCAAAAATGGCTGATAGCTGGCACTTTAACATTAACAACGGCAACATTTGTGGAGCGGTGTTTGTAGACTTTCTATCCGACAGACAAATCGTGTCCTTCAACAACTGTCTATCAAGACCCACACAGCCTCATATTGGTGTGCCTATACTAGGTCCAATACTAGGTTCAATACTAGGTCCGCTGCTTTTTGCAATTTATATTAATGATCTTCCTTTATATCTCAATACAACTTGTGATCTATTTGCAGACGACTGAACTATATATATATATACAAGTTTACTAAGAGAACCGTAGTGAATTAGAGAGTTCTTTACAAAAAGAACTTGATAATCTTACTAGATGGAACAATGAAAACCGCATGCAAATTAACATTGACAAAATCAAATCCATGCTAATAACGACCAGACAAAAAACTACAGACACTAGCCATAACTGGGGCATCGAGCGAACTCCGCATGGGCACGTTACCTATAGTTAATGTAAATGAACATAAGTCATTAGGCATTTTACTTGACATACATTTAAACCGGAGCTCTTATGTTCACGTTCTTGCCAAGTAAACTGCACAAAAATTTTACCAACTTGCTAATATCCAGCACTTCCTGGACGAAAGCACACGAAAAATAATCTATACATCCTATATCCAACCACATCTCGATTATTTTTCCAGTCTGCGATGGTTGCCCTAAATCTAATATGAAACGACTATGTTCTATACAAAACCGTGCTATACGTCTTTTTTCTAGCATAAAGCACGTTGAAAGTAATAATTTATACAGTCATCTAAGGTTTCTACCACTTCAAAAGCGCTTCCTTTTTTTTTTAACAAAGCCAAATTAGTGAATTAAATTATATCTCAAAATACCTCAGTGTATCTTCTACCGTTGATTCAGTCTAATGCAATGAACAGCAAGCGCTTGAATTTATTACATGTTCTAAAGCCTAGATTGGACTTATACAAAACATGTTTCGCCTATTCTGGTGCTCACTTATGGAATGACTTTCCTCCAGATCCGAAAACTCCAATGAGCCCCTACACATTTAACCGAAAACTCTTTCAATACTTAAGCCATCCCGACTATATGCCACCATAATTCACCTTCTGGTATAATTGTTCACTATGTGTGTGTGTGTATGTATGTATGTACGTGTGTGTGTGGTGTGTGATAGATAGAGTGAATGTGTGTGCATGCGTGTGTGTGGGGAAAAGTGACCGAGCGAGAAAAGGTGATGGAATGTGTGTGCGTGCATGCATGCGTGTGTGTGTGAGAGAGAGTGCGTGCGTTCATGCGTATATGTGTGAGATTGAGAGAGAGAGAGAGAGAGAGAGAGAGAGGGGGGGGGTAAATGAGTGAGTATGTGTGTACGTGAGTGAATGAGTGATAGAAAGTTTGTGTGTGTGAGTGAGAGACAGAGTAAAAGAGAGAGTGAGTGAGTGCGCAAGGGTGAGAGTGAGTGAAACACTGATTGATAACGTGAGGATGTGTGTCTGTATGTGTGTGAGAGAGAGAGAGAGAGAGAAGAGAGAGAGAGAGAGAGAGTCGCTTAAAAAAAGTCCCTTAAAAGTCGACACGGTCGACTTCATTGTACCGGATTTTATCCCATATGGCTCGGTCTCTTTCCGCAGCGCGGAATGCGTCGCGCAAAGCACGAACTCCGTAGCTTTTAGCGACGACCCACAGGAGTCTCCGAAACATTTAACTCTTAAACCGAAGGGCGCGGCCCGGAATCGAACCCACAACCTTTGGAGCATGAGTCAAACGGCTTGACCACTTCGCCACAGACACTCCGAGAGTCTCCCTCTCTCCGAGAGAGGGGGAGTGAGAGATAGAGCGAATGAAAGATGGAGAGACTGAGTGAATAAGGGAAATAGAGAGAGGGGATGTGTTAGTGATAAAGACTGATAAAGAGTGTGTCTGAGGGAGAGAGAGAGAATGAGACAGTGAGTGAGTTAGTGTGTGTAAGAAGAAAAAGAGATAGGGGGCTGAGAGCATGCATGTCAGGGTTACATACTATTCCATATATTTTCTATATCCTTATCTGTCATATTATCAATTTTACTGCCACTTCATTTTAGCATGTACTATATGAAAACCCGTGCACTACTTATTGCATCATGTTTATGTCAACTTTAGGAACCAACTTATTGAATTGTATCGCACAAAAGTTCAATTACAAACCAGCAAAAAGATGCTGTTGGAGCAAGGTGTCCCCCAAGGAGGAGTTCTTTCACCACCGTTATTCCAAGCATATATAAATGACATCACGGAAAATATTCCAGCCAGAGTACACATATCCTTCTTTGCAGATGACCTAACCATTTCGACATCAGAAGAATATAGTACAGCTAACAACAGAATACATTTAGCTTTATTAGCGCTAGAGGACTGGTCAAAATCATGGCTAGTGAAAATATGTGAGGAGAAAACAACACGCACAGTGTTCCCCCTCAGTAGTTATATATGTTGCATACTCCCCCCAAAATTGTGGAGCCTCCACGTGGAGCTTGTGGAGCGCTCGGTGTGGAGCTTGTGGAGTGCTCCACGTGGAGCTGGGTGGTGTCTGGTGGTGCTGGGTGTATGTGGTGCCTGTGGAGTGTGTCTTTGGCTTGTTAAGCTCGGTGTTTTTGGCGGGTAAAATTTAAAATAAAATGTACTAAGGATTGGAAGGAGCGGGTTCGTCATGTGTCGTCGTGTCTCCTCATGTGTGTGGTCAGGGTGGAGTGGAAGGATCCGGCGTAAATAGTAAGCGCAAAGAAGGTGGTGGTGTCCCCCATGTAGTTGTCACCTGCCCGGTCAGCACCCGAGTGACCACGAGTCCGATCATCGGTGTAACGAGTAGCGGGGTATCTACTGGTGCTAACAACGGACAACCGACTGTGTCTTTAAAATGTCAAAACTTAAAAAACACAGATGTACATGCACAATGTGGGACAAAAAATCAATACTGATTCTCGTAACAACTAATCCAGGGGTTTATCGTCGTCGTAATGAACTAGGTGGGTTATTAATAATGCTATATATAAACCGGGCGGGGTGGTCGGGGCCAGCGCGGGCGACGAACGAGGGGGCGACCACGACCGGGTGGTCGCGTGGGCGCGGGTTCGAACCCTCGAGCCGCTCCGGGTGTCATATGAAAGTTGTAATAAGTAAAAATGTAAATAATTCGGATGTATGAGCTATAGTGGTTCGTAGTGGTTTATACATTATCATCATATAAATTACATCGCTTCAAATGAAAACCTTAGCAAAGAAAAGATGGCCGAAGTAAAGGTTGTGGTGGGCGTGGCTTAGTGTTATACGTTGTTATGGAGTGGGTGAGTGAAAGGGTAGCTAGGTAAGTGCTTTCAAATACTTTCTCCATACGGTATCAGATCGGTAAAGAGAAACCTTAGAGAAAAAGTAAAGATGGCCGTCGATGTCCTCCGTAGGTGCCGGGTTCGAGTCCCAGTGGGGCGATCTAGTGGTATAAGAAATATTGATAATGTCTTTGTTACTTAGTTGTGATGGCGATAGCTGGTGGTAGTAATAGGCTATGTGTAGCAAAGGAGAGGTGGTGTGTTGGTTGAAGCTTAGGTGGTACCCCAGACGAGATGACAGGTTCTAATCTCGGTACTGTATTATTGGTAAGGGTAATAGTCGTCAGTGTGTGGGGTGTCTAGCTAGTCATACGGGTTATGATTAGGGACGGTCTGTCTTTCCGTGTCGCTGTGTCCACACGTCCAAGGGGAAAACAGGCAGCCGATTTCACCTTTGTACCTACGAGTCACAAAATATAACCTAACTTAAAAATCAGAATATGATTCATAACCTCAACAGGTGTTGCCAAAAATCAATACTCATTTTCATAACGGCTAATCCAGGGGCTTATCGTCATCGTAAGGAAGTAGGTGGTTTATTAATGTTATTGATGTATCCGCCATGGCAAATAGTTCGCAAGATTAATAAAAGTTCATATAAATGTCGATAGAGGATTAAGAGATTAACACCTATTGTCGGGCTATCCACAGAAAATCAATACCGCCACCCTAGATTCTTCTCATAATTGCAACCAGTGGGTTATAGATATAACCATTATTGCAGACGCAGCTATGTGCAGACTAATCTAACAGGTCACAGGTCTATGCCGTATCGACAAAAACGGTGAATGAAAGCTAAGGAATATTCACTGTACAAAGCAGTCTCTACCAATCTAGCAGATCGGGGAAACCAGACAGGGCAACCTCTTGTTACGAGTCCACAACAGCAGATATCGTGTATAAAAGACGACCAGCCTATGTCATGCAGAAGTACCTCTTTTTGACAGCATCAAAACAGATCTCATCAAGTAGCAACTCGCTAATGTTAAGTTGGATGTCGATAAATCTTTCACATTTTCGTTATGATTCTTCATGACGACACAACACTAACCTAACAAAAGAAAAACCTAGTATAATACAGGGGGATATATAGGACTAGATGCATATAACTGATGAGGAAACAACAAAACATTGTCTTAATATTTCATATTAGGTTATGTCTCCCTTCTCTCGATTTTCTATGTCCGAGTCATCCTGGGACTACCGAGTAAAACCAAAGAACACCTCAACATCAATATAACATAAACCGGTGTCGAAAAGCAGCATAGGCGCGTGTAAAAATTCATCACATTGTCCGACTAAGCCTTTCTCATAGTCATAGGGGAGAGATGTGATCACCGACGCTAGTCAGGGCAATACGTCCTACGACAGTTAATATAATGCGTGAAGTCAAATTTGCGACTGCAAAATATGTTTTCATGTCATATGTATATAAGAAGCTATATACAGGTGCTTTCTAAGGACAAATTTCCTCATGTCACGGTGTAAACATTACAGATGTCGCTTAAATTTATACATTAAGAGGGGGAAAAAAAGTCTGTTGTAGACACGGTATTTCATATTTTCTTGTGGGACTTGGTCATTTGTTGTTCTATCTTGTCATGGTATGTATATTTTCCACACATCTCCACTGATGTTTTTAATTTGTCTACCCATTGTCCTCGCTTCATATTCATACAATAGTATAGGTTCTATGTAGTGATTAAACACTATTTTTCTCCTTGTAATTGACATCTTTATATTAGTCATGTTTTCCACCTTACCAAAGACTATCTTCAACATATCGAACATTGGTCTATCCTCTCAAAGACAACTTCTTCTTGTAGTCTCTTGGCTACATTTTCCCCTTGTCAAGCTTCATGTCTCTACTCGTCTGTATTAGTGTGTTAGAAGTAAACCAACATCACATAAGACAACCATATATTACCACAATGTATACAAAAAAGAAGCAATACACATAGACACAGTATATAAATATAGTACTAAATAGACAGTAGTTTAAAGAATTCAAGTATTTTATTACAAGGTAAATTACACAAATTAAATACAGTGATTTGTATAAAATATCACACACCTGTGTTACATTAGCAAATAAGTACAAAACACAAGGGAATGAATACGTTGGTGTATTAGTTACATACATATGGACCATACAATACACCGGCACGTCCGCTATGGGACCTAACTCGTGTGAAGGTATGTCTATAACATACAGAATTGTGTGTGGGGTAATAACTACGATGTCTGTCTTTCATCATGTATCTGACCTGTTTGCGTACCACCGCAAGACTTCGTTCACTTGTGGTCTACAACCAATCAGGTTAAATGTCTTAGAATTTACCCACATTTTATGTTAGACAAGTATTGATTGGGTGTCAACTATGCGGTAGGCGGGGCTTACTGTATGTAATATAAATCCCACTCACCACATCTCACTCACTTTGTGATGTACGCAAGAACGACGAAAGATTGGATCTTCAGATTTGTGGTTATTAGGTGACTATGTGCCTTCAAGTATAGAAAGTTTGTCAGTCACCGTTTTGTTTCAGTATTCACGGACTATCAGCCATATACGGACATATGGATGTAGCGTCTCTTTCTTCCAGTTCTTAGACATTCACAACTGCCTTGGAAGATTTATCAACCAGATTCTTACCCACACGCATCCGAAGTGTAAGCAACCTCATTATTCTGCCATAGTTTACAACGTCATCTGTAAAGAAGTCATCGGTGCTTGAAACAAAGACAGAGAAAAAGTGCTCAGGATTGATACGGTTTACTAGACTAGTGAACATACATCTTGTTGTTTGAGTATTTGACTTTCCTATCTAGCCAACATCGTGTCAGCTACCTTTGGTGAAAGATAGAAACTAAATATATTCAACGCTATATTCATCGGCTCGCTGTGAACGTGTATCAAGTCGACTGTTGCTTGTCTCAGTAGCAAGTCGCTAGTGAACATGCCTAAAAAGACAAAGATGTCAATTAGGCAATCATCTGAGAACCACTTATGTGCAACCTGTGGGAAAGGTTTCACTGAAAAGCGCAATCTGCTTCGCCATACTCTGACCAGTCACAATACCAAGGAGCAAGTGTATTCGTGTCACACTTGTGGTCATATATTTAACAGGAAAGACAATCTACAATGCCACATTACAAAGAAACACACTACACCAGGAGTATCACCCAGTGTAATACCAGCAGACGCTTCAACACCCGCTTCAGCAACACTACGTAAGAGACATGTGGGTACTAATAGTGATATGGCAGTCAGCGAGAAGAAGACTAAACAAGACGAAAACTCCCACCCAGTCAGTGACACACAACCCAAGGATGAAGCGGCTTCTTTACACACTCTTCCAGATAATATTAGACAAATATACACCGACAACTGGAGTAGTATCAAAACACATCACAAGATAAACAAATATATGTCTGTCTATACATTTTATATTAGCCCACACACAATCCACCCTAAAGACTGGACATCTACCTTGAACAAGATCTTTACCATTCAAAAGAGCATATTCAAAATCAACTTTAGTTATCATATAGTCCTTAGGCACAGAGAAACAGACGCTCTTCGATTGTATCACGCATCTTCAAATAATGCTTCTGTCTTAGAACTTCCACAACTAATCAAAAATAGACAAGACTTTGACGATTTTATCAAAATAGTACACGAAAATGACGTTCTTACCTACGCTATGCAACAACGTCCAAATACCAAATACACTACAGAGACGATTCCAGCTATATGTTTTTATCTCTATCATATCCCAGAATTCCGGCTTGTTTAATAAATAACCATCCTTTTATGACCCACGTTGGGCACAACTGTGCATGATCATACTAGATATAACATCCCATATTTAACTATCCATTTTGTATACTGGCATTACGCTTGTTCATTTTTTGTGTAAAATTTGCTGGAAATACTGTAAAATAAACAGTTATATGTATTATAAGTGCGTTCACTTGTTGGTTTTTAGTGTTGACGGTACATATGAGTGTCATGTGGTGAGCGGGTGTTACATGTTGATGGCCAAGTCAAGAAATATCTCAACCATACTTATGAAAAGGAGAAAAATGTGTTATCCAAAAGGGAAAAATATTGCCCAAGTGAAGAAAAATTTACACAAAACTTATAAAACTTAGGAAACTGTGTTACCCAAAAGGGAAAAATATTGCCCAAGTGAAGAAAAATTTACACAAAACTTATAAAACTTAGGAAAATGTGTTAACCTAATGAGAAAAATATTGCCCAAAAGAAGAAAAATTTACACAAAACGTATAAAACTTAGGAAAATGTGTTAACCTAATGAGAAAAATATTGCCCAAGTGAAGAAAAAATTTACACCAAACTTATGAAAAGTATGAAAATTTGTTAACCAAAGGGGAAAAAATATGGGCTAAACTATGAAGTATGTTGACCGAAGTAAGAAAATGTGTTAACCAAATGGGGGAAAATGTTGGCCAAAACATGAAACATCTTAACCAAACTTATAAATATCCCGTGTAAACTTTTAAATAAGTAGAAAAAAAAATATTGCTTCTGTAGTTATGTCAAAAGTATCTTGAAATTTTATCTGAACAGACATTTCACAAGACATAATCATCAACGTCAACACTAAAAACCAACAAGTGAACGTACTTATAATACATATAACTGTTTATTTTACAGTATTTCCAGCAAATTTTACACAAAAAATGAACAAGCGTAATGCCAGTATACAAAATGGATAGTTAAATATGGGATGTTATATCTAGTATGATCATGCACAGTTGTGCCCAACGTGGGTCATAAAAGGATGGTTATTTATTAAACAAGCCGGAATTCTGGGATATGATAGAGATAAAAACATATAGCTGGAATCGTCTCTGTAGTGTATTTGGTATTTGGACGTTGTTGCATAGCGTAGGTAAGAACGTCATTTTCGTGTACTATTTTGATAAAATCGTCAAAGTCTTGTCTATTTTTGATTAGTTGTGGAAGTTCTAAGACAGAAGCATTATTTGAAGATGCGTGATACAATCGAAGAGCGTCTGTTTCTCTGTGCCTAAGGACTATATGATAACTAAAGTTGATTTTGAATATGCTCTTTTGAATGGTAAAGATCTTGTTCAAGGTAGATGTCCAGTCTTTAGGGTGGATTGTGTGTGGGCTAATATAAAATGTATAGACAGACATATATTTGTTTATCTTGTGATGTGTTTTGATACTACTCCAGTTGTCGGTGTATATTTGTCTAATATTATCTGGAAGAGTGTGTAAAGAAGCCGCTTCATCCTTGGGTTGTGTGTCACTGACTGGGTGGGAGTTTTCGTCTTGTTTAGTCTTCTTCTCGCTGACTGCCATATCACTATTAGTACCCACATGTCTCTTACGTAGTGTTGCTGAAGCGGGTGTTGAAGCGTCTGCTGGTATTACACTGGGTGATACTCCTGGTGTAGTGTGTTTCTTTGTAATGTGGCATTGTAGATTGTCTTTCCTGTTAAATATATGACCACAAGTGTGACACGAATACACTTGCTCCTTGGTATTGTGACTGGTCAGAGTATGGCGAAGCAGATTGCGCTTTTCAGTGAAACCTTTCCCACAGGTTGCACATAAGTGGTTCTCAGATGATTGCCTAATTGACATCTTTGTCTTTTTAGGCATGTTCACTAGCGACTTGCTACTGAGACAAGCAACAGTCGACTTGATACACGTTCACAGCGAGCCGATGAATATAGCGTTGAATATATTTAGTTTCTATCTTTCACCAAAGGTAGCTGACACGATGTTGGCTAGATAGGAAAGTCAAATACTCAAACAACAAGATGTATGTTCACTAGTCTAGTAAACCGTATCAATCCTGAGCACTTTTTCTCTGTCTTTGTTTCAAGCACCGATGACTTCTTTACAGATGACGTTGTAAACTATGGCAGAATAATGAGGTTGCTTACACTTCGGATGCGTGTGGGTAAGAATCTGGTTGATAAATCTTCCAAGGCAGTTGTGAATGTCTAAGAACTGGAAGAAAGAGACGCTACATCCATATGTCCGTATATGGCTGATAGTCCGTGAATACTGAAACAAAACGGTGACTGACAAACTTTCTATACTTGAAGGCACATAGTCACCTAATAACCACAAATCTGAAGATCCAATCTTTCGTCGTTCTTGCGTACATCACAAAGTGAGTGAGATGTGGTGAGTGGGATTTATATTACATACAGTAAGCCCCGCCTACCGCATAGTTGACACCCAATCAATACTTGTCTAACATAAAATGTGGGTAAATTCTAAGACATTTAACCTGATTGGTTGTAGACCACAAGTGAACGAAGTCTTGCGGTGGTACGCAAACAGGTCAGATACATGATGAAAGACAGACATCGTAGTTATTACCCCACACACAATTCTGTATGTTATAGACATACCTTCACACGAGTTAGGTCCCATAGCGGACGTGCCGGTGTATTGTATGGTCCATATGTATGTAACTAATACACCAACGTATTCATTCCCTTGTGTTTTGTACTTATTTGCTAATGTAACACAGGTGTGTGATATTTTATACAAATCACTGTATTTAATTTGTGTAATTTACCTTGTAATAAAATACTTGAATTCTTTAAACTACTGTCTATTTAGTACTATATTTATATACTGTGTCTATGTGTATTGCTTCTTTTTTGTATACATTGTGGTAATATATGGTTGTCTTATGTGATGTTGGTTTACTTCTAACACACTAATACAGACGAGTAGAGACATGAAGCTTGACAAGGGGAAAATGTAGCCAAGAGACTACAAGAAGAAGTTGTCTTTGAGAGGATAGACCAATGTTCGATATGTTGAAGATAGTCTTTGGTAAGGTGGAAAACATGACTAATATAAAGATGTCAATTACAAGGAGAAAAAGAGTGTTTAATCACTACATAGAACCTATACTATTGTATGAATATGAAGCGAGGACAATGGGTAGACAAATTAAAAACATCAGTGGAGATGTGTGGAAAATATACATACCATGACAAGATAGAACAACAAATGACCAAGTCCCACAAGAAAATATGAAATACCGTGTCTACAACAGACTTTTTTTCCCCCTCTTAATGTATAAATTTAAGCGACATCTGTAATGTTTACACCGTGACATGAGGAAATTTGTCCTTAGAAAGCACCTGTATATAGCTTCTTATATACATATGACATGAAAACATATTTTGCAGTCGCAAATTTGACTTCACGCATTATATTAACTGTCGTAGGACGTATTGCCCTGACTAGCGTCGGTGATCACATCTCTCCCCTATGACTATGAGAAAGGCTTAGTCGGACAATGTGATGAATTTTTACACGCGCCTATGCTGCTTTTCGACACCGGTTTATGTTATATTGATGTTGAGGTGTTCTTTGGTTTTACTCGGTAGTCCCAGGATGACTCGGACATAGAAAATCGAGAGAAGGGAGACATAACCTAATATGAAATATTAAGACAATGTTTTGTTGTTTCCTCATCAGTTATATGCATCTAGTCCTATATATCCCCCTGTATTATACTAGGTTTTTCTTTTGTTAGGTTAGTGTTGTGTCGTCATGAAGAATCATAACGAAAATGTGAAAGATTTATCGACATCCAACTTAACATTAGCGAGTTGCTACTTGATGAGATCTGTTTTGATGCTGTCAAAAAGAGGTACTTCTGCATGACATAGGCTGGTCGTCTTTTATACACGATATCTGCTGTTGTGGACTCGTAACAAGAGGTTGCCCTGTCTGGTTTCCCCGATCTGCTAGATTGGTAGAGACTGCTTTGTACAGTGAATATTCCTTAGCTTTCATTCACCGTTTTTGTCGATACGGCATAGACCTGTGACCTGTTAGATTAGTCTGCACATAGCTGCGTCTGCAATAATGGTTATATCTATAACCCACTGGTTGCAATTATGAGAAGAATCTAGGGTGGCGGTATTGATTTTCTGTGGATAGCCCGACAATAGGTGTTAATCTCTTAATCCTCTATCGACATTTATATGAACTTTTATTAATCTTGCGAACTATTTGCCATGGCGGATACATCAATAACATTAATAAACCACCTACTTCCTTACGATGACGATAAGCCCCTGGATTAGCCGTTATGAAAATGAGTATTGATTTTTGGCAACACCTGTTGAGGTTATGAATCATATTCTGATTTTTAAGTTAGGTTATATTTTGTGACTCGTAGGTACAAAGGTGAAATCGGCTGCCTGTTTTCCCCTTGGACGTGTGGACACAGCGACACGGAAAGACAGACCGTCCCTAATCATAACCCGTATGACTAGCTAGACACCCCACACACTGACGACTATTACCCTTACCAATAATACAGTACCGAGATTAGAACCTGTCATCTCGTCTGGGGTACCACCTAAGCTTCAACCAACACACCACCTCTCCTTTGCTACACATAGCCTATTACTACCACCAGCTATCGCCATCACAACTAAGTAACAAAGACATTATCAATATTTCTTATACCACTAGATCGCCCCACTGGGACTCGAACCCGGCACCTACGGAGGACATCGACGGCCATCTTTACTTTTTCTCTAAGGTTTCTCTTTACCGATCTGATACCGTATGGAGAAAGTATTTGAAAGCACTTACCTAGCTACCCTTTCACTCACCCACTCCATAACAACGTATAACACTAAGCCACGCCCACCACAACCTTTACTTCGGCCATCTTTTCTTTGCTAAGGTTTTCATTTGAAGCGATGTAATTTATATGATGATAATGTATAAACCACTACGAACCACTATAGCTCATACATCCGAATTATTTACATTTTTACTTATTACAACTTTCATATGACACCCGGAGCGGCTCGAGGGTTCGAACCCGCGCCCACGCGACCACCCGGTCGTGGTCGCCCCCTCGTTCGTCGCCCGCGCTGGCCCCGACCACCCCGCCCGGTTTATATATAGCATTATTAATAACCCACCTAGTTCATTACGACGACGATAAACCCCTGGATTAGTTGTTACGAGAATCAGTATTGATTTTTTGTCCCACATTGTGCATGTACATCTGTGTTTTTTAAGTTTTGACATTTTAAAGACACAGTCGGTTGTCCGTTGTTAGCACCAGTAGATACCCCGCTACTCGTTACACCGATGATCGGACTCGTGGTCACTCGGGTGCTGACCGGGCAGGTGACAACTACATGGGGGACACCACCACCTTCTTTGCGCTTACTATTTACGCCGGATCCTTCCACTCCACCCTGACCACACACATGAGGAGACACGACAACACATGACGAACCCGCTCCTTCCAATCCTTAGTACATTTTATTTTAAATTTTACCCGCCAAAAACACCGAGCTTAACAAGCCAAAGACACACTCCACAGGCACCACATACACCCAGCACCACCAGACACCACCCAGCTCCACGTGGAGCACTCCACAAGCTCCACACCGAGCGCTCCACAAGCTCCACGTGGAGGCTCCACAATTTTGGGGGGAGTATGCAACATATATAACTACTCCCCTCTCAAATAAAACTAGCACCCTAAGCTGGTATTGAATGGAAAAATATTGCGCCATGAAGAAAATCCAAACTATCTAGGAGTCACCTTTGATCGTCGCCTGACATGGAAGACACAGGTTGAGAGTGACAGGTCCGTCGTAAACCGAAGGGCGCTGCCCGGAATCGAACCCACAACCTTCGGAGCATGAGTCAAACGGCTTGGCCACAGAGACTCCCTTTTTCTTTTAAGCGACAGGTTGAGAAAGATCGATCAAGAGCAAGGCAAAGAATGGCAGTTATACAAAAACCTTGCTGGTGCAACGTGGGGAGCAGAAGAGAAAGTTCTCAAGAAATTATATACTGGACGGGCGAGGCCAGTACTGGAATATGGCATCGCAGCTTGGGCAACAGCAGCAAAGTCAAACTTTAACAAAATAAGTCCAAAATCAAGGAATGCGGATCATAACTGGAAGCCTGAAGACAACGCCTATTAACGAACGGGAAAAGATCACTTGTTTACAATCAACACAGGACAGAAGAGATAGTAGAGCCCAGCAACAAACAGAAAAATTTAGAAGATTGACAGACCACCCAATGTATACAATGTTTAATGGTTTTGGAAAGGGAAGACTGAAGCGGAGCAACTTTGTAGAAACAGCAAAACGAAAGATTAGGGCAGATCCTATACTTAACATATCAACAGTCAAACCCATTTACAATAATGCACACACGTTTCCAGCTTGGAGAGAGCAGCAACTGCCTGAGATGATAGAAAACATTCCTGATATTGAGAAGAAAAACAGAATGAAAGAGATAGAAGAAAAATAGCCCTAAACTACATAAAAGAACACTACCCAAGTAGCAATGG
The DNA here is from genome assembly GCA_963921405.1 of Cepaea hortensis. Classification (NCBI taxonomy): domain Eukaryota; kingdom Metazoa; phylum Mollusca; class Gastropoda; order Stylommatophora; family Helicidae; genus Cepaea; species Cepaea hortensis. The sequence continues at coordinate 15,473,443 of OY992878.1, forward strand.
ACCCATGCATATACAGATGGAACAGCCAAAAATTCAATGAATAGTGGAGGAGGAGGAATTCTAAATTTAAGAAAAATGGAGTGAAAACAACGCAGTCAGTGGCAGCTAGAAAATTTTCAAGTAACTTCAAAGCAGAGGTAGAGGTTTTGAAAACAGCAGCAGAAATGCTCTTGGTAGAGCAAAATAAAGAGAAGCAAGTAGCTATCTTCACAGATGCAAAGTAAACTGTCTCAATATTGAAGAGTAAAAACAGCACAGAACTAGCAGATCTAAGAGCAGCACTCCATGGACTATGTCAGAAATGCACCAAAAAAATAGTTGTAATATAGTAGATCCCATCACATTGCAGTATACAGTATCTGGAAATGAAGAGGCTGACAGACTGGCAAAAGAGGGCGGACGACTACCTCAGCCTGACCTAGACATAACCTATAATGAGGCAAACAGGTTTTAAAAAAGCACTTATAGAACCAAATGAGAATCAGAGCATCCAGACCAGCAGAAAGATGATGCATATTACAAACTCGACCGAAGAGAACAAGTAGCAATCTTCAGACTCCGCACAGGACATAAAAGGCTGAGATACCACTTATTCAATAAACCAAAGATAGGAGATGCCGGTGAATGTAATTGTGATTCTGGTAACACGACAGCTAGACATTTGCTGCGGGAGTGCCCAATGTATGCAGAACAGAGAAAGATATTTTAGCCCACACCTGCTTCATGTGAGGACAAGCTCTATGACGATGTCAACAAGCTCAAGTTGATTGCAGCTTACTTTATCTACATTCAGGTTGACGTCTAAAGGTGCATGAAGAAGTACTTAGACTGCCACACTTTATACCACGGATATGTCAGTAGCAAAAGCGTCCAAGTGGCATGAAATGGAATATTGTTTGGATAGCAAATCCATTACGTGGAAAGTCCGAAACTAAAGCTCACTGTGTGGATGTCATCTGCAGACTGTATTCTTGTTTTCCGGATGAACGGCCTGTGGTGAACGGAAGGCTCAATATACAGAAGTGAGGCTAAGCAGCCATGTGCAGGACGTGACGATTCCTTGGGTGAGCACAGTACCAGAGCTCTGTGTGTCGGCCCTGCAAGTATGGATGTACCCTTGGATGGCTGGGAATGTCCATGGTCTGCCCCTGACCGTTTTGTCTTCGGCCGTTCTAAATGGGCCAGCTTGGGTGGGAGATAACACCACAAAAGTGAGAGTTAAACGTCCTACAAACCGGGAACGTTAACTCGATCAACAAATGCCCACAGAAGTCGGATGTGTCGGCCTAACGGCGCAAGAACGCAAATCTGCTGTAAAGAGCCACAAGGCAATCAAGTCCGAAAAAACTCTCCTGATGAATAAAGAAGAAGAATTGTATCGCTATTTTTTTACGTTACACAATGTATATGTATAATTTGTTTTTCCCCCAATTTATTTATTTTTTTTTCATTTTTGTTAGGTTGCTCACGATAATCGTTAGTGTACGTGTGTGTAAAGTGTCGGAGTCTGTTCTTCATATTAGTTTCAGTGATTATGTGAAGCACCGTGTTTGTGTCTAGATGTGAGTGTGTGGGGGTGGGGTGGAGATGTGTGTGTGTGTGTGTGTGTGTGTGTGTGTGTGTGTGTGTGAGAGAGAGAGAGAGAGAGAGAGAGAGAGAGAGAGAGCGAGAGAGAGATTGAATGAATTGAATTGAACTTTAATTCCAAAGGGTCACAAATTGGGCACGCAGGCCCGTCTTACATTCGGTCCTTCCAATCACTCATATTTCGTTCATCAGTAGTGCATGATGCATTCACATACGAAAAAAAACAAAAAACTTTGTCAAATAAATTTTGCAAATGTAAACAATGCATATTACCATGTTATGAGACACATCCCCCACCCACTCCCACACACCCACAAATCCCCCATCCACAACACATCCCACTCACATACATTTTCCACCCACCCACACCCCACACACTTCCAGGCACACATACAATCCCCCACCCACCCATCCCCCACCTACACATCCCCACACACACACATCCCCCACCACACACATCTCCCACCCAACCACACACCCTATCCATTCTCCAACCCACAAACTCTTACCCACCCACACACACTCACCCACCAACACATCCTCCACTCACCCACACACCCCACCCGTTCCCCATCCCACACACATACACTCACCCACCCACCATCCTCCAACCACCCACACACCCTAACTACCCAGACAAACACATGTCCCAACCACACATCTCCCAACCACACATCTTCCCACCCACACACATCCCACCACCAGCCCACATATCCCGCACTCATCCATACACACACCCACACACACACATCCATAACACACACAATCCTCCACCACACACACACATCTCTCACCCTAACACACACACATCTCCCTACCCACACTATCTACCCACACACATCCCCAACCCACACACACTCACCCACCAACACATCCTCCACCCACCCATCCTCCACCCGCACATCTCCAAATCACCCACCCAACCACACATCTTTCAATCACCCCTCACACACACAGACATCCCCCACCAACCCACACATTTCGCACTCACACATACACACATCCCTCACCCACTCACACATTCCTCACTCACAAACACATCTCCCCACCTACACGCACATCCCCGCACACACACAACCCCCAAACAAACATCCTCCACCCACACATTCCCCACCCACACACACATCCCCCATCCACCCGCGCATCCCCACCCACACACATCTCCATCCATCCACACACATCTCCCGCCCATACACACCCCACCACCGACACATGTAAGTGAGTGAGAGTCAGTGAGCGAGTGATACAATGAGTGAGTGTTACAGAGAGTGAATGAGTCTGTCAATGAGAGAGAGAGAGAGAGAGAGAGAGAGAGTGATAAAGTAAGTGAGTGAGTGTGAGTTAGAGAGTCAGCGAGTGATTTAATAAGAGATAGTGAGTGAGTGAGTGAAATAGTGAGTATGTGGGTGTATGAATGTGTCTGAGGGGGGGGGGGAGTGAGAGAGTGAGTGTGCAAGCGAGAGAGAGAAAGAGAGAGAGAGAGAGAGTGAATGGCTGAGTGAGAGGGTGAGTTAGAGAGTGGGTGAGAGAGTGAACGAGAGAGAGTCTGAGTGAGATAGTGAGTGATTGTGTTTGTCTGTCTGCTTGTCTTGGTATATGAGTAAGAGAGTGAGTAAGTGAGTGCGATTTAGAGAGTAAATGAGTGAGTGAGTGATAGATAGTGAGAGAGTGAATGTCTGCGTCTGTATGTGAGAGGGAGAGAGAGAGAGAGAGAGAGAGAGAGAGAGAGAGAGAGAGAGAGAGAGAGAGAGAGTGTGTAAGTGGGAGAGTGAGAGAGAGAGAGAGAGAGTAAGCGAGATTGAGTGTGAGAGTGAGTCAGTGTGGGAGAGAGAGGGAGAGAGAGAGAGAGAGAGAGAGTTAGTGTGTGTGAAAGAAAGAGAAATTGAGAGAGTTGAGCGCATGTATATCATGTGACGTGCTATTCCATATTGTTTCCCTGTATCCTCAATTTTCATATCATTTCTCCAGGAAGGTTAAGCCGGTCAACAAATGCCCGCAGAAGTAGGATAGTTAGTTAGTTAGTTAGTTAGTCGCAGTTCCAACTTCACAGCAACGGGTCATCCCCATTATGCTCCGTTCCTGTGCCAGTGAATATCACACAAAACGCTGCCCAATGTGAAAAGTGGAAAAGACAGGAGTCTCGACAAACAACAGCCCGCACAAATACACTGTGCATAATGCCGTCACCAGAATGTCAACACACCAGTACCCCAGTATGTATGGCGACTTGTGATGCAAAAGTGATCGGGTCTTTTTTTTTTTTTTTCGTTTTGTTTTCTAACGACTGTTTCCATCGATGGTGAACGATATTTTCGTAGGGGACTTTTGCGTTGTCATTCTGCCAACGCCTCTGACATTTCATCTGACAGTGAATTTATTTTTAAACATCTGTTCGAGGTTAAAACAACCTCGTGAACTACATTTCTGAGACAAAATGGCGTAGCTGGCTAGAAAACATCTAGAAACGGAACAACAACATCTAGAAATATCGAGACCTTTGTAGGCTAACATCTGGTTGGGATAGTGACTGCCGCTTCCATCAAGGATGAACTGCATGTTTCGTGGTGGACTTTTGTTTTGGCATTCTGGCGACGGCATTATGTACAGTGACAGTTTTTACATCTGTCCGAGGTTGTTTTGTTGCGTGAACTGCATTTCGGAGATAAAATGGCGCGTCTGGCTAGAAAACATCTAGAAACGGAACATCAACATCTAGAAACATCGAGACTTTGGAGGTGTACATCTGTTTGGGAAAACGACTGCCACTTCCATTAAGGATGGATGTTGCTTTGAGGACTTTTGTGGTGACATTCTGATGGCGGCATTATGCACAGTGTGCCTGAGCGGGCTGTTGTTTGTCGAGACTCCTGTCTTTTCCACTTTTCACATGGGGCAATCGAGAACATTTTATGTAACATTCACTGGCACAGGAACGGAGCATAAATCAAATCAAATCAAATCAAATCAACTTTATTAGGGTCACAAATTGGGCGCGCAGGCCCGTCTTACATTCGGCCCTTCCAATCACTCGTCTTTCGTTCATCAAGAGCATTATACATTTACATAGGAAGAAAAATAAACATTGTGAAATGAATGTTGTAAAACATAAACAAGGCTAATTACCATGTTATGAGGCCCATCTCCCACCTATCCATACATTACCCCACCCACACACTCACTCCCACCTACCCACACACACGCACACCAAGGGACACATACATACCCCACCAACCGACCCATCCCCCTCGAGCACATCCCCCACCCACACACACTGCCCTCATCTGATCCCCCAACCAAAACACACTTGCCACCCAAAACCATTCCCCCACCAACCCACACATCCCACGCCCATCCACATACACATCCTAACCAACACATCCTCTCCCCACCCACACCTCAAACCACCCATCCCCCAGCCACATCTTCATCGACCCCATATTCCCCTCCCACGCACACAATCCCCCACTAACCCACACATCGCACATCCACTCACACATCCCCAAACCATTCACACACATCCCCACCAACTGACATGTCCCTACCCCCCCCCCCACACATCTCCCTAACCACCCATACCTCCCCAATCCACTCACACACACCCCACCACCCACTCATACAAATTCCACCCACCCACACATGCCTTAACCCAATCCCCCACCACACAATCCCCCACCCGCACATCACATACACCCCATACCACGCAATATTCCCAACCCACGCACCACACACACACACATATCCCTCACCAACACATCCCCACTTACACACCACACACATATCCCCCACACAGATACCACACAATATTTCCACCCACACAGATACCCTTACCCATCCACCCCACATACCCCCACTCACACACCACAAAAATCCCCCACCCACACACACATACCTCACCCACACAATATCCCCAACCAACACACCACACACCTCTCTCCACCCACAATCGCATTCCCTAACCGTCCATCAACACACACTCACTCACGCATACATCCTCCACTACGCACCCACACACCCCATCCACCCACCCCCAACCAAACATCTCTCGATCACAATACCCCTACCCACACACATCCTCCACCCACTCACACATCCCACCCCGAGACATACAACTCCCTCACCCACCTACACATCCCTAAGCCACTCACTGCTTAGTGGGGACGACCCGTTGTTGTGATGTTGGAACCACGACTGGAGTGAACTTGAGACCATCCGTTGGCTGCTTTACAGCTTAGCCCACCACACTGGAAACGATCGGTTGTACTCTGGGCTTTAATCAACGATCCAAATAGAAAACGATCGGGGACGCAGAGGTGTTTCCAAGGCACCAGGGCCGGGTTATATACTGGCCAAGACCTATTGACGCGTCCTCGCCGAGCGTCCTGGGCAACAGGTCCCTTCGGGGTCCTGGCTGAAGTCAATAGGATCGCCGATTCCTCCGAAGTCGGAGAGTGTCTGCCTGTATGGCGAGGAACCACCAGTCTGCACACCAATAAGCCAGACATGGGACAACGGATACTCACGCAAACTCAGGTCCTGTATGACATCACACTGATGTTGGACAACAGGATGTCTTCATCCGACATACAGAACTTCGCGTTGGAGCTCAAGCCAATGAACACAAGCAAGCAGAAAACGATCGGATGTAATCTGGGCTTTAATAAGCAATTCACATAAAAAACGATCGGCCCTACTCTGGGCTTTATTCATCAATCCACGTTAAAAACAGACCGGCTGTTCTCCGGTCTTTTTTCAACGATTCACATAAAAAAAAAAAAAAAAAAAAAAAAAAAAAAACACGATCGGCTGTACTCTAGGATTTATTGAAAGATCCACATTGATAAAGATTTATTTACAGGGAATTTTATTGGAATAAATACTGATATAAATGGGCTTCATTCTTTAATTTATTGGAAGACCCAAATCTTGGTTTTACTTTCTGATTTAGTGAAAGATCTGCTTCTCATCTATTGAGATCGATTTATTTACAGACTCACTCCGAAAACATCCGGTTGCCCTCTCGATTTATAATACCCTTTATAAGGTTGAAACCCTGCGCATTTCGCAAAAAGAAACACATATAAAAATAAATTTTCTTCTTTGTTCCGCGTACCAGTATTTAGAATGTACACGTTGACTGGTATAGCGTCTATTGTGTTAGCACAATATTGACATTGGTTGGCAGACACATAGCATAAGAGGAAGTTAAAATAAAGGGAAACAGTAAATATAGAATTTAAACTATAACAGAAAGCTATCAGCCAGTCGGAGATTGGATCCTGTCATTCCAAATGGCGCCAACTCTGGTGTAGATAACAAGAGTGATTCCCCGCTCAAACGTTAAAAATATACAATTTCTCTGGAATTGTATGGTAGACAGGACATGGTAGATAACTCCGTTCTGGCTAGACGAATGGACGGCGTTGGCACGCTTCAACTCTAGGAGTTAGTGTGAGGGAGGAGGGGCGAAAGAGAGAGAACGGTAGTGTAATATCCCATTCAGTAACTAACAACAACAACAATAACATAAATTACAGCGAATACTACTACTACTACTACTACTACTACTACTACTACTACTACTACTACTACTACTACTACTACTACTACTACTACTACTACTACTACTACTACTACTACTACTAAACTAACTCTATACTGATACTACTACTACTATTACTACTACTACTACTACTACTACTACTACTACTACTACTACTACTACTACTACTACTACTGCTGCTGCTGCTGCTGCTGCTACTACTACTACTACTACTACTACTACTACTACTACTACTACTTCTACTAACTCTATACTACTACTACTACTACTACTACTACTACTACTACTACTACTACTACTACTACTACTACTACTACTACTACTACTAATACTACTACTACTAACTCTATACTGATACTACTACTACTACTACTACTACTACTACTACTACTACTACTACTACTACTACTACTACTACTACTACTACTACTACTACTACTACTACTACTACTAGTAGTACTACTACTACTACAAATACTACTACTACTACTACTACAAATACTACTACAACAACTACTACTACTACTACTACTACTACTACTACTACTACTACTACTACTACTACTACTACCACTACTACTACTAACTCTATACTGATACTATTACTACTACTACTACTACAAACACTACTACTACTACTGCTACTACTACTACACTTGCCGCTATTATTGTGTCTGCTCCGTGGCGAAGAGGTTACGGACGCAGTTCGTAATCCCTCAGACCCGCGTTCAAAAGACAGCAGACCGACTTACGTTGGTCTCTTATGAAATGGTATGGGAGCCGTCGTTCAGAAAGCAATGGCAAACTACTGAACGTAAACTTGCCCAGGAATCACTAACAGCCCAATGTTTTGGGGTTGACTTCTGCGTCCTGTAAAGAAAATGCAACTAACACCATTACTGTAGGGCTGAATGCACGGAGGGAGAGCTGGTCACTCTTTCTCTCACTTAGCGAGACGACGAACACTTCGGGGAACCCTCGTCCTATCCCGCTCATGACATTATGGGCGCAGTTCTCCATCAACTTCGCTAACCCACCCGCTATGTCGGTGTATGTGCTCCCACTATTCCAGAAGCGTTTGTTATCTGTACTCTAAATCTGTGCTCAGGAGATGTCCACATCATCACTACACACTTGAAACTGCGTTGAAAATGTCGCTATGGACATTAAACTTGTTGAAGAATGTCGCAATGGACATTAAACTTGTTGAAGAATGTCACAATGGACATAAAACTTGTTGAAGAATGTCGCAATGGACATAAATCTTGTTGACGACTATCGCAAAATATCCCATTCCACATACATCTCTGCGCTGACATTATCGCTCGCTAATAGCAACCCACAGTTCACCGTGGCATTAAGTTTCAGACGGAGACAACGTTTTCAAGGCTTCTCTTATCTGATGAGAGACACACAAAAACTCAGCTTAAATATGCGAAAGCAACTCAACAATAAAACAATAAAGAAATTCGATATGGCCAACCTGAACAAGTATTTTTCCTAAAACATAAAAAATGGACAGGATTAACACTGTTATTGATGATGTCAAAAAGAGACAAGTATCAATGCCGGAAAACTCAAGAAAACATTCACAAACATTGGTATTTCACATGAACTTGAGCTTTGAGTGAAACCATACGGGGAAATGCATTCAGAGAAGATAGTCGTAGAAGGGCTAGTCTAGGAGACAACCAGTTCTTGTGTTGAGACAGATTATGTTGTTCTCCACCTTTGTTGAGACAAATTATGGGGTTCTACCCTATAAATGCAAAACACTACATTTAGGTAAGTTTTGCTGAAGTTTATATACTCTTATTCATGCACACACCGACAAACATGCACACATAAACACACACATAAAATCAACCGAAATCAAGCCATCTTTATTTCTTATTTTCTCTGTGTCTATGCGCGCGCGCGCGCGCGTGTGTGTGTGTGTGTGTGTGTGTGTGTGTGTGTGTGACTATGCGCGTGTATGTATGTGTGTTTGCTTTTTGTGTTTTGTCCCTAACTTTGAACTCACTTGTTCAAAGATGTGCTACCACCTTTAATATTTTTCACTACTGGAGAGGGTACTGGACTGGTGTTTGCGTGTCAATTACCTTTCCTTATTACCAGTGTCCCTTGCCATTAGTCCCTTGCCATTAGGCGAACCCACTCGGGCTTCTGAAGTACTTATAGCCAAGAACTAGAAGTCAACATTTTAGTCCAGCTGATCTATGTAGGATTGAACTCCTAACCTCGGCATCAGCATAGCGGAAGTTTGAGAGCTACTGCTATTATTCATTCGAGGATATTGCCGTTTGTGTTTGAATGGACCTAAAAATAAAAAAAAAAAGGAATTTCATGTAAACAGAACTAACATTAAATTAACTTCATTGCGATAGAATAGACAAAATTGATCTATGTACATTTAGAAAGATTTGAGGAAAGATATAGAGGAAGACAGCGTGAACAGAATATTGACAATCTTGTGTCATAACGCGGAAGGGAGTCAACACACGAATTGATGACGATGTCGGAGATAGCAATTTATGCAGAGGCATGATCGCCTACGCTAACCGACAATGGCACTGAATGATGATGATGATGATCATCATCATCGTCATCATCATCATCATGATGCACACTCACATCGACCCTGCATAAAATGATCTGTCTATTTACACTCAGGTCGACCCTGCATAAAATGATCTGTCTATTGACACTCAGGTCTACCCTGCATAAAATGATGTTCTATTGATACTCAGGTCGACCCTGCATACAATGACCTGTATATTCACACTCAGGTCTACCCTGCATAAAATGACCTGTCTATTGACACTCGGGTCGACACGGCATAAAATGATCTATCTATTCACACTCAGGTCGACACGGCATACAATGATCTGTCTATTGACACTCAGGTCGACACGGCGTAAAATGATCTGTCTATTGACACTCAGGTCGACACGGCGTAAAATGATCTGTCTATTGACACGCAGGTCGACCCTGCATAAAATCGGAACCTGTACTGATCTGGACATTTATCTGGGCCGGCGTGACATTAACCACGTTAGCTATCGTGTGTCCGTTGGTATTGAAAACTATGGGACATTTGAACTTTCTCTGATTGATTTAATAACATACTCTATATGTACTTTCTCTTACATATTTCATGTCATACTCCGTGAAATATTTCTCTGTTATATTTCATGAATTCTGTAATTTCTCTTATTTATTTATATGTGTACTTTCTCTTATTAGTTATTATTTCATATCACACTCTATGTGTACTATCTCCGATGAGGTAGCATGTTATATCACACTCTATGTGTACTATCTCCGATGAGGTAGCATGTTATATCACACTCTATGTGTACTATCTCCGATGAGGTAGCATGTTATATCACACTCTATGTGTACTATCTCCGATGAGGTAGCATGTTATATCACACTCTATGTGTACTTGCTCTTATAAGGTACTATTTCGTAGCACAGTCTACATGTACTTTATATTGTAAGATACTATTTCAGATCACTCTCTATGTGTACTATCTCTGATGAGGTAGCATGTTATATCACACTCTATGTATTCTCTCTGTTAGAAGGCATCATATTATATCACACTCTCTGTGTTCTCTTTGTTATAAGGCATAATTTTAAATCACACTCTGCCAAACGGTTAGTAACAATGTAAGAATTAACTTCATTAAAAGAGCTCAGTGTTCCAGGGATAACCGTTTAACAGAACTATTGGAACCGCTGTGCCAACATCGATAAATAACCCGAAGCCAGTGGTTATCCCAGTCAAGGCTCCATTTATTGCCTGTGTTAAAGCTTGTGCCGACATCTTCATAATGATAATAATCAATATTAATAATTTTCATACATACTGTGCCTGTACAGCCAGGCGGGCCAGTATTGACATAATATATAAGAATAGTGCACAATAGATTTATTCCCTAACTACAGGTATACTGTCCTGGGTACCTCTAGTTGGCTACTGTCCTTACCAGTCACCTTGCCATGATTTTCTAAGTCCCATTCGGTACATTTACATCTGTCCGTCAATTTCCAGCTCATAGTAGTCATGCCTTAAGACTCTCTCCTTCATGCAATATTCATCAACCATCAGTGCGATGTCCTGCCAGTTTATAACTCATCTTGCTTCCGTGAATCGAATCGTGCTGCCCCCTAGCTGTCAAGCCCCAAGTTCCATCCCTTTGTTGTTGTTGACTACTTCTCTGACGTTTTTCTCCTTCTCCCGTCATTTCCCTAGTTTCTCGTAAATGTTGGTTCGAGGTTTTCTCACCAACTCTATTTGACGTCATTTCGTCCGATCTGCTACTTGGCACACTCTAGGTGTAATTTCTTTACCCACACTCTCCCCAACCTTTATGTCTTCGTGATATATGAAATAGCACCTTAAATAATCATTAATGTTGAACTTTCGCAATATTTACTAGGTTAAAAATTGTGCCGACATTTAATGTTTTGACCCAGCCTTTAAGTAAACATAGCAACTGCATAATTTTAAGTTAACGGAACTAAGTTACCTAGTCTTCTTCTTGCCATTTAGCTTTCAGTTAGTCTATATATTGTTTATTTTCATTACGCAGTTCTCCACTGGGATATCAATTTTTATCTATGTACTATTGTTTATGTTCTTTGCGTACTTCTCCATTTGGGATATCAGTTTATATGCATCTATTGTTTATGTTCATCGCGTACCCATCAACACGGGAAGACAACATTCTCTAATTAACTTGTGCCTCTGGCCGAACAAGTGCTATTTCCACCTCATTCATGGCCCTCCCCACGTCCAGCTCTGGACGTCGAATGTCAGACATCCGGTCTCTCAGGATGGGCTGTAACTCATCAATCTTAATTCACGGTTAATGTCCGTAATGGCCGGTTTTAACAAGGGGGTGTCACCATGTATCTGTCCGCTAGCCTGCAAATTTCGCTTTAGCCATCAGCAATTGATAATCAAAAGATTCTAAATCACAGCTTTGATTATACATCGTGCGCTTACGAAGCTGTCCTACATGAACTGGTAATAAGAAATGGGTTTCGACATAGTAGATAGATGTATATTATGGACCGTCCTTGAAGACTACGGGAATCAGGGACAATTGCTAGAAAAGGCCAGAGCTATGTGCCTCGCTAGCTAAAGTTCAATAAGAACATAAGAAGCTATATCACATATGTTCACAGTCAATACATGAGTGAGTCTGTAATGTATTTAAAATCTACATAGACAGAATATCCAAAGAAGCAAGCCTTGATGAAACAGATTCACAAAATTTCGAACTCTTTACTTTAGAGGAAACAACAGATCCAACAGCAATAAATGGACGTTTATATGCAGACGACCAATGCCTGTTTTACAACGATGCCTTACACGCGTTCTTGTGAATGTCTGTCAGAGAGTAACACCAGACTATACGCGTTCTTGTGAATGTCTGTCAGAGAGTAACACCAGACTATACGCGTTCTTGTGAATGTCTGTCAGAGAGTAACACCAGACTATACGCGTTCTTGTGAATGTCTGTCAGAGAGTAGGCCTAACACCAGACTGCACGCGTTCGTGGGAATTTGTGTTACAGAGATATACTGTCTTACATGTGTTCTTGGGAATTTATGTCAGAGAGTTACATTGTCTGACACGCGAACTTGGACATTTATGCCAGAGAGAGACACTGTCTTACACGCGTTCGTGGGAATTTATGTCAGAGAGTTACATTATCTGACACGCGAACTTGGACATTTATGCCAGAGAGAGACACTGTCTTACACGCGTTCGTGGGAATTTATGCATGAGAATTACACTGTCTGCGGCGCGTTCTTGAGAAATTATGTCAGATAGTCAGTTATCCGTCTACCTGGCCTAGGAGTTAACGTCTTTCTCCGTAATCCCGTATATTCTCGTGAGTAACGTAACTTGCGCGAGAATCGTTAGCGGTTCTCGCCGCGTTGGTAACTTACGGGGTATATGAGCCGGTCGCCCAGAAAGCAATAGCAAACTTCTGAGCATAATCTTGCCTAGTACATCAACAGCAGCTGAAAAACGTTGATGTTGACTGCTACGCCCTGTAAGAGATATGCAAAACAAAAAAGTCATTAATCATCATTGGCACCTTGCCGTCTTGACAGACGATAGTTTGTTACATTGTGCTTCAAACAGGCATAATAATTACAACCCATGGCGGTAAGACCTTGGATGGAGTTATTCCTCCCCAAAGCACAAAGCCTGGCTGAAACGCAGAGACCATGAGTTGCACTCATATCTTGATCACTCTCTCGTCTGCCTAGTTTACTAGAGAGAAAAGGTAACACCAATACTTCTGGAACAAGACAAGCTGCAGAAGCTGCCTGATCAGAAAAGCAATGCTCTAACTATCCGCCTGTCAGAGCTTCCATCCTAGACCAGTCACCGACCAAGGCTTAGGGCTTGGTCTGCCCTGCCGTGACATCTAGTCTTAGGTTGAATTACCTCGCACCAGGATAAGGCTTGTACCCTCCCAATCGTTCTCCTCCACATGAAGCCGTTGGCACAATGTGGGATGTTGGGTTTGATGAGCTCCGCCCAACATTCGGGGCTAAGAGAAAGCAGTTTACTGTTGTACTGTAGCTCAGTCATATCTGACTAAGAGGTTTAGCCTATAGCGTAATGCACTATGTTTTTAATGTTCGCAACATGTGGTCACGCCGGGTGGCTAGACATTTTAGTAAAGAACACGACATGAGCTGAATTCGTTGTTTATTGTCAATATCTCACTCCGTATCCAGATGCCAAAAAAAAAAAAAAAGCCACTCTGAACATAATTGTTACTGGGAACGAATCACTAGTGCATCATCATCAATTAGAAATAAAATCAATAAATATAATCTTCCGTCATCAGCTTGGATGGTCTATCTTATTTTTTTGTTTTTGTTTTTTGTTTTTAGATCCCAAGGACGTGCTAATCTCCAATTTCTAGAATAAATGCGACAATGTGAATGATGTATGCTTCTGTGAAGTCCTAATGATGCTTCTTGGCGGAATGTGAACATACTAAACGCCCAGGTCTGTCTGTTATCTGTTGTCTGTCCGGTTGTCTTCTTTGAACACCTGACAATTCCGTTGGTCCTCAGATCCACCCCCTCCCCTCAATATATGCATCAGCGTCCGATGTAAAGTGAATCCATGACTTCGCAATCACCTGAAACAGTTTATTATACCCCGTCCTCTACCACGATACTTCCTGCTGGTTCCAATTTAGTTTCCTGGTTCCAACAGACCCATCCTTGTGTGATCATCGTCGATGTGTGTCCTCGTCAAATCCAATCCAATTTTGGTACGAATACGCCCTTACATCCTTCGAGATTTCGCTTGGCTATAATTGGGGTATTTATGGTGTAGCTTGTAGTTTGTCTTTCGTACATTGGGCTGCTTGTTGTCAGCTTCCCGGCTTCTGATTCTTGATTGTGTTCATGCCTTTCTTGTTGAGGTTTTATATGTCTGAACAGAGTCGCGCACTTGTTGAGCCCTGGAGTAATTGTGACCCACCCCGTCGTATGGTGCTGTTTCCGTCTGGCGCTTTACCAGTTGTCGTCTCTCCTGTTGTTCCATCTATTTCCCTGTTTTGGGGTCTGTTTTCGTGTCGTCTGGGTCTTATATGGTTCTCTTCTTTCGTAGATACATTGTCAGTTGCAGATTTTTTACCTGAACTCCGGGAATGCTGAGCCAGCGCTGTTGATCTCCTCGTCTATTTCTTCTTCTACATACCTCCACCTCACTCTTGCAGGTGGCACGGGTTTGCCAAAATTTCCGGCACTTAGAGCACTGTAGCACTCTCGGTATGTAGTGTTCTGGAACTTGGTCTCTCTTGTCCCATCTGATGAAGTGAGGGATCACTCAGTCCTCCGATGTTACGATGACGACTGTGGAGGGGATGTTATTCTTGTCGATGATCCTCTCAGCACAGGTGCTCTTGAGTTTCTTGTTCTCCCTCGTCAGCATCTCCCTAATCTCGTCGTTGGTGAGATGGGTCTTGACTCGTTTGATGACCCATCGTTTACTTGTGCTGTGCCGGGTGACTTCCAATAAGATGCCGTGGTGAAGCTTGATGTCTGCCTTCTCTCCTTGTGCAATCTTTTGCTTACGTGCTGTGGTCTTTGGGTGTTTGTTGATGGAGACCACATTCCATCAGGTGTCTTGCGCAGCTGGTAGATGCTGTCTCTTCCCAGCTCGTTTTCCAAAAGACTGATTATCTTGTCTGTTGGTAGCGCCGACAGTTTGCTTCTCCCACGCTTGTCTGTTTTAGCAGTAATTTGCCGGTGAAATCCTCAGTTGTTGTGGTTTCCTCCGATGTGGAGGTCTTTGGTAAGCTGGGATGCTTTGTCTCGGTGCTGTTGAAAACATCATGGTTGCTGCTGGCTTCAGTTAAAGTCGTAGTCTCTGACGTCGGTTGAGCGACGGCAGCGGCTTCATCTATTGTAGAAGTGGTAGCTTCCTTTAATGTTTCTTCAGGTTCTAGCGTTGTGCTGTGGCTAGCAGACACGTTTTCTTCTTGCATCATCTTGATAGTCTTGGTGGCTTCCACGCTGCTCCCGGAAGAACAACATTATGTGTTCGTGTGTCGAGTAAGACCATAGTCTGCTCTTTGCAAAATATAGGCGCTGAAGACGGAGGCAGCCAGCCAGGAGGCGCACCACAGAAATCAGGCTGCCACGCAATAACGCCGTGAATTATGTCGACAACTGCTATATGTTATGGTGCTTGCCCTGCTCTGGACCCCCAGGCAGGTGCAGTGCCGGGCCTTATGCCTCGTAAGGGTCTAACCACAATTACTGGAGGTCTTTCTCAGATGTCCTGCGGAGCCAGGGGGCCTGACAATAGAACGTCTGGCAGTACCAAACAAATACTTAAAATAATGCACTGGAATGCAGAGGGTATCAATAAAAAAAAAAAGAATAGAACTAGAAAACATCTTGGCCAAAGAAAATGTAAGTGTATGTTGCTTGCAAGAAACTCACCTCAACGAAGATATAGTCTTAAAAATCAGAGGCTACCAATGTTACCGATGTGACCGAAAGGACAGGCGAAAGGGTGGGATACTGACTCTTGTCAAAAACAACATCCATGCTTCCCAAATTGAAGTTTACAAGGAAGGGGCTGAGCATCAGGCACTTAAACTTAAGACAGACAATACAGACCTTTACCTGATCAATTACTACTGTGCAAATGACCGTCCACAGACACTGGACACAACAGCCACACAACAGCGACTTCAACAGCCACTCACAGAGCTGGGGCTATGATCACATGGACCAGAGAGGAGAGAGATTGGAAGACTGGCAGGATGAGAATAGATTCATCCTGATTAACAAGCCGTCTGACCCACATACTTTCTACTCGAGATCATGGCCCACTACAACTACACCTGACCTGGCTTTTCATTCACCAAGAAACATTACACGAATTGTTGGGAAACAACTTGGTGGCAGTGACCATCGACCAGTCTTTCTAACTGTAGAAAATGAGCTTGTAAGTGAAAGCAGCACCCTCTCGAGGTGGAACTACAAGAAAGCAGACTGGGCAATATACAAGCATCGCACCAGCATACTGGTTAGAAACCTGAACGCTGAGAAGGACATAAATAAAGTAGTTGAAGAGTTTAGGAAATGCATACTACAGGCAGCACGAGAAACAATACCAAGAAGAGCCCGTAAACATTATAACCCCTACTGGAGTAGTGAACTGGAACAGTTGCATAATGATGTGGGAGTGTGTAGAAGGCAAGCAGAGGCCAATCCAAGCCAAGAGCACCACAATAAATTCCAGCACGCAAAAGCCAAATTTAAAAGGGCCAAGCTGCAGGCTAGACGGAAAAGTTGGCAGGAGAAAACAGAGTCACTGAACTTTGAAAGAGACACAAAGAAGTTATGGAAGCTATTAAAACAGCTTAACGGTGAGGACACAGGGAGATACTCAAGACTTGCACTACATAAAGACGGAAACATCTTAACAGGAATGCAAGCAGCTGATCATTTTGTGGACTCATTCGCACAAGATAACAATATCGAAATTAGTCTAGAGAAACAAGAGATTCGAGAGAAATGGCAACATACAGGACAGAAGGAAATTATACATGAGGTTATGGAGACACCTATCACATTCAGTGAACTGGAGCTAGCCATATCAAAACTTAAAATGAGAAAGTCACCAGGAGCTGATGGTATCTCCAATGAAATGATCAGGAGCCTAGGAACAGAGGCCAAAGCAAAGCTGTTGCAGATCTTCAATAACAGTTGGACTTTAGGCAGTGTACCACAAGCCTGGAGAGAAGCAATTATGATACCCCTCCTAAAATCAGGGAAAGATAGTTCCATTGCCTCTAGCTACAGACCAATTAGCCTCACCAGCTGTCTCTGCAAAACAATGTAACGCGTCATCAATCACAGACTACAGTGGTACATTGAAAGTGAAAACATCATTGTGCCACAACAGGCTGGCTTTAGGCAGTGCTACTTTACGGAATATCAGACAACCTACCTCTCTCAAGAAGTTGAGGATGTATTCCAAGAGAAGAAGCTGGTACTTGCGGCTTGGATAGATATGAAGAAAGCCTTTGACAAAGTCTGGAAAGAAAGTCTGATGAAGAAACTGACAGACTGTAAAGTCAATGGAAAAATGTACAAATGGGTGAAAGCATACTTGGACAACAGAAGAGCCCGAGTACAGATAGACGGTCTCAAGAGCAAGAGTATTATTGCGTCACGGTGTTCCCCAGGGCGGAGTCCTGTCCCCAACACTTTTTCTAATCTTCATCAATGATCTTGTTGCTAATCTACCGTATGGAATTAAAGCGGCAATGTACGCTGATGACCTGGTTTTGTGGAGCACAAATGAACATGCATCAGTGGCCACCAGATTACTACAAAGAGCTGTAGATACATTTATTGCATGGGCGGATAGATGGTGTGTCAGCATAAACACTGACAAGTGCAGCACCACCCTATTTACCCTCTCTCCAAAACAAAAGGCAGGGACCATCCAGATAAATGAAACACCCCTAAGAGAAGATAAAGAACCAACATACATTGGTTTTAACATTCGACGACAGGCTGACATGGAGAAAACACATAAAAAAAAGCAGTAGCAAAAGCCAGAAGGAAAATAACCATCCTGAGAAAGATAAGTGAAACCACTTGGGGAGCCAGTGGGAAAATACTTAGCAAAGTTTATCAACAGAGCATACGACCACACTTGGAATACGGGTCAACTGCGTGGTATTCGGCATCAAAAACCACATTACAGGAGCTGGACAAGGTGCAAAATCAAGCTCTTAGACTCATCACAGGAGGGATGAGATCAACCCCTATAGTAGCAATGGAGAAGATGGGGAGGACACAAAGCTCTAAGAGAACGCAGAGATCCAAAAACACTAATACAAGCAGAAAAGTTCCTCAACTTGCCAGGCCACCCTATGAAGAACCGATGTGAAAACTTAGCTATGGGGCGGTTGAAAAGAAGTAGTTTCATCCACCAGGTCAAACGACTCTGCAGAGAAGCCACCGATCTTCCCACAGTTGGTATCCCCCTAACAACTATTCCAGAGCGAACCCCTTGGAAAGATGAACATAGACTATAGCTACAAATCCAGACAAAATTGAGAGGAATATTTGACAAGGAAGAACAGAACAGTGTACAGCGCAGAACAGCCACTTTCAGCTTCCTTGATGACGAATACCCACAGGATCTCTGGATCCGAGTCTACACAGATGGGTCAGCACAAAATGCTGTTCGAAATGGAGGAGCGGGAGTGTACATAGAATATTCAAATAATACTAGGGACACGGCCAAAGTTCTAACAGGAAAGTACTGTCATAACTATGATGCTGAAATTGAGGCAATCAAGATAGCAACAGAAAAATTACTAAATACCAGCCATGGTAGACAACCTGTGATGATATTGACAGATGCAAAATCCGTAATAGAGGCGCTCCTGTCGGGAAATTGCCAGGTCTAAGGACACTACTTTCTGAACTTAGCAGTCAGCATAAGGTCACCATACAGTGGATACCATCCCACTGTGGAGTACCCGGAAACGACAGAGCTGATCGATTGGCTAAGGA
The DNA here is from genome assembly GCA_963921405.1 of Cepaea hortensis. Classification (NCBI taxonomy): domain Eukaryota; kingdom Metazoa; phylum Mollusca; class Gastropoda; order Stylommatophora; family Helicidae; genus Cepaea; species Cepaea hortensis. The sequence goes on from OY992878.1 coordinate 15,492,695, forward strand.
AGGAGCAAAGGAAGAACAACCTGATGTGCCCATTAATACCACCAAAAGAAAAGAATGATCAAATCAGTCAGAAGGCCACCAAACCCTACTCAAGACGACTACCACGTTATGGACAGACCAGAACAGGTCATTCTTCTGCGCCTCAGAACATGACACAATAGATTACGCAACCACATGTATACAAAATTCAAGATTGGTGACTCAGCCATGTGCACATGTGGTTTAGCGTCGCAGACAGCAGAGCACATATTCCAGGATTGACCAAACTACAACATATCCAGGCGAACCTTCTGGCCTAGAGAGACAACAGTGGAAGATAAACTGTATGGACCGCTGAGTGAACTAAAAAGACTTTTAGATTCATACAAGAGACAACATTGCAATTATAAACATATTTCAGGCGAACGAAAGAAGAAGAAGAAGAAGAAGAAGAAGAAGAAGAAGAAGAAGAAGAAGAAGAAGAAGAAGAAGAAGAAGAAGAAGAAGAAAAAGAAGAATTTTGAACGTCGGGTGTCTATTGGAGTTTTTCTTGCCATGTGCCATGTTCTAGTACGTGTCCTGCTTCCGATGAGGCTATTTGCTGTGGATAGCGCGTCGAGTCGGTGTGAACAAGCACAATGTGTGCAGCAGGTCATCATTTATAGATAGTGCCACGTCTCCCCTGGTTTCTTCAGTGTTCACGTAGTCCAACCAAGCCATGATGAATTGAGGTGATCAGTTCCCTTTCTCTCCGCATGTTTACTCTCTACCACGACATGATGCTCTGATATTTACTCTCTACCACGACATGATGCTCTGGGATTTGCTCTCTACCACGACATGATGCTCTGGGGTGTGGAGTTTCTTTCCGTTCTCTCCGCATGTTTACTCTCTAAAACGACAAGATGCTCTGAGGTGTGGAGTTTCCTTCCGTTCTCTCCACAATGTTACTCTCTACCACGACATGATGCTCTGGGATTTGCTCTCTACCACGACATGATGCTCTGGGGTGTGAAATTTCCTTCCGTTCTCTCCGCATGTTTACTCTCTACCACGACATGATGCTCTAGAGTGTGAAATTTCCTTCCGTTCTCTCCGCATGTTTACTCTCTACCACGACAAGATGCTCTGGGGTGTGGAGTTTACTTCCGTTCTCTCCGCATGTTTACTCTCTATCACGACAAGATGCTCTGGGGTGTGAAATTTCCTTCCGTTCTCTCCGCATGTTTACTCTCTACCACGACAAGATGCTCTGGAGTGTGGAGTTTACTTCAGTTCTCTCCGCATGTTTACTCTGTACCACGACAAGATGCTCTGGGTTGTGAGATTTCCTTCCGTTCTCTCCGCATGTTTACTCTGTACCACGACAAGATGCTCTGGGGTGTGAAATTTCCTTCCGTTCTCTCCGCATGTTTACTCTGTACCACGACAAGATGCTCTGGGGTGTGAAATTTCCTTCCGTTCTCTCCGCATGTTTACTCTCTACCATGACATGATGCTCTAGGGTGTGAAATTTCCTTCCGTTCTCTCCGCATGTTTACTCTTTTACCACGACATGATTCTCTGGGGTGTGAGATTTCCTTCCGTTCTCTCCGCATGTTTACTCTCTACCACGACAAGATACTCTGGGGTGTGACATTTCCTTCCGTTCTCTCCGCATGTTTACTCTCTACCACGACAAGAGGCTCTGGGGTGTGGAGTTTCCTTCCGTTCTCTCCGCATGTTTACTCTCTACCACGACATGATGCTCTGGGGTGTTAAATTTCCTTCCGTTCTCTCCGCTTGTTTACTCTCTACCACGACAAGATACTCTGGGGTGTGAAATTTCCTTCCCTTCTCTCCGCATGTTTACTCTCTATCACGACAAGATGCTCTGGGGTGTGAAATTTCCTTCCGTTCTCTCCGCATGTTTACTCTCTATCACGACAAGATGCTCTGGGGTGTGGAGTTTCCTTCCGTTCTCTCCGCATGTTTACTCTGTACCACGACAAGATGCTCTTGGTGTGGAGTGTACTTTCTGGCTTCCTATTCCTTCCAAGATAACTTCCAAAATACTCTGATAATAACCTGCTACCGATGATAAAGCTTTGTTGACACCACAGCCGTTCTTAACGCCATGAACAGGACTCTTCTCCATGCCTCGACACGTCTTGGGTATATGGTGCTACATTGTTATAGACTAATCAGCAACCAGATTTCTGATTTATTCATAATCCGACAAGCCGCCTTTACTTTCTAAAATATTTCCTGGTGCAGAATTTAGTCTAGGTTATCATGGGCGCCCAAGTCAATTTAAAGAGAAAAAAAAAACATATCTGCGCCGATAGGGATTCGAACATAAGTGTAACGCATTTGTGAGACGCTTTCGGCGAGACCGAGCCAAATGGGATCACACCCGGGTCAATGAAGTCGTTCTAGTGACTGCCGCTTCCATCGACGATGAACTGTATTTTTCGTGGAGGTCTTTTGTGTTGGCATTCTGGTAGCGGCATTATGCATGGTTTACCTGTGCGGGCTGTTGGCTTGCCTAGACTACTGTCTTTTCCACTTTTCACATTGGGCAGTGAGGAGCATTTTGTGTGATATCCACTGGCACAGGAACGGAGCATAATGAGGACGACACGTTCCCGTGAAGTTGGAACTGCGACCAACCAACCAACCAACCAACCAACCAACCAACCAACCAACCAACGAACTAACTAACTAACTAACTAAATAACTAACTAACTAACTAACTAACTAACTAACTAACTAACTAACTAACATATGTGTAAATGATCAACAGACAAACCCGCTCTCTACCGGGCAACTCCAACTCTCTACACCCATATTTTGGTATTTAAACAAACACAGAATTCTTGCACTACTGTGTATTGAACCTACGCTGTTGTCTAGATAAGCGGATGTACTAACCACTATGATACCTTAGCTATGTGGCCAGTAAAATATATATTTATAAGCTCAGGTCTGAAGATGGAGACGGGTGGGATCACTGCGGGTGAGAGATGACTGGCACTAAAGTCACCAGTGCAGTGATTCTCAACGTGTTTGGGTAAGCACACAGTTTTCACCAGAAGTCAAAATGACACACCCGCTCCCTTCCTGAAATTAACTAAATAGCTGGCAAATGATAAAGGTGATGATGATGATGATGATGATGATGATGATGATGATAATGATGATGATGGTGATGATGATGATGATGAGAATGATTAGGTAGGTTGCTTTCTAATGAACACCAACATACTTGGGGAGATACTAGAAAGTGACAAGTTTCTCCTACCTTGGACATGTAATAAGAGATGATGGCAGAAGTGAAGGAGAAATTAAAAAGAGAATAGGAATGGCCAAAAATGCTTTCAACAACATGAAGTCAGAATTAACACCTAAAGATATTAACAACGCATTAAATATGAGAATTGTCAAATGTTAAGTATATTTAACAATATTGTATGGTGCGGAAGCCTGGATATTAAACAAGCAACTAGTCGAATAGAGGTCTTGAAGATTTAGATACACCGAAGAATATGTCGTATTTCATGGAGACAAAAACAATTAAATTCTAGAAAAACTGGATATAAAAAAGACTTGATGACAGAAATGAATAAGAGGCAAGTGAAATATTTTGGCCACATTAAAAGACATAACATTCTTATAAAAACCATACTGGAGGGCAAGATTGAGGGCAAGCGAGAAAGAGGTAGACAACGATACAAGTGGGAAGATAACATCAAGAGATTGACGAACATCAGTCTGACAGAATGTACAGTCAAGGCGAGAGACAGGCATTGTTGGAGACCCATTGCAGCCAACCTTCATTGTGGAGACGGCACCTGATTTATCGATTTATAATTCAAATAACGACTACAACGACCTCCGGGTGAACATATGCTTCTGATTAGAAATACAGACAAACACACACACACACACACACACACACACACACACACACACACACACACACACCACCACCACCACCACCACCACAACCACCACCACAACCATCATCATCACCACGCATATATATATATATATATATATATATATATATATATATATATATATATATATATATATAGAGAGAGAGAGAGAGAGAGAGAGATGGGATATAGTGTGTGCGTACGTGTTTGTGTATATACGTTACTTGTATAACCAGCATTGTGCAGTGTTTGCCCATTAGCCCCAATAATAGTTAAACTCGCCGTCATCAAGGCATGTACTTGGAATACTGTCTCTGAACGACTGCTGAATGATGACAAATAACACACGAAACAACCGATGAACTAATGAACTACCATGGGATGATTAATCGTTCAAAGCGAATTCCCGTATCTGCCAAGGGCTTATTTATCACCGAAATGTTGTCATTGCAAAATATTGTCTCAATTAAAATATCAGTACAGTAGTTTTGCCTAAGCAACCTCATTGAATTTGATATATAATGCAACAAGATAGCTACCATATTAACAACTTTTAAGATACAATTGTGACACAACCCATTTCCAATTTCCGCCATTTTTTTCTGTTTGGTCCAAACCTAAGTTTTGTTTGACACTGAATGTGTTAAAGGGCACATGGGTTTGAATGAGGAATCACAAATGTTCATGACAGTGACCATAAAGACGTACACTTGAGACATTTGTCGGGGGATTTTAAGCTTTTGTGTTTGCACGGAATTCTCAGATGTATATTCTGAATTAACTATTTACCTTGTATTTACATAAATTATCCTGTTGGTGATCTCATCGAGCTGGCGTCTGTGCTTTAGGGACTTGAGAACTTTTGTTTAGATGTCAAGCCTGGACAATGAGCAGACAAGGTGAAATACATCTAATAGAGGTGGAAATTGGGTTTCTGAGGAAAACGCAAACAATACCGTGGACAGGCAGACAATCTAATAAGCAAGTCCTAAAAGACAAGCGAAAACTGTAAACTGGTTAGAGAAATTAGACGTAGACAGTCAAGATTTATGGGTACGTTATTGGAAGAAATGAACTGGAGAACTTATTGAAAACTGTCAAGGTTGAGGGGGAAAGAGCAAGAGGAAGACAGAAAGGAAAATATCTAGATTGCTGGGCCACATAACATAATCGAGACACAAACATTGAGCTGATCCACAACTCTCGTGATCGTGTCAGATGGCGAAACATGATCGCTCACGCTTATCGACATGGCACATGATGATGATAAAATGCAGTTTCACATCCCATCACACTATGCTTGAATTCAGCTGCTAGTGATTTAAGTGCAGATTGTTTAGCATTGATTTTTGCACTGGTATGAGCGTCAGCATTTGAGAAAGTAATGGCAAACAGTTAGTCGCATATTCCTTAAAGGACGATGACCAACGTGAGAAATTCTTTGGTTGTGTGTTATTTATTCTAGGCAATTTTACACCCCACCTGGACACCGCAAAGTACAAGCGAACACGATGAGATGAGACGAGAATTTTACACGAAGTAGTTCACGAGACCTGGACACTTACTAAACAAGCTGAACAGCGCACAAATGCCTTTGAATATACATGTTATAGACAGGCTTGAGAATATCTTGGGTAATGAAAAGAACAAATGCATCCATACTTCAAGAGCTGGATATTGAAGAGGGTTGGCTATTAAAGACAATAAACCAAAGAAAATGTATCTTTTTTTGTTCACTTGAAACGTCATGAAAGTTTGGAGAGAACAATAATGGAGGGGTATATGCCTGGGAAGAGAGGAAGAGGAAGGCCAAAGAGAAGATGGGTGCCGGAGGATGTGGTGGACGATCTCCAGATGGGTGTGTTGGACGCGGGACATCTTGCTTGTGATCGAGAGGTTTTCCGGAAGGTTATTATGGGAGCGTTGTTCTGCAAAGGACATGCTACTGAATGAATGAATGAATGAATGATGAATGAATGAATGAATGAATGAGTTTACGATTTGTTTCTCAACGAAAATCAACACAGTTCGGTCTGTTCTCCTTTGATTTCGAATCCAGTATATGGGGTTATGAAACTGCGTTCGGTCGCCACAAGCCGCAGACGCCAGCCATGGCAAACAAGTGAACGCCAAATTGTCGAGACAATCACAGACAGCTAACAGAATGACGGGGTTAAATGGCTACACCCGGTGCAAGGACAGGCAATCAACTTCATCATCCCAAAAAACAATCCAATCCATCTGCAGAATTAAACCATGACAACACTATAAATAACAGAAAACAAAATGCAAAAATACCCAGGGAAATAAGAAATAACTGGCTGACAACTACAAAGAGAAACATCAAGTTCTGCGTATTGAAAATAGGACGCACACTGTAATTCCGTGAGCGCAATATCCCTGATGAATGCTTATGTCCCGCGACGGCCAGCGGAGAAACGTTATCTATTAACTTGAACATCTTTACTGATCAGTTTAGCCTCGATCTCCCCGTTCTAGACGTTTCCTGTTCGGAGACAGTACAAACTATTTGGCCCTTCCATTTCTGTGAGTCTCTATCTCCGAAAATGTTTCTCAATCAGTCTGGGCCTACCAGGAATTCCTCTGTGACGTGCTCGCCTGTATCCCTTTCCTGTAATTGTTTTTGTTCTTCAAAGCCCCTAATGGGGTCTAGGATCACAGTTGTCGTTCGAAACAGATTGTATGAGCTTTGACGTCGTATCTGATATCGATTGTTATCCTTATTCATTCATTGATTTGCTATTTTGTGTTTGACAGATGCTTAAAGAATAATATGATTATTATTATTATGTGTGTGTATTATCAAATTATTATGTGGTATATTATTAGTGTGTGGTATATTATTATTATTATTATTATTATTATTATTATTATTATCATTATTGTTGTTGTTGTTGTTGTTATTCATCTGCGATGCCGGTTAAGCTACCTCATGAGAGAACGTACACATAGAATTTGATATACAATGTTACTTCATGAGAGAAAGCACACATCCATCAATCCATCATATGCCATGTCCGTAAGCGTGAGTGGTCATTATTCGCCATCTCACTCGATTACAAGAGTCGTGGACCAGCTCAGTGATCTCGTCTCGACCATACAACGTGGCTAAGCCCTCCCCTTGTTCTCTTGCTCCCGATCTTGCCAGATGTCACCAAGTTCTCCAATTGATTTCTTCTCATAACATGCCCAAAACAATTGTGACTGTGTACGATTGATTTCTCTAATCAGTTTACGGTTTTCATTTATTTATTGTATTAGTTGGTAAATATGCCCATGGTATTCTTTGCATTTTCCTCAGAAACCACATTTCAACAGTCATCAGATGTTTTTTCAGTTTGTCGGCTCATTGTCCACGCTTCACATCCATACAGGTTGAATGCGAGCATTCTGAACTTCCATCTTCAGTATTTTTAAATCTTTCATATTATAAGAAATTTCTAACTGTTCTTCACGTGTATCATTATAGAGTTGTTTCATGTACCCTGACCAGGCATCTAAAATCTGATCCTTCTCTATTATAATTTTCCATCTTTTGTTTTCACGCACCCTGTTGATGTGGGTGTTCTTTTATTAATAAGTTCCTGAATTCATGTGTGCATTCATTTGGTATTTTACAGTTGTGTTGTTTTTCAATTCTTCTGCAATGTTTCTCAAGCCATGCTTCTTTTGCTTCTTTAATAATGTTCTGACTTTTCTGTGAATCTCTTCATACTTGTCAGAATTATTTTTCTTGTATCTTCTGTTTTCCATTAGTCAGAAAAATGTCTCCAGTCATCCATTGTTACGACCTACTTTCTTTAATTTTGGGATAGTTGTTTCTGCAATAAAATTGATTGGATTCTTCAACATTTCCCATTGGTCATCTACATCTTTAAATAAGATCTCCAGATCTAACAATATATGAGATTTGTTCTTTACTTCTATGTTTAAATTGTCTTGTATTTCCTTGTCATTTTCTAACGTACACAGGTCAAATTTAATGTTTCCTGGTGTATACTTGACCTCCTTTAACGTTAGTTTCAATGTGCCTATCATCAATCTGTGATCACTGTAACATTTTGCATTGAAAGGACTTTGCGACTAATAACACATTTCGAAACCTTTTGCTAATCAGGACGCAATCAATCTGGTTTCTAATCTTTCTGTCAGGTCTACTTCATTTCCATAATCTTCTTGGATGTTGCTTAAACCGGGTGTTTCCGACAATCAGTTCATGTTCTTTTGCCCATTCTATAAGTCTGTATCCTCTCTAATTTCGTACTCTCAAACCATGTTTACCTACTGTGCATCCACCCCCTTGATTTCCTACTTTAGCATTAAAGACTCCCCATTATGATGTTTATTTCAGAATTGTTACAGTTTTTGAAACCATTCTATATATTATTATTATTATTATTATTATTATTATTATTATTATTATTATTATTATTATTATTGTTATTAGCATTATTATTATAAGTGATCGTATTATTATTAATATTGTTATTGTGTTCTATATTAATATTATTAGTTATTTCATATTATTATTATTATTATTATTATTATTATTATTATTATTATTATTATTATTATTATCGTGTGCTATATTATTAGTATTTCTATTAATATAAATAGCATTATTATTTTATGTTATACTAGCTGACCCGGCCCGGCTTCGCCCAGACCCTGGTGGGGAGCATCTCATTTAATTCATATAAGTAGTCATATAAGTTCTCGTTCCCGTTACCGACTATCTGTCTGTCTGTCTGTCTGTCTATCTGTCTGTCTGTCTGTCTGACCCGGCCCGTCTTCGCCCAGACCCTGATGGGGAGAATCTCATTTAATTCATATAAGTAGTCATATAAGTTCCCGTTCCGACTATCTATCTGTCTGTCTGTCTGACCCGGCCCGGCATCGCCCAACTCCTGGTGGGGAGAATCTCATTTAATTCATATAAGTAGTCATATAAGTTCCCGTTCCCGACTGTCTGTCTGTCTGTCTGTCTGTCTGTCTGTCTGTTTGTCTGTCTGTCTGTCTGTCTGTCTGTCTGTCTATCTATCTATCTGTCTGTCTGTCTGTCTGACCCGGCCCAGCCCATGGTGGAGAGCATCTCATTTAAATTATATAAGTAGTCATATAAGATCCCGTTCCCGACTATCTGTCTGACTGTCTGTCTGTCTTGGGTAAATGGAGGAGGGAGGAGGAAGAGGGAGGTGGAGGAGGGAAGAGGAGGGAGGAGGAGACAGGAGACAGGAGGAGTAGGGAGGAATAGGAGGGAGGAGGAGGGATTAGGAGGAGGAGGGAGGAGTAGTGTGGAGGAGGAGGCGAGGAGGAGGGAGGAGGAAGAGGGAGGAGGAGGGAGAAGGAGGGAGGAGGAGAACGCAGGAGGAGAAGGGAGCAGGAGGAGGAGAGGGAGGAGGAGGGAGGAGGAGGGAGGAGGAGGAGAGAGTAGGAGGATGGAGGAGGCTGAGGGAGAAGGAAGAGGGAGGAGGAAGAGGGAGAATGAGGAGGGAGAAAGAGGAGAAGGAGGGGGAGGAGGGGAGGAGGAGGAGGGAGGAGGAGGAATGTGAAGGGAGGAGGAGGGAGGAGGGAGGAGGTAGAGGGAGGAGGAGGAGGAGGGAGGCGGAGAGAGGAGGAGGAGGGAGGAAGAGGGAGGAGGAGGAATGTGAAGGGAGGAGGAGGGAGGAGGTAGAGGTAGGAGGAGGGAGGAGAGGAGGTAGAGGGAGGAGGAGGAGGGAGGAGGCGGAGAGGGAGGAGGGGGAGGAGGGAGGAGGAGGAGGGAGAAGGAGTGATGAGGAGGAGGGAGGAGGAGAGAGGAGGAGGAGGGAGGAGGAGGAGGGAGGAGGAAGAGGGAGGAGGAGGAATGTGAAGGGAGGAGGAGGGAGGAGGTAGAGGGAGGAGGAGGGAGGAGGAGGAGTGAGGAGGAGGAGAGGGAGGAGGAGGAAGGAGGAGGGGGAGGAGGGAGGAGGAGGAGGAGGGAGGAAGAAGGAGGAGGAGGGAGAAGGAGGGATGAGGAGGAGGAGGGAGGAGGAGGAAGAGGGAGGAGGAGGAATGTGAAGGGAGGAGGAGGTAGAGGGAGGAGGAGGAGGGAGGAGGAGAAGGGAGGAGGAGGGATGAGGAGGAGGAAGAGGGAGGAGGAGGGAGGAGGTAGAGGGAGGAGGAGGAGGAGGAGGAGAGGGAGGAGGAGGAAGGAGGAGGGGGAGGAGGGAGGAGGAGGGAGAAAGAAGGAGGAGGAGGGAGAAGGAGGGATGAGGAGAAGGAGGGAGGAGGAGGAAGAGGGAGGAGGAGGAATGTGAAGGGAGAAGGAGGGATAGGGAGGAGGGGAAGAGGAAGAGGGTAGGAGGAAGAGTGGAGAGGAGGAGGGAGGATGTAGAGGGAGGAGGAGGGAGGAAAAGGGAGGAGGGAGGAGGAGAGAGGAGGAGGAGGGAGGAGGTAGGAGGAGGAGGAAGAAGGAGGAGGAGGGAGGAGAAGGAAGGAGGAGGAAGAAGGAGGAGGAAGAGGGAGGAGGAGGATGGAGGAGGGAGAGGGAGGAAGAGGGAGGAGGAGGAAGAGGGAGGAGGAGGAGGGAGAGGGAGGAGGGAAAGAGGAAGAGGGTAGGAGGAGGAGGAGGGGAGAGGAGGAGAAGGAGGGAGAAGGAGAAGGAGGAGGAGGGAGGAGGAGGGGATAGGAGGAGGGAGGAGGCAGAGGGAGAAGAAGGAAGGAGGAGGAGGAAGGAGGGAGAGGAAGGAGGGAGAATGAGGAGGGGAGGAAGGAAAGGGAGGTGGAAGAGGAGGAGGAGGGAGGAGGAAAGAGGTAGGGGGAGGAGGAGGTAGAGGGAGGAGGAGGAGGAAGGAAAGGGAGGAGGAAGAGGAGGAGAAGGGAGGAGGAGGGTGGAGGGAGGAGGAGGAGGTAGAGGGAGGAGGAGGGAGGAGGTAGGAGGAGGAGGAAGAGGGAAGAGGGAGAAGAAGGGAGAAGGAGGAGTGAGGATGATGAGGGAGAAGGAGGCAGGAGGAGGAGGAGGGAGGCAGGAGGAGGAGGAGGGATAAGGAGGGAGAGGGAGGAGAAGGGAAGATGAGGGAGGAGGGGGAGGAGGCGGAGGGAGTAGGAGGGAGGAGGATGGAGGAGGAGGGGAGAGGAAGAGGGAGAAGAAAGAGGGAGAAGGAGGAGGGAGTCGGGAGAGGGATGAGAGGGAGGAAGAAGAGGAGGAGGGTGGAGGGAGAAGGTAGAGGGAGGAGGAGGGAGGAGAAGAGAGGAGGAGAGAGTTCGCCATTCCGAATTCATACTCGTCTAGTTCTTCCCTTCTACACGATTGTAGATAACTTCCTTACACATAAAAAGATGAATTGTTATTGATATTGCCGTGGCATGGAGGAATATCAGCAGCAGAGTTGATCCAAAAAACCAAAGACTGAGATCTACGGAGAGCCATGAACGCCTACGCCAGCCGATGATGATTGCCGTGTGACGATTCTGTGTAGTCACGTCATTTTCTTCCCTTTCCCTAGCGTTTTGGTTCGGGGATTCTTTCATCATCATCATCATATATTTACGTACGTATTTTGGGAGGGGAGGAGGGAGGAGGAGGAAGAAGAAAAAAAAACTATGACAGTTGACAGCTCTGGAATGAAAGGAAGGTGTGTAGAAAATGTCATCTCAATCGGATGGGCCGTTCGCGAACAAATAAAGGACATACATATTTACATATTTACATACATACACTTTGTTTTATAGATATAGATTATTATCATTATGTATGTGTTATATTATTATTGTTTTTATTATTGTTATTATGTGTGTTATAGTATTATTATTGCGTGTTATATTATCATTATGTAATTTCCCCCATTAGATTCACACAGGAGACAACATTGCAGTTACAGATATATTTCAAGCGAACGAAAGAAGAAGTGTAATATATTATTATGTATGTGTTAAATTATTATCAGTGTGTGATATATAATATTATTATATATGTGTTATATTATTTGTATGTGTTATATTATTATTATTATTATTATTATTATTATTATTATTATTATTATTATTATCTATATCATTATTGTTTGTTATATTATTATTGTTTTTATTATTGTTATTATGTGTGTTATAGTATTATTATTATTGTGTGTTATATCATCATCATCATCATCATCATCATCATCAGCATCATCATCATCATCATCATCATCTTCCACTTCTGCCGTCAAGCGTCATGGGGAGGAATAATTTGCGTCCCAGCGCCCGATGGGCGGCATTGGATAGTGTCATTCCGTGTGATTGTACAATGTCTTTGATGTCGTGAATCCATTTTCTTCTTGGACGTCCTATTGGTCTTGTCGCAGATGATCTTTGATGTAAGGCCAGTGATGGTAGTTGCTGGTGTTGCATTCTAACGACATGGCCAAACCACTTGATCTCCCATCCATCCATCATGTGCCATGCCGGTAAGCGTGGGCGGTCATGTTCTGCCATCTCACTCGATCACCAGAGTCGTGGATCAGCTCTGTGTTCCTGTCTCGACCATGCCACGTGGTCAAGCCATCCAGGTATTTGCTTCTAGGTCTTCCCCTTGGTCTCTTCCCTTCGATCTTGCCAGTCTTATCTTGATCTTCTGCCTTTCAATAAATGTGGCACAAGGTGTTGATCCCACAGTCTGTCTGATAACAGCATTTCTTACTCGGTCTCGGATTGTTAGGTTGGTAGCTCTCCTCAGGCATCTCATCTCGCAGGTGTTGATTTTGCGAAAGTGTGATTTGGATAAAGTCCAGGTTTGAGATTGGTAGCATAGGGTTGGTGTGAATATGCTGTTTATTATCTGTCGTTTTGCGTACATGGGTATATTTGGATGTTTCAGTAAGGGTGATAGTTGATATGTAAGTTCACTAGCTTTTTGACATCTGATTTCGATTTCTCTGTCCAATCTGCCATCTTTTGTGATCATACTTCCAAGATATTTAAATTCTTTAACTTGTTTCAGAGTTGTGCTATCTATCTGTATACTTAATGGGCCCGGCGATCTGCTAACTTGCATTACTTCTTTTTTTAGCTGTATTTATACTCGTATTGTATCTGCTGCAGGTTGAACTCAGATTATTAATATGATGTTGTAGTCTGCCCTCATCGCTGTAAAACGGGTACTGATCGTCTGCAAATAGAAGTTAATTTATTTCCTGTGGATTAGTTGTTTCATCTGGAGTAAAGAGTTCTAAATTTTCTGAATCTGTTCTGTCGAGACTTGTTTCTTTGGATATTCTGTCCGTGTAGACATTAAATAGCAGAGGAGAGAACACACATCCCTGTCTCACTCCTGTGTTGACTGTGAACATATCCGATATTCCTTCTTGTGTTCTTACTGCACTTAGGCTCGCGTGGTATATGGCTATGATGTTTTCTAGCAGTTGCCCAGCTATCCCATAGTCTTCAAGGATGGTCCATAATTTGTATCTGTCTACTCTATCGAAAGCCTTTTCTTGATTACAAACACAATACTCTGCTGGTCACTATATTCGATACTTTTTCACATATTTGTCCTAATTGTAAATAGTGCATCAGTGCAACTTTTACCTTTCCGAAAACCGAATTGCTTAACTGTTATTCAACTATGGGTGTAGCTTTTTGTTCCAATAGGTTTGCGTACATTTTCCCTATATGGCTCAGTAGTGATATCCTCTGTATGTTTCACACTCTCTCATATTGCCTTTCTTTTTCCATATTGGTACTATTATTGCCTGTTGCCAATAATCTGGGACTTTTCCTTCGACCCATGCTATATTGAAAAGTCTCGTTAGCCATTTAACTCCTGTTTTCCCACAGGCTAGAATTGCTTCTGTGGTTATTCCATCTGGACCCGGCGATTTGTTTTTAGGACTTTTCTGTATAACTGCTTTGACTTCTGCAGGTATAAAATTTGGTTCTTGTTGTCCATGACTTTTAGGAACAAAAGTGAGATTTTCTATGTTATGTGTGGGGTTAAATAGTCCTTGAAAGTATTCTGCCCACCTTGCTAGTCTTTGTTGTGGATTAAATATTGGTATACCTCTTTTGCTGTTTATGATGGTGATTGGGTTGTAGCATGCATCTCTGTTTCTCATTGTGGTGACACGTTTATAAAATTCTCTTGCGTAGTCTTTGATAAGGGTCGCCATCTGTTCACCATAGATTCTCCAGGATTCATCTTTAGATGTTCTAATTGTTCATTTGGCATTTCGATATTCAGTTCTATAAGTAACATAGTCTTATTCAGATTTGGTTGTGATACATTTTTTTAACACTACCTTCGTTTTGAATATGCTATCTTTAACTTCGTTGTTCCATCAAGCTGTTCTTAATATTTTGTCTTGCCCTACTTTCTTTGTTCCACATTTATTTTCCAGTGTGTCGAGCATGGCAGCCTTGAAAATTGCCCATTCCTTATCTACGCTTGAGCAGTCGTCAGGGATGTTCTTATGTCGTTTTTTGATTTTATGATTGAATTCGTCTTTAACCGTATTTTCCTGAAGCCTCCTATAATTGATGACATGTGTTGTTACCTTTTTGTTTAATTTTTCTATATATAAGAATCTTTTTTATTATGACTGGTTTGTGATCAGTATCAAAGTCTGTATTTGGGAGTGTTCCTGAATCCAATAGTAGTCCTCTGTCTGATTTCCTAATTAGAATAAAGTCACTTTGAGATGTTTGGTCTATGTCATTCCATTTATACCAGGTCTTGGTGTGGCTACGACGATGTTGAAAAAACTATTTGCTGTTACTAGTCCGTGTTCGGAGCATATGTTGAGTAGATGTTGACCATTGCTGTTACATTCAGTCTCTGTGTCGCTGAATGGCCCCATGCATTCATCCCACGGTGTTCTTCTTGTGCCTATTCGTCCGTTAAAATCACCCATCACAATAAGTTCATCTGTCTCCCTCACATTATTTCACGTGTCTGAAAGTTTATCAACATATTCGTCATTGTCTTCGTCGCTATAAGTGTCGTTACATGGGGCGTTTGTTTGTATAAAAGTTGTTGTTCTATTTCCTTCTTTGATCTGTACTAGTATTAACCTTTCCGATATAAATTTGGTGTTGATAATGGCTTTCGCTTTTTCTGGATGAAACAAAAAGCCCACTCCATGTTTAGCTGTAGCTTGCTGGTCGACGCCACTCCATATAAGAACGTAACCTTTATGTGTTCGTTTCGTGTTTTGCCCCTTTTTCCTAGTATCTGCGAGTCCTGCTTGCTTACTTGCTTGTGTTCGTTGGCTTGAGCTCCAAAGCGAAGTTCTGTATGTCGGATGAAGGCATCCTGTTGTCCAACATCAGTGTGATGTCATACAGGACCTGAGGTTTGCGTGAGTATCCGTTGTCCCATGTCTGGCTTATTGGTGTGCAGACTGGTGGTTCCTCGCCGTACAGGCAGACACTCTCCGACTTCGGAGGAATCGGCGATCCTACTGACTTTAGCCAGGACCCCGAAGGGACCTGTTTCTCAGGACGCTCGACGAGGACGCGTCAGTAGGTCTTGGCCAGTATTATAACCCGGCCCTGGTGCCTTGGAAACACCTCTGCGACCCTCTGCGGGTCCTAATATTTGTATATTTGATTTTTTTCATAAATTCTACGAGAGCTGGTTCTTTGTTTTCTATACCCATAACATTTCAAATCCCGAATGTCTGCTGTCTGCTTCGAAATTTAATTGTTTGTTGGTCGCTTGTTGTTTACAGGACGTTGCTTGTTGTTCAGCTTTTGGTGTGTTTCCGGCGTGAACGCTGATGTAGTTGCGTTTTTCTTTCAATTACCTCCATAATTCTCGAGCAATAGTTCTTGAACAAATAAATTCCCTACCGGTTTGCTGGACCTGTCGTAGGTTCATCCTTATTTGAGTCATATTATCATTATGTAATTTCCCTCATTATAGATACTACATTATAAAGTGATGAGGAACAGCAGTCCAATGAACAACATGATACATCTATTTGCATTAATTGATTGACACTCAAATAAGTAACGGAAGGAACTAGGGATCAGAGCAGACACTAGTAAGTAAAAGATCGCTTTACAAACCTTAAAGCGCATTTCGTATATGATGCTAATCTCATATTTCTATTTACCGAAGGCCACACGGTAGGTGATGTAGTGTACATTACACCGGCAGCCTTTGCTTCCTAATATATTTCCGGGTACACATTTATGCTGCGATCCGAGGGCAGTTTGAAAAGCCCGCCGTGTTGCAGATTGGAAGCAATGACCAACAGACACGCAGACAAGAGTCTAGCTACCGCGGTTCCCACTGATACTCATTCATGCATCATATGCCATGCCGGCAAACGTGGGTGGTCATGTTTCTCCATCGTACACGATCACCAGAGTCGTGGGTTAGCTCTGTGTTAATCAAACTATAAAACATGACTTTCTTGCATCTGTAAAGAAGGTCGTTTTTATTGCTTTCCTTCTTAGCAGTGACCATATTGGTTGATGATCGTAGCCTGTGTCTTCAAGAAGAGACCATGGCATATCTGTCGGCAGCCCTTCAACTTCATTCACAGCCTGTACCCATGATTTAACTTCATCCACTGCCTGTGCCCATGGTTTAACTTCATCCACTGCCTGTACCTATGGTTTAACTTCATCCACTGCCTGCAACCATGGTTTCATGTAACCGCGATCTGGGGGATAAACGGGTACTTCTTCATGACACTTTTATTTGTTTTTGTTTTTTAATTAATTTTTTTTTTTTTTTTCAGTTTTTTAAAAGTTATTTTTATATTGAGGAGCAGCACGTGTACAAGTTAGCGAAGTATGATGACATGGTCGCAAGTCTTAGGCGGGAGGAATACACCGTCAGGCTGTTCGACGTCGAGGTAGGCGCGAGAGGTCTTGTCTCCCACTCCGTGTTTGATGTGCTGAAGCGAATGGGCATGAAAGGACGATCAAGAGCCCAGGCCCAGAAATTAACTGATTGAGGCAGCCGAAAAGGCCTCGTGCTGGTTGTGGAATTGTCGCAACCTAGAGTGGAACGAGTCTCGAAACTAATATGGTTAGAAGCGGTGACTGCAATACCAACAATTTTTCAACCAAACCCACGAACTTTACAGTTCTTTAGCCCTTCCTCCGAGCGTGAGTGGTGAACCTGAGTGCAGTCAATCACGCAAATGCCGGCCAAAGTCCGACCTCCACATATAGCGATATTCGTAGTAGGTCGCACCCAGTTTGAGCGCAATTTAACAAGTCTGCAACAATAAGTACCACCACTCATTTTCACGAGATATGCGTACTACGTGGTCTAGTCAGCTGCAGAGAAACCGAGATGTGAGTCCGAAAGGAAAGGAAGATCCGGCTTCCTAGTAGGGTGCGGCGCCATGAACGGGGCACGGGGAAGGAACACGGCAACAGAGACGTATGGAGGCGACAGAGACCGTGGCGGGGGATGAAGCTGGCATCCCACGACCACATGTGCTCAGGGGCAAGCACAGGCTGCACGGGCTCTCCCCACCGAGGGAGGGAGGGCTTGAGAGTAGACGAGGTAACAGCGAAGGGACAAGCATAACACCAGGGATAACTAATGTGACCGAACGAACGTCTCCACGGCAGGGGTAAGACGCTCGGAGTCATGACCCGGACGGGACAGCCCCAGAGAGTATTAAGAAATTAAAGGTCCGAAATGTTTGGGGAAGGGGGTTTCCTTCTGATGATCAGAAGCCCCCTGCCGTGTTTGCTCCGCGTTGGAGTTCTTACGATAGGTTTAGTTGCATGTCCTTAACAGGACGTAGCAGTCAGCTTCAGAATTTTGGTTGTTCCTTATTCCTGGGCAAGCATTACGTTCACTAGCTTGCTATTGCTTTCTGAACGACCGGCACCTATACCTTTTTTCGAAAAAAAAACCAGCACCGCTGTGTTTCGAACCCGGGTATACGGGATTACGAATCGCGTCCCAAACCCTTCGCTACGGAGACTTCATGGCACTAGACAATATAACACCTGACAGACAACAGAGGGAATCGAAACTGTCGCCTTGACATGACGACTGGTACTCTTCGATGGAGAAGAGTATTTCAACGTACGGCCAGACACTAGACGTTACAGGTGTCAACATTAGCCGGTCTATAATATATTCCTGAGTCTACAACTGTGAAATGCGGAGATAAACAGTAATGATGTGAAAGGACAGCAATAGCCTTGGCTATGTGTGGTATCTTTGACTCTTTTGGCAGCTATGAGAGTACAGACCTATGCATTCGCTTCTAGAGAGAACTAGAGTCTTTGGAATGATTGATCTGAAGACTTGTCTTGTGTGAGTCCAGCTGAGTAATGTGTCACTTTCTGTTTCATTCACACCCGTGCGAGAACCCCTGATGTTATCTCTACATACGAGAAGACACGCCACCATGCTCCGAATACTCCCGACTCGTGATTGATGGTAGACTTAACGTTCCTTTCTTTGATGGAAATAATCTGGACAGTTAGCAGATTGTCCGTGTCTCAGGAAGGTCCCACGAGCTCTTGTTTGCCATTCCTCTCAGACACTGGGAGATGAGGTACACAGTGATCTAGCCTCAACAAATGAGGTCGTTGTGATCATTTATTTCTTTTGAACAAATCCGCTCAAACAACGCGGCCCCCGAGCACTCAAGAAACGCCACAAGGAAAGGGAAAAACGAACGTTGTAATGACTCCGTTTTTTTTGGGGGGAGTATTTTTGTGCCTGGAGATTTATAAACATAACGGCCACAGGACGCACATGGCTGGCATAGCTTGGATTGTATTGTTTAGCAGTATAGTCGGGTTAAAGGTGTACACATGCGAGAGGATCGATTTCGTTGCACCAGGTTTTATCCCATATTGTTCGGTATCTTTCCGCAAGACCACCTGCCGATAGCGTCGCACAAAGCACGCATTCCGTAGCTCCCGCGACGACCACGCGGGAGTCTCGAAGAAAATTGCGCTCGTGACCGGAATGTGAGAGCCAAGAATCGAACCCAGGTTTTCTATGTTATGTGTGGGGTTAAGTAGTTATTGAAAGTGTTCTGCCCGTCTTGCTAGTCTTTGTTGTGGATTAAATAAAGGTATACCCCTTTTGCCAATTAAGATGACACGTTTATAAAATTACTAGTTGACCCGGCCCGGCTTCGCCCAGACCCTGGTGGGGAGCATCTCATTTAATTCATATAAGTAGTCATATAAGTTCTCGTTCCCGTTACCGACTATCTGTCTGTCTGTCTGTCTGTCTGTCTATCTATCTGTCTGTCTGTCTGACCCGGCCCGTCTTCGCCCAGACCCTGATGGGGAGAATCTCATTTAATTCATATAAGTAGTCATATAAGTTCCCGTTCCGACTATCTATCTGTCTGTCTGTCTGACCCGGCATCGCCCAACTCCTGGTGGGGAGAATCTCATTTAATTCATATAAGTAGTCATATAAGTTCCCGTTCCCGACTATCTGTCTGACTGTCTGTCTGTCTTGGGTAAATGGAGGAGGGAGGAGGAAGAGGGAGGTGGAGGAGGGAAGAGGAGGGAGGAGACAGGAGGAGTAGGGAGGAATAGGAGGGAGGAGGAGGGATTAGGAGGAGGAGGGAGTAGTGTGGAGGAGGAGGCGAGGAGGAGGGAGGAGGAGGAGGGAGGAGGAGGGAGAAGGAGGGAGGAGGAGAACGCAGGAGGAGAAGGGAGCAGGAGGAGGAGAGGGAGGAGGAGGGAGGAGGAGGAGAGAGTAGGAGGAGGGAGGAGGCGGAGGGAGAAGGAAGAGGGAGGAGGAAGAGGGAGAAGGAGGAGGGAGAAGGAGGGGGAGGAGGAGGAGGGAGGAGGAGGAATGTGAAGGGAGGAGGAGGGAGGAGGTAGAGGGAGGAGGTGGAGGGAGGAAGAGGGAGGAGGAGAAGGGAGGAAAAGGGAGGAGGAGGAATGTGAAGGGAGGAGGAGGGAGGAGGTAGAGGGAGGAGGAGGGAGGAGGAGGAGGAGGTAGAGGGGGGAGGAGGCGGAGAGGGAGGAGGGGGAGGAGGAGTGATGAGGAGGAGGGAGGAGGAGGAAGAGGGAGGAGGAGGTAGAGGGAGGAGGAGGGAGGAGGTAGAGGGAGGAGGAGGGAGGAGGAGGAGTGAGGAGGAGGAGAGGGAGGAGGAGGAAGGAGGAGGGGGAGGAGGGAGAGGGAGGAGGGGAAGAGGAAGAGGGTAGGAGGAGGAGGGGAGAGGAGGAGAAGGAGGAGGGAGGAGGAGGAGGGAGGAGGCAGAGGGAGAAGAAGGAAGGAGGAGGAGGAAGGAGGGAGAATGAGGAGGGGAGGAAGGAAAGGGAGGTGGAAGAGGAGGAGGAGGGAGGAGGAAAGAGGTAGGGGGAGGAGGAGGTAGAGGGAGGAGGAGGAGGAAGGAAAGGGAGGAGGAGGAGAAGGGAGGAGGGATGAGGAGGAGGAAGAGGGAGGAGGAGGGAGGAGGTAGAGGGAGGAGGAGGAGGAGGAGGAAGGAGGAGGGGGAGGAGGGAGGAAGAAGGAGGAGGAGGGAGAAGGAGGGATGAGGAGGAGGAGGGAGGAAGAGGGAGGAGGAGGAATGTGAAGGGAGGAGGAGGGATAGGGAGGAGGGGAAGAGGAAGAGGGTAGGAGGAAGAGTGGAGAGGAGGAGGGAGGATGTAGAGGGAGGAGGAGGGAGGAAAAGGGAGGAGGGAGGAGGAGGAGGAGGGAGGAGGTAGGAGGAGGAGGAAGAAGGAGGAGGAGGGAGGAGAAGGAAGGAGGAGGAAGAAGGAGGAGGAAGAGGGAGGAGGAGGATGGAGGAGGGAGAGGGAGGAAGAGGGAGGAGGAGGAAGAGGGAGGAGGAGGATGGAGGAGGGAGAGGGAGGAGGGGAAGAGGAAGAGGGTAGGAGGAGGAGGAGGGGAGAGGAGGAGAAGGAGGAGGGAGGAGGAGGAGGGAGGAGGCAGAGGGAGAAGAAGGAAGGAGGAGGAGGAAGGAGGGAGAATGAGGAGGGGAGGAAGGAAAGGGAGGTGGAAGAGGAGGAGGAGGGAGGAGGAAAGAGGTAGGGGGAGGAGGAGGTAGAGGGAGGAGGAGGAGGAAGGAAAGGGAGGAGGAAGAGGAGGAGAAGGGAGGAGGAGGGTGGAGGGAGGAGGAGGAGGTAGAGGGAGGAGGGAGGAGGAGGAGGAGGGAGGAGGTAGGAGGAGGAGGAAGAAGGAGGAGGAGGGAGGAGAAGGAAGGAGGAGGAAGAAGGAGGAGGAAGAGGGAGGAGGAGGATGGAGGAGGGAGAGGGAGGAAGAGGGAGGAGGAGGAAGAGGGAGGAGGAGGATGGAGGAGGGAGAGGGAGGAGGGGAAGAGGAAGAGGGTAGGAGGAGGAGGAGGGGAGAGGAGGAGAAGGAGGAGGGAGGAGGAGGAGGGAGGAGGCAGAGGGAGAAGAAGGAAGGAGGAGGAGGAAGGAGGGAGAATGAGGAGGGGAGGAAGGAAAGGGAGGTGGAAGAGGAGGAGGAGGGAGGAGGAAAGAGGTAGGGGGAGGAGGAGGTAGAGGGAGGAGGAGGAGGAAGGAAAGGGAGGAGGAAGAGGAGGAGAAGGGAGGAGGAGGGTGGAGGGAGGAGGAGGAGGTAGAGGGAGGAGGAGGGAGGAGGTAGGAGGAGGAGGAAGAGGGAAGAGGGAGAAGAAGGGAGAAGGAGGAGTGAAGATGATGAGGGAGAAGGAGGCAGGAGGAGGAGGAGGGAGGCAGGAGGTGGAGGAGGGATAAGGAGGGAGAGGGAGGAGGAGGGAAGATGAGGGAGGAGGGGGAGGAGACGGAGGGAGTAGGAGGGAGGAGGATGGAGGAGGAGAGGAAGAGGGAGAAGGAAGAGGGAGAAGGAGGAGGGATGAGAGGGAGGAAGAAGAGGAGGAGGGTGGAGGGATTAGGTAGAGGGAGGAGGAGGGAGGAGAAGAGAGAAGGAGAGAGTTCGCCATTCCGAATTCATACTCGTCTAGTTCTTCCCTTCTACACGACTGTAGATAACTTCCTTACACATAAAAAGATGAATTGTTATTGATATTGCCGTGGCATGGAGGAATATCAGCAGCAGAGTTGATCCAAAAAACCAAAGACTGAGATCTACGGAGAGCCATGAACGCCTACGCCAGCCGGCACGGCACTTGATGATGATGATTGCCGTGTGACGATTCTGTGTAGCCACGTCATTTTCTTCCCTTTCCCTAGCGTTTTGGTTCGGGGATTCTTTCATCATCATCATCATATATTTACGTACGTATTTTGGGAGGGGGAGGAGGGAGGAGGAGGAAGAAGAAAAAAAAACTATGACAGTTGACAGCTCTGGAATGAAAGGAAGGCGTGTAGAAAATTTCATCTCAATCGGATGGGCCGTTAGCGAACAAATAAAGGACATACATATTTACATACATACATATTTACATACATATACACATACACTTTGTTTTATAGATATAGATATTGGGTAGTCTTTGTTAAGTATTGCCATCTGTTCACCGTATATTCTCCAGGATTCATCTTTAGATGCTATAATTGTTAGTTTGACATTTCGTCGTTCTATTCTATAAGATGCAGTCTTGCTCAGATTTAGTTATTGTCGATTGTTTTTAACGCTACCTTCTTTCTGTAAACGCTGTCTTTAACTTCATTGTTCCACCAAGCTGTTCTTACTCTTTTGTCCAGCCCTACTTTCTTGGTTCCACATTTATTTTCCAGTGTGTCGAGCATGGGACCCCAGAAAATTGTTCATTCCTTATCTACACTTAAGAACTCATCAGGGATGTTCTTACATAGCGGTTCGATTTCTTTTTTGAATTTTTCATTTACCGAATTTTCCTGAAGCCTCCAATAATTGATGACATCTGTTGCTTCCGTTTTGTTTCTTATTTGCATGTATGTTTAGTTCTGTATTATAACTGGTTTATAATCATTATAAATGTCAGTATTTGGGAGTGCTCTTGAATCAATTAGTAGTTTTCTGTCTAATTTCACAAGTAGAAAGAAGTCGATTTAAAATACTTGATCTATGTTGTTCCATATATACTAGGTTTTGATTTGGCTACGACAATGTTGGAAAAAGCTATTTTTTAATATTCGTCCTTGTCCGGAGCATATATTAAGTATGTGTTCACCGTTGCAATTACATTCAGTCTCTGTGTCGCTAAATGTTCCATGCATTAATCCCACGGTGCTCTTCGTGTGTTGAAATCACGCATCACTATAACTTCATCTGTTTCATTGACATTGTGTAACGTGTCTATAAGGTTATCAAGACTTTCTCTCTTTCTTCATCGCTGTCAGTATCGTCACATATGGCGTATGTCTGTATAATAGTTGTTGTTTTCTGCCTTCCTAAATCTGTATTTACAAATCTAGAAAATACATACATGCAGATCAAGAAAATTACTAAATACATATTTATATAATAAATAAATACAGATCTAGAAATTACATAAATGGCTGACTGACTGGAATTTTGCCGCTTGACAGACAATAGTTTATAAAATGGTGTTAAACCACTCCATAACTCAAAGCCTGGGCTGTATTTAGAGACCATGTGTTGTCCATGCAGCTTGATGCCTCTCTGGACCTGTCTTGTTTACTCCAGAGGAAAGGTAACACCAATACGTCTGGAACAAGACAAGCTGCAGAAGCTGCCGGATCAGCAAAGCAATGCTCTAACTGTCAGCCTGTTGGAGCTTCCATACTAGACCAGTTGCCGACCAATGCTTAGGGCCTGGTCTACCCTGCCATGACATTAAGTCTTTAGGTTGCATTTTCTCGCACTAGGGTAAGGCGTGTACCTTCCTAATTGCACTAAAATACATAAATGCAGATATAGAAAACACATAAATACAGATCTAGAAAATATATAAATACAGATCTAGAAAATACATAAATACAAATGTAGACAATACATAAATATAGATCTAGAAATTACATACATACAGAAGGTGTTCTAAGAGGTGCTGTGTCCGTTAGTGGATACGAAAACGATAAGACAGCTAATAACACATACATGTTAATTTTTGGCATTATGCATAGTACACCTGTGTTTGACTGTCATGAAATGCAGCCTTTACTTCCCAGAACAATTTTCGGTTCACTTTTGACGGGCCATGTAGAGAATCAACAGACGAACAAAACTGTTTTCTCTATATTAAAGGCTATACCGTCTTGACGTAATCTTGCAAAGCCTGCAAGTAAACAAACCAACAGGAATGGCTTTCTATCTGAGAAGTGTAATTTGACACCAGTCAAGCTACCCAGCCAGTCCAGCTTCAAGGTGTTACATGTGAAAATGATAATTACACCGACTGAAGGGCAGACTCCATGGACTGTGTAATTAAAGCCGACCAGGCATGACACAAGCACCCCAGGTTTACCAACAGAGTTGTAAACTGGCAGCTGGCCATGAGAGCATAATTGTGCCTTTGACAGGACACCTGATAAGCAGGGCTAGGAAATCGTTCAACCGTTAAGGCTGACCACCTTGTGAAACAAACCAGTGACCCAAGGTGTGAAACCACTATTTGATAAGGTTCCCAGGGGGAAACTGTCAGACTGATAGGGGCCTCTCAGCCACACACAGTATGAAATTCAAGCTAAACAGAGACTGCCCACTGCCCAAGTGTGAAGGCCAACCATTCAGAAATTAGGTGTTGGGTGTCTGGCAGAGGCAATTAACACTGGGCCTGTGGACTTTGTACCAGACAGAGGGGAGCAAGGTGTGAAGGCCAGTTCAGGAAGAATTTATGACTGGACATGCAGGGAGATAATGTGTCTGCCCTGTAGGAATGTGTGAAACAGATCTGATAAAGCAATTAGAACAGTACTGAAGGAATGTTAATTGCTTTGGTATACTAGTTAAATAGGCTGTTAGCTCTGGTCATGTTAGAAACGAAAAAAATCTCTGAACAGGTAGGCAACCAGCTCGTTTTGTAGTCATAAGTATGATTCTTATGTTGCTAGATTTCACTAGGAAAGTTATTTCTTAGTAACTAGTCAAGTTTTTTAGATGTATGTACTGATTTTCAGTCTATATCTGACCTAGGTTATTTCAAGAAATATCATTGTCTGTGTATACTTTTATGTGTCTTGGTAGAGGCTTGTCATTTCTTTGTACACTATTCTAGTTGCCTGTTGGTGTGTGCATTTGTTGTACAGAATATAGTCAACTGACTATTTCTTTAATTCTTACCACAGCAGTAACTAAGTGGCGACTAAACCGGGCAGATCAGCAGTATGGCTGGTCTGTGTGGTCACTTCAATTAGACTTGTTGTATATCTCATTTTGTAGGTATACAATATTATTACTCATTAATAATGCCTTATGCTATTATGTTGAGTATCAATATATTTCCATCTTGAAGTAATATATTGTATGTATATCGGAGGTTGATATAGTTGAATTGTCATATGCACCATTTTTGTTATAATTTGGACATGCACTTGACAAACATTTATTTAGTCTGTAATGTATATGGAAACTGTTTCCCAGTTTGTTGTAGATAAGAATATTACTTACTTTTTTGCATTATACAATGTAGGTAAGAATAGTCTTATATGCCATTTTGTATTCGAATACCTTAGGTTTATTTGCTGTGATTTGTTATATGGTAACTCACTAAGAATAAATTGGTGTTGTGCTATTGTGTTCGCATGGGCACACTGGCCATCGAGTGTGTTGGAAACGGAGGTGTAATGGTACAGACATTACCCACAATTTTTATGGGGTATATGGTGCTAAACCTTTTCATTGTATGGTGGAGGGTAATTCACGGAATCCTGGCACAGGTACTGGTCACGGCTTGTAAGCCCGGATGATCAGGTACTATTATGATACCATTACCGAACCTGTGCGCTGCTAAACCAACTTTGGACGGAGCGACTGTACGACTCAGAATGTCGGTATTAGCGACATGGACATAGGGTGGCAGAAATGTAATAATTACAGGCGTGTGAGACAATTGAAAAGCCCGCCCCTGACTAATGCAGTAGGAGAGAGATATGGAGTGAAAAGGAGGATGGTGAACGCAGTAGAGCTGGAAGATAAACTTGGCCTGACTGGTCATTGTAGATGTGTGTTCTAGGATATGTTTTACTTAGGATTGCACTGACGTAGAACTAGATATAATACATTCTTGCCGTTCTTTCAAGCTCTCACAAGGAGCACCTATGTTATAGATCTCAAGAACGAGTGACGACTAAGTAGAGCCAGGACTGACAGGCGTCAGAATACCGGCAAGCTGTTTTTTGTGTCTATTGGAAAGTGGGGATCTGGACCACAGATCCAGATAGTTCAAGTAACAAGTTATGTAATGTTTGTCATCACTATCATGTTATATGATTTTATCATCATCATCTGGATATCGGATATGATTAGTAAATAAATGTTGTAGTATTATAACTCATAGTTCTATCGTTATATTTGTAATTCCAATTGTGCATACGTGTTGTGTGTGTACATTGGTGGGGGTTCACTTAGACACCAAGGAAGGGAGCAGTCAGGGAGAAAAACCTGTACTGGGATAGTTGTCAGTACACTTTAATTCAGACTTAAAAATCTATCCTAGCTAACCTTCTCTTTCCCATTCCTTGGCGAATATTCAGCACAGTTTATTTCAATTTTGTAACGAGCCACTTGGCGCTGTACGTTGGATATTCATGGGTTTAATCTGTAGTTCAGCCATATAGATTTTGTCCCTAGTCAGTTTCTGACTATTTGGGGTTGCTCGCCAGTGAATAATACTTTCATCTAGCCGGTGGGGCATCCCGACTTATGACATTGACGAGACTCCTGCCTTTTCCACTTTTCACATTGGCAGTGAGGAGCATTCTGTGTGTTTGAGGAGACTCCTGCCTGTTCCACTTTTCACATTGGCAGTGAGGAGCATTCAGTGCGATATTCACTGACACCGGCACAGCGTATAATGGGGCGACCCTGTGCTGTGAAGTTGGAACCGCGACTAACGAACGTTTTAATTTGGTGAAGACGTACATGTTTCATTAGATAAGACAAATAGATAAGAGAAGTAATATTTCATTAGAGAAGTGATTGTGTGCGGCGATTTCAACAGCCACTCGCAGAGTTGGGGCTATGATCACATGGACCAGAGAGGAGAGAAACTGGAAGACTGGCAGGATGAGAATACATTCATCTTGGTTAACAAGCCGTCCGACCCACATACTTTCTACTCGAGATCATGGCACTCTACAACTACACCTGACCTGGCTTTTCATTTACCAGACCTGGAGTGGAACATTACACGAATTGTTGGGAAACAACTAGGTGGCAGTGACCATCGACCAGTCTTTCTAACTGTAGAAAATGAGCTTGTAAGTGAAAGCAGCACCCTGTCGAGGTGGAACTACAAGAAAGCAGACTGGGCAGTGTACAAGCATCGCACCAGCATACTGGTTAGAAACCTGAACACTGAGAAAGACATAAATAAAGTAGTTGAAGAGTTTGGGAAATGCATACTACAGGCAGCGCGAGAAACAGTACCAAGAGGAGCCCGTAAACAATATAAACCCTACTGGAGTAGTGAACTGGACCAGTTGCATAATGATGTGGAAGTATGTAGAAAGCAAGCAGAGGCCACACCCAGCCAAGAGCACCACAATAAATTCCAGCATGCAAAAGCCAAATTTCAAAGGGCCAAGCTGCAGGCTAGACGGAAAAGCTGGCAGGAGAAAACAGAGTCTCTGAACTTTGAAAGAGACACAAGGAAATTGTGGAAGCTAATAAAACAACTTAACGATGAGGGCACAGGGAGAAACTCAAAAATTGCACTACATAAAGATGGAAACATCTTAACAAGAAAGCAAGCAGCTGACCATTTTGCGGACTCATTCGCACAAGATAACAATATCAAAATCAGTCCAGAGAAACAACAAGAGATTCAAGAGAAACGGCAACATACAGGACAGAAGGAAATAGTACATGAGGTTCTGGAGGCACCCATCACAATCAGCGAACTGGAGCTAGCCATATCAAAACTGAAAATGAGAAAGTCACCAGGAGCTGATGGTATCTCCAATGAAATGATCAGGAACCTAGGAACAGAGGCCAAAGCAAAGCTGTTGCAGATCTTCAATAACAGTTGGACCTTCAGTGTTCCACAAGCCTGGAGAGAAGCAATCATGATACCCCTCCTAAAATCAGGGAAAGATAGTTCCATTGCCTCTAGCTACAGACCAATTAGTCTCACCAGCTGTCTCTGCAAAACACTGGAGCGCATCATCAATCACAGACTGCAGTGGTACATTGAAAGTAAAAACATCCTTGTGCCACAGCAGGCTGGCTTTAGGCAGTGCTACTCTACGGAAGATCAGACAACCTACCTCTCTCAAGAAATTGAGGATGCATTCCAAGAGAAGAAGCTGGTGCTTGCGGCATGGATAGATTTGAAGAAAGCCTTTGACAAAGTCTGGAAAGAAGGTCTGATGAATAAACTGAGAAACTGCAAAGTCAATGGAAGAATGTACAAATGGGTGAAAGCATACTTGCACAACAGAAGAGCCCGAGTACAGATAGACGGACTAAAGAGCAAGAAAGTACTACTGCGTCACGGAGTTCCCCACACTCTTTCTAATCTTAATCAATGATCTCGTTGCTAATCTACCGCATGGAATTAAAGCCGCAATGTATGCCGATGACCTGGTTCTATGGAGCACAAATGAACATGCATCAGTGGCCACCAGATTACTACAAAGAGCTGTAGATACATTTGTTGCATGGGCAAATAGATGGTGTGTCAGCATAAACACTGACAAGTGCAGCACCACTGTATTTACCCTCTCTCCAAAACAAAAGGCAGGGACCATCCAGATAAATGGAACACCCCTACGAGACGATAAAGAACCAACATACCTTGGAGTGACATTTGATGGCAGGCTGACATGGAGAAAGCACATCAACAAAGCAGTAGCAAAAGCCAGAAGGAAAATAGCCATCCTGAGAAAGCTAAGTGGAACCACATGGGGAGCCAGTGGGAAAATACTTAGCAAAGTTTATCAACAGAGCATACGACCACACCTGGAATACGGGTCAACTGCATGGTGTTCGGCAGCAAAAACCACACTACAAGAGCTGGACAAAGTGCAAAATCAAGCACTTAGAGTCACCACAGGAGGGATGAGATCAACCCCTATAGTGGAAATGGAGAAGATGGGGAGGACACAAGCACTGAGTGAGCGCAGAGATACGAAAACGCTAATACAAGCAGAAAAGTTCCTCAGCTTGCCAGGCCACCCTATGAAGAACAGATTTGAAAACCTAGCTATGGGGCGGTTGAAAAGAAGTAGTTTTATCCACCAGGCCAAACGACTCTGCAGAGAAACCACCGATCTGCCCACAGTTGGTATCCCCCTAACAACTATTCCAGAGCGAACTCCATGGAAAGATGAGCATAGACTATCATTACAAATCCAGACAAAAGTGAGAGGAATATTTGACAAGGAAGATCAGAACAGTGTGCAGCGCAGAACAGCCACTCTCAGCTTCCTTGATGAAGAATACCCACAGGACCTCCGGATCCGAGTCTACACAGATGGGTCAGCACAAAATGCTGTTCGAAATCGAGGAGCGGGAGTGTACATAGAATACCCAAATAATACCAGGGACACAGCCAGAGTACCAACAGGAAATTACTGCCATAACTACGATGCTGAAATTGAGGCAATCAAGATAGCAACAGAGAAATTACTAAATACCAGCAATGGTACACAACCTGTGGTGCTATTGACAGATGCAAAATCAGTACTCGAGGCGCTCCTCTCTGGGAAATTGCCAGTACTAAGGACACTACTTTCTGAACTTAGCAGTCAGCATAAGGTCACCATACAGTGGATACCATCCCACTGTGGAGTACCCGGGAACGACAGAGCTGATCAATTGGCTAAGGAAGGAGCCAAAGAAGAACAGCCTGATGTGCCTGTAACATACCACCAAAAGAAAAGAATGATCAAATCAGTCAAGATGACTACCACGTTATGGATAGACCAGAACAAGTCATTATTCTGCGCCTCAGAACAGGGCACAATAGATTACGCAACCACATGTATACAAAATTCAAGATTGGTGAAACAGCCATGTGTACATGTGGATTAGCGTCGCAGACAGCAGAGCACATACTCCAAGACTGCCCAAAATATAACATATCTAGGCAAACCTTCTGGCCAAGAGAGACGACAGTGGAAGATAAACTCTATGGACCGCTGTGTGAACTGAAAAAGACAGTTCAATTCATACAAGAGACAGCACTGCAGTTACAGACATATTTCAAGCGAAGGAAAGAAGAAGAAGAATTAGAGAAGTAGATAAGAGAAGTCATATTTTATTATACAACTTCACATTCTGCTCACGCCATTCGTGATGTGAAGTTTGGATTTGTTATGAATTGAATGTCTCATATGTCACTATTGCTGTTACCTTCTCAGCTGTATCTTGCTTCCTGAATTAAGTTTTTCTTTGTCCACATTGTAACCTGTCTCCGGGTGCGAAATGTTGGACTTTATTGCGAATTTAGGAAGAGACTGCACCACGAGATCGACAATAGGTAGTGTAGACATAACCTTTTGTTGAAGAGCTGCTGTACCGAAATACTTTGACCTGGAAAGAATCGTGCTGCAGGTAGTGACCAGGGGATCTGACCGACACTTAGGACTCAGAGGAAATCGTAGACGGACACATAATCGCACTGTTACTTGTACCATTAGTGTTGGGACTCTTCGCTAGCTGTTGAAGGTGAGGAAGGAGCACGTAGCGAATGACACGAGTGCTGCAAGGTCGGTTTTTGACTCAACTCAACTGTGACCATATTAAGAAGTCGCTTAAAAGTCGACAGACTCGAGTTATTTGCATCGGGTTTTTATCCGAAAAGCGTCGCACAAAGCACGAACTCCGTAGCTCGAGCGACAAGCCCCAGGAGTCTCCGAAAAAATTCACTCGTGAACCGAAGGATGCGGCCCGGATTCGAAACCACAATCTTCGGAGCCCGAATCAGACGGGCTTGATCACTTCGCCACGGAGACGTCACAATGGTTACTGCATAGCTTAGCCCCATTCATCATTGATGTATGATGGAATATTGTATACGTCTTCACTTTACTGATCCAGTGCATTGTCCCATTCATCACTGATGTAAGATGGAATATTGTATACGTCTTAACTTTACTGATCCAGTGCATTGTCCCATTCATCACTGATGTAAGATGGAATATTGTATACGTCTTCACTTTACTGATCCAGTGCATTGTCCCATTCATCACTGATGTAAGATGGAATATTGTATACGTCTTCACTTTACTGATCCAGTGCATTGTCCCATTCATCACTGATGTAAGATGGAATATTATCTATGTTTTCCCTGTACTGATTCAGTGCCAAGTGATAATATATCGTCAAATCATCACCATCACCATGCCTATACGCGTAGGCGGTCATGTTTCGCCATCTCACACCATCACCAGAGTGGTGGATCAGCTCTGTGTTCTTATCTCGACCATGCCACGTGGCCAAGCCATCCAGGTATTTACTTTTCTGCCTTCCCCTTGTTCTTTCCCCTTCAATATTGCCAGTTATCACTAAGCTCTCCAATTAAATTCTACCCATAACGTGTCCAAATAATTGTAATTGTCTACGTCTAATTTTTCTAATCAGTTTACGTTTTATTTTTTTGGTAATTAGTTTGTTGTTGTAAATTTGACCCCCTATTTGGACAGAAAGACGATATATCGCATTACTATATTCTTCGTGTTATTTATTTTGTTTCGTCCGCAATTTGGAACGGAAATGTATATTGTAATACTTGTTCATGTGATTATGTACCATATTTGGTCCAAACCCGACATTTTGTTTGGCACTGAATCCGTTAATTAAAATGTGTGTTTTATTAGCATTCCTATCTTCCTCACACTCCCAAACACCGACAAGATTTTAAAGTATAGCGATATGGTCGCAAGTCTGAGACAGTATGCACATACCGACCGGCTATTCGCCGTTGAGATAGGCGCCAATGTCTTGTGTCAAACTCTGCGTACAGTGTGCTGAATCAGCTAGGTGTGAAAGGACAAGCCAGAACTCGGGAAATTAAACGGCAGCAAGAAGACCTCGTGCTGGCTGTAGAGCAAGTGCAACGATGAATCAGACAAGATTGCAGTAAATGGTTCACCATTCGGCCTGTATGCTATGCAAGTCAACGTTTCTCACCCTAATGAAAGTAATCTCCCAAATACGATTGAAACATACTCGTCTTAATGTCTCTGTTTAGAATGAACGAGGGCTATTTCAAAACCAACCACTGATTGTCGGGTAAAATTAACCCGGTTGCCATAGCGACACCGTTAATTGCTTAGATCATTCAGTAGTCTTTTAGGTCACTACGCATCAACCTACAGTCGCATTTGTTCAGTGGTTCGCGAATCGCGAACGAATAAGCATGGATACTGTTATTGCCTTTCCTGTGAAATTCGTGGTGTGATTCGTGTTCTTCAAGCAGAGGGTCAAAATGTGGCCGAAATTCAACTTCGATTGTTTCGTGTGTATGGTGATAACGTTAAGAGCGAAGTTCTGTGAGAGGAAGGTGCAGAAAATTCAGAGACGGGCTTAAAGATGTCCATGACGAGGGTTGACAAGGACGACATGAATGTGTGACAGATGAGCTAATTCAAAAAGTCAACAAAGTAGCAATGGAAAAGCGCCGTTTCACAATTTCAGATCTGTCTACAGAATTTTTCGCAGATCACACGAGTTCACATAGTGAAGGCAGAGACGAAGGAACAGTCAAAACAGTGGATGCATACTCATTCTTCAAACAAGTCCAGGAACATTCAAGCAAACATTTTCGCAACGAAAAATGATGGTTACAGTGTTCTAGGACCGCAGGGGCATATCGTTGATGGAATTCATGACACTAGGGACCACAATAACGTCAGACGTTGATTCTGAAGCACTGAAGAAGCTTCGTCGGTATATCTAAAACAAAGGGCGTGGAGTACTCACCAATAACGTCATTATTCTGCACATCAACGCGCGGTCTCACACCCTGCTCGCACGAAAGCTTTACTTGAGCAGTTTAAGCGAGACTTTCCAATTCCGCTCATCCCACCCCACCCCCACCCTTTATAGCCCGGACTTTACATCAAGCGATTATCATCTCTTCGGCAAGATGAATGTTTGGCTTGCTATCAAGGGCTTCTACACCGCCGAGGAGCTCATGGATGAAGCCAACAACTGGCTAAGTACCCTGGTGATGACGTTCCTTGACGAGGGGTTAAAAAACTCGTGCCACGTTTCGACATGTGCTAGAATTTATGTGGTGACAATGTGGAAAAGTAATGCAGTTGTGTATGTAGCTTTTGCATGTATTTAGATGTTAGATAGATATGACTGAGCTACCGTATAACAGTAGACGGTACTACCTGCTTCTGTTAGCATGGAATGTTGGGCGACGCTTACCAAACCCGACACCCCACATTGTGCCAATGGCTTCGAGCGGAGGAGTGCAATTGGGAGGGTACAGGCCTTATCCTAGTGCTAGGAAATGCAACCTAAAGACTAAATGTCATGGCAGAACAGACCATGCTCTAAGCTTTTGTTGGCAACTGGTTTGGGATCGAAGCTCAAACAGGCGGACAGTTAGAGCATTGCTTTGCTGATCCGGCAGCTTCTGCAGCTTGTCTCTAAATTCAGCCCAGGCCTTGTGTTATGGAGAGGTATAACTCGATTTTACAAACTATCGTCTGTCAAGACGGTAATGTGCCAGTCAGATGTTACTGACAATGTTTAACAATTTTTCCCAGCCAATCGGCGGTTGATTTTGGAATAGCCATCGTACATTCAGATTTTATCATGTATCGTCAAATGCCCCTTTGTCAGCTTCTTCTAACAGTCCCGGCATCACAATAAACAGCAAACTAAACAACGTTACTAAACAACATAGTAATACGTTACTAGCATGTCCTTTTGGTGGACATTGCAGTCAAGCTAATCATTTATGACTGTCTGTAAATCACTAAGCAGTTTTTACGTTCAGTAGTTTGCCATGACTTTCTGAACGACCGACGTCCATACAATGGAAATCAAAGCAAGACAGCTAACTTGGAATCCTCGACTCGGTATGTCGGGGGAATTGTGCATCTAAGCCACAGCAAAGACAATGGCCAAAATAGTAGGCAGTAAAATTATTCACATCTCAATCTGCTTGATATGGTGGCCATTTGGGACTGTGCGTACTTGACACATATTTTAAACTATGGACAACATTGTAGGTAGTAAAATTATTCTCATCTCAACGCGATTGTTATGGTGGCCATTTGAGACTGCGTACTTGACACATATTTTAAACTATGGACAATATAGTAGGTAGTAAAATTATTCTCATCTCAATGTGCTTGACATGGTGGCCATTTGAGATTGTGAGTACCTGACACACATTTTAAACTAGTTCTTTGCCATGTTTCTTTCTAGCATTATATTAGCTGCTATTCAGGCACTGGAACTTCAATAACCCCTCCCATCGACGCTTAACAGCATTATTTGAAGACAACAACAAGAACAACAGCTTGCCATCCTTTCCTATGAACATGTACACATTCTTCGCAGTCTGTTATCACAGTAACCCATCTTATCTATCTATCTATCTATCTATCTATCTATCTATCTATCTATCTATCTATCTATCTATCTATCTATCTATCTATCTATCTATCTATCTATCTATCTATCTATCTATCTATCTATCTATCTATCTATCTATCTATCCATCCATCCATCCATCCATCCATCCATCCATCCATCCATCCATCCATCCATCCATCCATCCATCCATCCATCCATCCATCCATCCATCCATCCATCCATCCATCCATCCATCCATCCATCCATCCATCCATCCATCCATCCATCCATCCATCCATCCATCCATCCATCCATCCATCCATCCATCCATCCATCCATCCATCCATCCATCCATCCATCCATCCATCCATCCATCCATCCATCCATCTATCTATCTATCTATCTATCTATCTATCTATCTATCTATCTATCTATCTATCTATATAACTTGCTCAGACAACATCATAGAATGCACCGTACCAAATTGTGCAATGAGCGATCACTACCCAATATGCTGCACGTGGTCTAAAAAAGGAATTAAAACTCCTAAACATAAACACATAAGTGTAAAATATAGAAGTTAGAAAAATTTCAACCAAAACGCATTTTTACAGGACTTGCTCAGTTCACCCCTAGACAATGTTTATCAGCTTCCTGACCCGGATGATGCTCTGGAATTCTGGATGAAAACCTTTATTGATGTTTTTGATAGACATGTGCCAGTCAAGGAAGTTCGAGTAAAACACCACGTCAAGCCACCTTGGATCACCCAGGAAATACTTGAAATTATGAGAGACAGAGATAAATCACATAAAAAGCGGGATATCAGTGCATACCGTACTCTTAGAAACAAAGTTCAATATAGCATACGACAGGAAAAGAAAAGTTACTTTAAGACCTTAGTAATGGATAAAACAAATAGTAAGGATATATGGAAGGCAATTAACACCTTGACAAACAAGTATAACTTCCGAAATTCTTTACCATCAAATCATATTACATGCGACCAATTCAGTAATTTTTTTCAAACTGACATAGACCAGTTGAAGGCTTCAATACCTAATTCTCCTTGCAACTTATCTTTATTGTCATCGTTTTGCGAGAATAGATGCTCCCGCGATATTCTTTCCGACATACCGCTAATGACAATCACTGAAGTATTCACTTACCTCAGTAACCTAAAAAAACACAACCTCATCTGGGTTAGATGGAATCAGCAACCGGATTCTCCGTTATGCTGCGCCAGTGATTTATACATCACTAACCTATATATATATATATAATCAGTGTCTAACCAAAGGCCACTTTCCATCAGCTCTCAAAATCGCTAAAGTGTACCCTCTTCTTAAATCTGGTTCATTGGACAATGGTCTCCCGAACAATTACAGACCCATTTCCTTACTATCATCACTATCTAAGCCACTAGAAAACACATCCATAAAGTAACATTACAGTATCTAGTTCGCAACAAGCTTATTGTTGACAGCCAATCAGGATTTCGACCAAAATATTCTTGCCATACGGCCCTAACAAACATGATAGAAAATTGGCACCAGAATATAAACAACAACAGTCTATGTGGAACTGTGTTTATTGATTTCAAGAAAGCATTTGATATGATAAACCATGTTATTTTAATTAAAAAACTCGAGACAATGAAAATTGGCCTTAATGTCGTCACTCTAATATCATCTTTTCTATCAAACAGAAAGCAAGTAGTATCACACAATAAATCTCTGTCTCAAACCACTACCTTCAATATTTCAGTACCGCAAGGCTCTATTCTTGGCCCTCTATTATTTGCCATATATATTAACGATCTACCTTTGCATCTTTCGTCGTCCTGCGATCTATTTGCAGATGACTGTACGGTGTACACAAACGCTGAAAACTGTATTTTACTGGAGTCGTCTTTACAACAAGAATTAAATAATGTAGTTAAGTGGAGCTATTCAAACCGTATGCAAATTAACATCACTAAAACAAAAGCAATTTTATTAACAACCAGACAAAGACTTCAAACTCTAAGCCCACACACATCACTTCAACTTCACATCGATAACATGCCAGTAGAAAGTGTAATTGAGCACAAAACATTAGGCATAATCATTGATAGAAATCTAACCTTTAATTCCCATGTTCAAGCGCTCATTAAACAAACAGCGAAAAAAGTCTATCAACTCGCCAAGATTAAAAACTTCCTTGATGAGGACACAAGGAAACTATTCTATACTTCTCATATACAGACACACTTTGACTACTGCTCTACAATCTGGGACGGTTGTTCTAATTCAAACACCAAGCGACTTTACTCACTACAGAAACGGGTCATGAGTCTAATTTATAGCAAACATTTATCTGACAATCCTAGCCTGTATAAACGCCTTCAGTTACTACCATTCCGCAAACGCCTGCTTTTCAATAAAGCTAAACTAATTCACAAAATCCTGCATCGGAATGCCCCAAATTACCTTTGGCCTTTGTTTAAATATAATGCTAGACACAGTAAACGTTTAAATATACTACACATTCCGAAGCCTAGGATTGACTTATACAAAACAAGCTTAACGTACTCTGCATCTCAGCTGTGGAACAATCTTCCACAAGAAATCAAAGACATCACCAATCCCTATTCATATAATCGCAAATTATTCGAACACTATCTCAATACGGATTAACTTCCCCCTTAATAATTGAGATAATAATAATAATAACAAAACCCTAGTATAACAGCCAATCACCTTTTTGTAGGCCAGTATATTCCACATGGCTAATAACAAGTGTCAGACCATTATCTAATATTACTGTGTCGTGTAGTTTTGATGTTTGCATTTTGCCCATGCCTTTATAATGCATATCTTTTATATTGTTACTGTTCTTTGTTAGCCTTGAATGATGTGTGAATGAAATAATGTATGAAAGAGAGTGATAGAAGGGCAGAATGTTAGACAGGCCTGCGTGCCCAATTCTTAACCCTTTGAAAATAAAGTTTGTTCGTTCGTTCGTTCGTTCGTTCGTTCGATCGATCGATCGATCGATCGATCGATCGATCGATCGATCGATCGATCTATCTATCTATCTATCTATCTATCTATCTATCTATCTATCTATCTATCTATCTATCTATCTATCTATCTATCTATCTATCTATCTATCTATCTATCTATCTATCTATCTATCTATCTATCTATCTATATCTATAGTATTTACTAACTCAGTGTCATTTTATTAAATCGTATTTACGAGCTCCTTGTCGTTCTTTTATTTAAACGTCATTTACAATATTCGTCTTATGACTTAGTTGTTAGTCAGCGACGTCTACAATTTCTTCGCCACTCGCATAAACCACGTGAACTAGTTCCATATCAGTCGTCTTCATAAATCGTCCCCTCGTGTTATTATTTCTGCACGTCATTTACACGTCATTAGAAAACTTCAAGTGAAATGGTTTGACCACATAACTAGACTTCCAACTGACAGTATACCACAACAAGCAATGATGTACAGACTAAATATAATCAAAAGAAGAGGGCGACCGTGTAAACCTTGGACAGAAAGAATAACAGAGTCCATGGGAATACCGATATATGAAGCCCATAAACAGGTACTTTCCCTCTGTTTTTGCTTCACCTCGACACCACAAGGTACACGAGGAATATGATCAGATGATGATTATGATGGTAATTTACACGCTTTTTCGTTCATTCGTTTGATCAGTGTTCTAACTATGGGGGGTAAAGTCTTTGATCATGCACTTCCACTATCTCCTATTATCCATAACTCTAGCTCCACATAAGTGTGTTCGCTACCATGCTCGCCTGGTGTAGCTTTAAGACGCCCTATGTGTTTTATTTTGTATTTGTTGGCATTCAGATTTTTAGAAATGGGCTTTCAAGACTCATATTGTTTCTAGGCCAAATAATATTCCGGTTTTTATTTTTTTTTTAATTAAAATTTTTAAATATTTTATTTATTTATTATTTTTTTTTTTGGGGGGGGGGGGGAGATGGGGTGGGGGGGGGGTGGTGGTGGTGGGGGGTATAATATTCAATAATTGACTGATTAATATTTCTCTGTATGTGATTTCATAAATCAACACTAATTATTATTTGTTGACGATTATACAAGGAGAAGAATGAAGTAGAGATCCCAGGACGAATTGATATTTCTCTGTATTTTATGTAAAGTAGGTTACATTGTGTTGTTATTCACTGCTTTCCCTTAAGGATCTCATCCACACTCGAGTGAAAACCTTCTTAGTCGCCTCCTACCACATGTATGGTCGATTACAACGTTACTATTCTCTGCTTCCACGTAGGAACATGGTCACATTCTGGCGTGAGAGTATCTTGTCCGTCCAAATTAGCACGCCGCGTGTATTTCGTTCTCGCAAATCTCATTTTATACACCAAAGGTATGGGTTCCTTCACGCAGTGTATATTTATTTACAAGTTAGTTTTCTAAAAATAAATATGCTCATGAATCATGGAGGAACGTTAAGGAAAGGCGCTAGTCAGACGCTAACGTCCAGCAGCATCCTTTCCTATAACCATGCACCCATTCCTTCCAGTCTGTTATCAAAATAGCTCTATCGCCCCACCCCCACCCCACCCCACCTAAAGCCTACATCGCTATCACATGAAATGAGAAGAACTCAATAAACCGACATGACAGGAAGTCACTCAGAAATATAAACGGAAGAATACTGATAGGTAAAGGCAAAGCCTTTCTAACAACTTTAGTACTGCTTACGTCTACTGATTTACCAATCTGCTAAAGTCTACCTTCTTTCTGAATCCATACTAAATCCCTTGGTTTGGTGAAGAGGTCGCATTTACATCATGTTATGAGTTTAACGGGCTTTAAAAAGCAAGGGAATAGAATTCATTACGTCAATGCACTAGGTTTTATCCCATATGACTCGGTCTATTTCCCCAGGGCGGCCTGTGGAAAGCGTCGTACAGAGCACGAACTGCGCAGCTCCAGCGACGTCCCCTAGGGGTCTCCAAGAAAACCCACAACCTTCGGAGGGAGAGGTTGGATGTAATCACTTAGCTAACCCCTCATTTCACTAGTGTTCTTAAACAATGTCATTAGGGCATTGATAATTTCTGTCAGCGGGATATGTTCGTGTCCAGCTGGAGACAGCCTGCCCCTTTACTCGTCACGCAGAGTACAGGATAGCATTTTCATTTTACTTCCCAGGAGCGAAAATACCCGTCCACATCGTGGATTCGAACCCAAGTTTTACGATGTGTGAGGTGGACACGCTATCCTTATAAAAATTTCCACGTGACTACTGTCCTAACAAACAATAAATGCAATTTCCATTCCCCTATGCACACATGTACACAGGCAGATGCACACACACATACACACACACACACACACACACACACACACACACACACACACACACACTACCGAGGTTCTTACAATCAATCCATGCACATCTCCGCCTTTTATTTGTCCTTACAAGCACACAAACCATCGCCATTTTACGTGTCCTCAAAAATATATAAAACACCGCATTTTAAGTGCCCTTACAAACAAATATAATATCGTCATTTAATTCTCCTTACAAACAGACAAAATATCGCCTTTTAATTGTCCTTGCATAATATTAACCCCCGCCTTATCATTGTACATACAAACATACAAACCACCAATTTATCAATGTCCTTGCAAACAGTCCATACTAACCATTAATTTATCATTATCCCTACACACATAACATGCAAGCAACGAATTTAGCATTGTCTTTACACACAGTCCATACAAACCAGCAGTTTATCATTGTCCTTACACACAATACATACAAACCACCAATTTTTCATTGTCCTTACAAACAGTATATAAAAACAAAACACCACCAATTTATCATTGTACTTACACACAGTACATACAAACATAAGTAAACTAACACTTTTCAAGCCATGAGACTATTGGCTATGTGGTGCAAGTTAAATATTTCAATAAATAATCGGCATTCGATGGGTAATACGCTAAATGTCACGTCGGAACCTGTACTTCCGAGAAAATGTCACAGTACGCATTTTAAGCTGGGTCATTCCGGGAGCTCATGTAATTGAAATAATCCCTGCCTCAAATGCGATTCAAACCCTGACCACAGAGTCTACAGGCAAGCTTACTAGCTATTGTTAGCTGCCCCCGAACAGCACATACTATTATGCTGTTTTACTTTTCTTACTTCCTTACTACTCTTCATATTCTCAAAATGGAAGACAAACAGCAGGTCACTGGCATCTGAAGACATCCAGAACGACTATCTCGTGCTGTACCCAGTCAGTCTCTAGCAGTCACGCGCCCAGCAGGATTCTCACGTAATGCCCAGAGGAAATGTCTTTATTCGCTCTCATCTTCACCCATGGACGTGGCTAGATTGTCAGGCTTCCGGGGATAATGAAATCTGCGCCACGATTGACTGTGATGTTTGACAGCGACCTGGTCAACTTTGAAATGCTGCCTGTCAACCTAATTTCCGGAAAATCAATTTTTTTTCTCTGGTGACCTCTTCACCAGCCCAGGGGATTTAGTATGGATTTAGAAAGAGCGTGGGAGGTAGACTTTAGCAGATAGGTAAATGAGTAGCCTTAAACAGGCGTAAGGTTGTTAGAAAGGCTTTACCTCTACGGATCAGTATTCTTCCGTTTATATTTCTGTGTGTCTTTCTGTCGTCATCGGTTCATTGAGTCTTCTTCCGTATTTCATTGTGATAGCGCTGTATGTTTGAGGTCGTAAATAAAGGACTTGTCAACTGGATTTTCATGTACTTGAATGAACGCTATTGGGGTTAGCGATGCATGAAACATGTTTTTCTATATGATGCACTTTCACTTTCGTTTTCGTTCTTTATATTTTACTATCAGTAGACGTTTTGTCAGCTTCTGTTGTCCTCCTATTTTCACATTTCTCTGTCTTATATTTCTTTAAAACGGCGCTACGGTTTTTGGGATAGTGTCAAGGTGGATTTTCACAATGTTCCGTGATGCCGAGTCGAGGGTTAGCAATCAGCTGCAGGCGATTTGGTCGCAGATCACTTTGCGTTCATTTCAATTGTATGAGGAGTCGGCGTTCAGAAATCATTGGTAAACTACTGAACTAACATTGCCTAGTAAATATAAAAGTAATTAAATAAATGCTAGAGCTGATTGCAACGTTCTGTAAAAAGCATGCAACTATGTTTCTTCACAACTCCTATATTCTTTGTTACCTCCCTAACTTCTGTGTCAATTAAATACAAAATCTATCACTTCTGTGTCAATTAATTTCAACATCTATCACTTCTGTGTCAATTAAATACACAATCTATCCTGAGGAATTAAGGCCGCCTGGCTGGTTCAGCCGCCGCGAACTGTGCAGGTTAGGATTTCCCTTTTTCCCCCGACAGATAAAAATCAACACCTTACTGAGGATTCGAACCCGAGTCTCCTGAAGTAGAACCCGACATTTTTCTTCGTCACTCGGCCAGCCGCCTCTCTATGTGACATTAAATAAAGAAAATGATCCATATACCCCTCCCCCCCCCCCATGTCCTGCATGAGAGATGCCGATGTTACCCTACCACGCCACCACTTGTATAAAAAAAAATTGATGGAACTGCGGTAAAGTTGTGAAATGTAAACAATATAAAACAACAGAAAGTAATGCAGCTTTACAGAACAGAATTACGACACACACAAGACGTTGCGGCGACTAGCCTTCATCAGCAAACCAGTACTTGCACGAAACACAACAAATAGTACAGGAGAAGATCCCCCGGTGATTACATTAAGGCATAAGGACGGTATGAAAAGATTAAAAAGATGAAAATGATGAGAGCAATGACGATAAAATGAAAATGTGAAAACAAAATGTTACTGACCTCAGAGTCCCAGGTTGTACTCAATCAATCAATCAATCATGTGCCATGCCGGAAAGCGCTGTACTACTACCGCGAATGTATTCTTTATCCTCTTGTATACACAGCCGTGGGAGTCTGCGGGTCATGGGGACCGAGGTAGGGGATGGTACCAGGGTAGTGGGTGGTCACGGTTCAGTGACAGTCTCAGGTAAATGAGTGGAAGTAGTACGTGAAAACAAAAAGGGGGGGGGGGCAGGGAGGTTCTTTCCATCTGCAACATACGCCTGTGAGACCTTGGCACTTACTAAACAAGCTGAACAGCGCATAAATGCTTTTGATTATACATGTTATAGACGGGTCCTTTGAATATCTTGGGTAAAGAAAAGAACAAATGCATCCATACTTCAAGAGCTGAATATTGAAGAGGGCTGGCTATTAAAGACGATAAAACTAAGAAAACTGATATATTTTGGTCACTTGAAGCGTCATGAAAGTTTGGAGATAACAATAATGGAGGAGTATATGTCTGGGAAGAGAGGAAGAGGAAGGCCAAAGAGAAGATAGATGTAGGATGTGCCGGATGATCTCCAGATGAGTGTATTGGACGCGGGACATCTTGCTTGTGATCGAGAAGTTTTCCGGAAGGTTGTTATAGGAGCGAGGTTCTACGAAGGTCATGCTACTGAATAAGGGGGCGAGACGGGAGACTGGACGCAATGGAGATGTGATAGTTATCCGAGAGTGAGAGATGAGGAGTCCCAGTGGATCTACGCACAATACATGAGTGGGTATCAGTTAATGGGTCGGCCATAGTGGACGAATGTTAAAGTGCAACAAGGATGGTGGTAATACTAACAAAACTCATTTTATGTGCTCCTTTATGTGTGTACGAAGTGAGTCCTGTAGTCTAGGTGGACTGATCTGTGTGGGCGCACATACGTATATCTACACACATCAACAAACATTCATACAGTAGCATACATACAAGTGCATGGTGTATATGAGAAAGGAGTGTGTGTGTGTGTGTGTGAGAGAGAGAGAGAGAGAGAGAAAGAGAGAGAGAGAGAGAGAGAGAGAGAGAGAGAGAGAGAGAGAGAGAGAGAGGTTGGTATAGTACTTGCGTTATGCCACATGGGGTATGCGGAATAGGAAGGTCTATAAAAACGAGGCTTCACTCAAACTATTCCCTATGAAATAGGGTCAGTAATCTTGATAATTATACCACGTATTGTAGGATCAAATCACCCACTGCATTGCGTTATTGGGGTTGTATAAGATCAGACCACCGGTAATACACGTGATATGGGTAGGCACAACGAAGCAAGATTATTTTGCTGTGTGGTACTGGTGCGTGACCCACAGGTTTTCTCTTGCTGTGTGTGGGTGCACATCCCATAATTGAAATCATGGAACGACGTGTGTGTGTGTGTGTGTGTGTGTGTGTGTGTGTGTGTGTGAGTGTGTGGGGGGGGGGGGGAGGGCGTCTTTCTAATATCCTTTCTTCTTTCTTGCTCACTGCACTTAGTGAGAGATTAACAGCAACGAGAGAAGCTGATGGCCCTATACCCTCAGTATATCCATCACCTGTGCTGTCTCTCCTTCACACCTATCTTTATTTATCTCTTGCAATGAACAGAACCGAGAGAAGCTGTGGTAGACACACCCACAGTATATCCATTATCCGGGCTGTCTCTGATATACGCTGATTAAGACGTAATGTAAAGGACATGCAACTAACATTAAGTGTGTACATTGTGAATCGTTGTATGCTGTGTCAATACATACATGTCTTTCCTTGATGAAATGCATTAAAAAGATGTGTCATTCGACAATTGACCAATGAGAACACCCTACAAGCCAGTAACCCCGTCAAGGCCATTAACTCCAGCATATACAAGACAACACATCCATTACCGTTACTGTGAACTGCTGACACTAACGGAAGGCATCCATTACTAGAAAAGTCACGCAACCGTTCTGAAAATGGTGTTCTTAACAATGATCATGATTGGCTGTTTTACATTGAACATAGCTTTGGTCAACATGTCTGGTTTGTTAATGGAATTCACAACAATGTATTTCCTTAGTGAATCTACACCCTGGCATATTTCGCTGCATTTTGTATTTGGCCATTACGTAACATTTGCTGATTAGCAACCACACAGTCAATAAAGCAATACGCTTTTCATATAATGTATTCTACAAACAACAATGGCTTGCTCAAATATATCGAAGCATTATATACAGTCGTCTTCAGCCGTGACTGTGTAAACAGATGGACTTACTTCCAAGTGGTAGACTTCCGTGTATACAACGGTCTACAAATTCGCGCAATGTCAGAGACGATGTACAATCACATTTCAGCAAGAGTATTGATCATTGTTTCATATAACGTGATATATACTTCTGCAGATGGGGAAGATG
Organism: Cepaea hortensis; assembly: GCA_963921405.1. NCBI lineage: Eukaryota > Metazoa > Mollusca > Gastropoda > Stylommatophora > Helicidae > Cepaea > Cepaea hortensis. The sequence goes on from OY992878.1 coordinate 15,537,390, forward strand.
TAAGAATAATAAAGAATATTTACTGGAACCAAAGGGCAGCAATTAAAATGTGAAAATAAAAAGGGAAGTTACGAACATATAATGCTAGGAGTACGACAGGGGTGTGTCTTGTCAAAGAATCTCTTCTCCCTATATAGCGATGTAATAATGAGAGTGATCAAAGAGACGCCAGAGATACCAATCGGAGGTTATAATATAAACAATATACGCTATGCAGATGACATAGTATTGGTTGTATCATAGATATATGTGTGGTTTCAGGCGTTTACATCCAACATTGTGTCTATTTATTAACTATACAACGATTGTGTCATAGATATATGATGGTTTCAGGCGTTTACATTCAACATTGTGTCTATTTATTAACTATACAACGATTGTATCATAGATATATGTGTGGTTTCAGGCGTTTACATTCAACATTGTGTCTATTTATTAACTATACAACGATTGTGTCATAGATATATGATCGTTTCAGGCGTTTACACGGCAACACCATTGATTTCATTGCACCGGGTTGTATCCCATATAGTTTGGTCTCTTTCTGCCTAACATTATGCTCCAGCGACGACCCCAGGAATCTCCGAGAAAATTGCACTCGCGAACCAAACAACGTAACCCAGAATTTAGGTATAGATGGAGGAAAAAAAAATAGTTGCATATCCTTTACAGAACGTCGCGGTCAACTCCAGCATGTTTTGACAGTTCATGATTCTTGGGCAAGTGCACGTTCAGTAGTTTGCCATTGCTTTATGAACGACTGGCACCCATACCATTTCATATAAAAACCAACGCAAGGCGATCTGCTGCCAAATCACCCACAGCTTTGATTCGAGCGCAGTATGCAGGATTACGAACTGTGTCCTAACTCCTTCTCCGCGGATGGAGAAAACATAGTGGATAAAACTGATGCAATAAACAGATGTACTGAATACACTGAAGAGTTTTTTATGGGACAGCAAAGGGAATAACCCGAAACTAGATACTACTCATGATGTCCTATTCATATTAAAGGTTGTAGTATAGAATTATCAACAGGATGAAACAAGGAAAGGCGGCAAGTTTTGATAAGATAACATTGGAAATGATGAGATCTCTAGCCGACTTTGGCAACGAAACAATTACAGAAATATGCATGACGTGTGTAGTACTTGCCATATCTTTAAGGACATGAAAACACTAATTTCCATCACAAGAAACCAACAAACTCTGTTGACTGTGTACACAACAGACAGAACAAAATGCAAGAAAGAATTCAAAATAGTATCGATTTGACAAAATAGCTGACAAATAGTTTGTTTTCTCTTAAAATAGCGTCATTATTGAAGCTATATTTGGTTTACAGATTTAAAAGTATATAGTAGTACATAATATTATTATTGTAAGTTTTACAGACTGCAAGAAAGCTATTGACAATGTACCACATGAACAGCTCATTAAACGCTTTCAGAATATAGTCTTAGAAAAATAAAGTAAGGAAAGTACTCTGTTTATAGACCATTTGGTGATGTAGTTACTATCACACAGGCCGCCTTTATTTCCCAATACATTTCCTTGTAACCATTTTAGACCGGATCGACTTTGAAGTCTAGGGCAATGTTAAAAATTCTAATCAGCTCTTTTGCGGGTGGAACCTATACTGACCCAAGTATTGTGAAATTCTTGCTCTCTCGGACCCTCTTCAACATGGTTTGTCTTATCAGGTGCATACCAGCGGGTTTCAAATTAAAATCTAAATTTTTGTGTGTGGGAATATTTTCTTAAATAAAAAGTGAAGAACACATGTATAATTTTTGGATGTAGTCACCACTTGACAACTTGAAAGGTCGAGGGGAAGAGAACAGAGGGAAGGCAAAGAAGTTAATGCCTGGATAGCTTGGCCACGTGATATGGTCGAGACAAGAACATTGAGCTGATCCACGACTTTGGAGATCGCATGAGATGGCGAAAATTGTCCTCCCACGCTTAACGGCATGGTACATGATGAATGGAAGTCACCACTGCGTTCAATGCAAGTCCTCCAGTGCCGATAAAGTGCTTGGATTCCTGTGGACAAACATTATATTGTCTTGATGGCGTGTGTCACCATTTTGGGGGTCACTCTATAGTGTGCCAGACCCGGTTGTGAACAGTCCGTCACAGAAGTCGCACCGTCTTGACACCTTCTACTCCACCCCCACACATGCTGGATTGACAGATATGCATCACCATACAGGACTTCATTCTCAAATGAATTTATATAGGTTTCACCTCTTCACTGGTCAAAAATCGGATAACAGAACGCTGCTCCTCTTTTGTTCATGTCAAAAGTTGGGCAGCCATTTTAAAACCTTCCTTATGATGTCAACATGGTGGAAATGCTTGCAGATCTACAAATTGATGGGAAAGACATTAGACTTATAAAAAACATATATTGGAAACAACAAGCTGCCATAAGGATTGATAATGAAGTGGGACAATATCAGGCCTATTAGGAGAGGTGTTAGGCAGGGATGTGAAATGTCTCCAGATCATTTTTCCCCTATACAGTGAAAATATTTTCAGAAATGTAGAAGATATAAATGGAATCCGCATTGGAGGACGAAACATCAATAACATTAGATATGCAGATGATACAGTATTGATTACAGACAATACGCAGGATCTGCAACAATTAGTAGATGCGTTTGTTGTACACAGTGAGCAACTGGGATTAGAATTAAATTGTAAAATGTCACAGGTTATGGTCGTCACTAGGAAGTACGAAGTACCACAATGTAATATACAAGTAAATGGGAATATTCTTCAACAAGTTAATCGGTAGAATTATCTCGGAACAGTCATAATATCTGATGGGGGATGCCTTGAAGAGATTAGAACAAGATTCGTCATGGCGAAAGTAGCCTTTAGCAAGATGAAAAACATTCTGACCAATAAAAAGATGTCAACTGAAACGAGAAAAAGAGTGTTGAGGGGATACATAGAGCCTGTTCTTTTGTATTGATGTGGAACTTGGACAATGTGCAGTCAAGCTGAAAAACATCTGATGGCTGCAGAATTGTGGTTTCTGAGGAAAATACAAAGAATATCATGGACAGATAGAAACACGAATGACCAAGTACTACAGGAGACAAATGAAACTCGTAAATTGATTAGAGAAATTAGACGTAGACAGTCAAAATTTTTTGGACATGTTATGAGAAGAGATGGATTGGAGAACTTGGTGACAACTGGCAAGATCGAAGTGAACAGACCAAGAGGAAGACCGAGAAGTAAATACCTGGATGGCTTGGCCACATGACATGGACGAGACAGGAACACTGAGCTGATCCATGACTCTGGTGATCGAGTGAAATGGCGAGTCATGACCGCCCACGCTTTCCGGCATGGCATATGATTGATTGATATGACGTCGCCGTGTTCTTCACCGCCTGACAGCTTACAAGACAATGGCATGGTTATTGTAATGTCTATCACACTTTTAAAGTTTTCATTTGAAACCCGCATATAACTGGTTCATATATATTTTAATTGATTACTTTGCAATTCCTGATTATATTGTCTGTACATAAGTCTCTTTTCCTGCTATAGAAAGTCTCTGACAGCAGTTATTTTTTGTTGTAAATCTTCCTTAAGCTGGAAACTTTGATTGAACTTCATATTATGTTTTCCCTCGTTAGTGATCTTTCTGTCAACGACACGACCCCATGACATGTGACACAACTCGTTCCCACAAAAGATATCAAGGTTGTCTGTAAGAATAAATCAATCACTTAAGACAACATAATTACATGCAACAGGGCTTATGTCTTCTGGCTCTTTACAAATCCCCGAAACGTCTCATTACATTACGGCAATTGTCGACTGAGGTCGTCTAGCAATCGATTATGTAAAATAAAGTCCGAATCGTTAAGACAATGCTAAAGACAAGTTTCCGCCAGTTCGTTGTCTCCTCTAGGTCAAGAGCTGTTGGTTATGTTGATTAAATTCTCTCGGTAGACTTATTGATTTTAAGATTCATAATGTAGTACCGCCGGTCTCCGTGACGAAGAGCTTACGGACGCGGTTCGTAATCCCGTATACCCGCGTTCGAAACACAGTTGCGCTCAATTTGGCAGCAGACTGATTTGCGTTGGTTTTGCATTGGTATCGGTGCCGGTAGTTCATAAGGCAGTGGCAAACAACTGAACGTAAACTTGCCAAGTAATCACAGCCTGTAAAAAGGATATGCAATATAAACAGTATGTACCACTGTAGGACAGTTAGTAATACATAATCTATTACCAGTTAGGACAGTTACTAATAACTAATGTAGTGCCCAATTAGGAGAGTTAGTAATGCATAATGTAGTGCCACATTAGGAGAGTTAGTAATTCATAATGTAGTGCCACATTAGGAGAGTTAGTAATGCATAATGTAGTGCCACATTAGGAGAGTTAGTAATTCATAATGTAGTACCCAATTAGGAGAGTTGGTAATTCATAATGTAGTACCACATTAGGAGAGTTAGTAATTCATAATGTAGTGCCACATTAGGAGAGTTAGTAATTCGTAATGTAGTACCCAATTAGGAGAGTTAGTAATTCATAATGTAGTGCCACATTAGGAGAGTTAGTAATTCATAATGTAATACCCAATTAGGAGAGTTAGTAATGCATAATGTTGTGCCACATTAGGAGAGTTAGTAATTCATAATGTAGTACCCAATTAGGAGAGTTAGTAATTCATAATGTAGTACCCAATTAGGAGAGTTAGTAATTCATAATGTAGTACCCAATTAGGAGAGTTAGTAATTCATAATGTAGTGCCACATTAGGAGAGTTAGTAATTCATAATGTAGTACCCAATTAGGAGAGTTAGTAATGCATAATGTAGTGCCACATTAGGAGAGTTAGTAATTCATAATGTAGTACCCAATTAGGAGAGTTAGTAATTCATAATGTAGTACACTATTAGGAGAGTTAGTAATTCATAATGTAGTGCCACATTAGGAGAGTTAGTAATTCATAATGTAGTACCCAATTAGGAGAGTTAGTAATTCATAATGTAGTACCCAATTAGGAGAGTTAGTAATTCATAATGTAGTGCCACATTAGGAGAGTTAGTAATTCATAATGTAGTGCCACATTAGGAGAGTTAGTAATTCATAATGTAGTGCCACATTAGGAGAGTTAGTAATTCATAATGTAGTACCCAATTAGGAGAGTTAGTAATTCATAATGTAGTGCCACATTAGGAGAGTTAGTAATTCATAATGTAGTACCCAATTAGGAGAGTTAGTAATTCATAATGTATTGCCACATTAGGAGAGTTAGTAATTCATAATGTAGTGCCACATTAGGAGAGTTAGTAATTCATAATGTAGTGCCACATTAGGAGAGTTAGTAATTCATAATGTAGTACCCAATTAGGAGAGTTAGTAATTCATAATGTAGTACCCAATTAGGAGAGTTAGTAATTCATAATGTAGTGCCACATTAGGAGAGTTAGTAATTCATAATGTAGTACCCAATTAGGAGAGTTAGTAATTCATAATGTAGTACCCAATTAGGAGAGTTAGTAATTCATAATGTAGTACCCAATTAGGACAGTTAATAATGACTAATGTAGTAAGGACCCCATTAGGATAGTTAGTAATACATTCTGTATTAATTACCACTTTAAGAGAGTTAGTAATATACAATACAGTACAACATTAGGAGAGTTAATCAAACAATTCATCCATCCATCCATCCATCATGTGCCATGCCGATAAGCGTGGGCGGTCATGTTCTGCCATCTCACTCCATCACCAGGTCTGTGTTCCTGTCCCTTCCATGCCACGTGGCCAAGCCATCCGGGTATTTACTTCTCGGTCTTCCCCTTGGTCTCTTCCCTTCGATCTTGCCAGTCGTCACCAAGTTCTCCAATTAATTGTAATTCAAGTCAAGCAATATATAGTACTAAATTAGGAGAGATAGTAATACATAATGTAGCACCACATTAGGAGAGTTAGCAGTACATAATGTATTACATCATTAGGATAGTTAATAATACATACTGTAGTATTTACCACGTTATAAGAGTTAGTAATATGCAATACAGTACAACATTAGGAGAGTCAGTAATGCATAATGCAGTACCGCATTTGGAGAGTTAGCAATACATAATGTAGTACAGTGGTTCTCAACCTTTTTTAGCCCGTGCCCCCTTCACCATATTTTCAGAACGTCATTCCTCCCTTTCGTATTTCCTACCTAACTCCCCGCCCCCCTTTTTTTAAACACAGTATACGTAATAATGGAAGCTAAATTTAATAGCAGATACTAAAACAAGTCTAAACGTCCACATAAAACATGATATGTGGGTCTACTTACTTTATAAAATGAATTTTAGAAGGGTGAGACGTACGGAACCGTAAAGTATGAAGGGAAAAATAATATCAAGTAATCGGTTCTTGTATTATCGCGATCTTGAAATAATCTTAATTCCCCCCCCCCCCCTTTCTCCCCACCCTAAAATTCCCGCCTAGGGGGGGGGGAAGTCCCCACCGGTTGAGAACCACTGATGTAGTACAATATTAGGAGAGTTAATGAAACATAATGTAGTACCAAATTAGAAAACTTAGTAACACTATGTGTAGTACTACATTAGGAGAGTTAGTAATACATAATATATTACCAAATTAGGAGGGTTATTAACACACAATAGAATACCACATTAGGAACGTTAGTAATAAATAATGTATTTTGATGTAGGTAATCATCTTGTCCTGGTGTAGGTAATCGTCGTGTACTAATGTGGTAATCATCTTATCCCTAATGTGGTAATCATCTTGTTCTGATGTGGTAATCATGTTGTCCTGATGTGGTAATCATCTTGTCCCTAATGTGGTAATCATCTTATCCCTAATGTGGTAATCATCTTGTTCTGATGTGGTAATCATGTTGTCCTGATGTGGTTATCATCTTGTCCCTAATGTGATAATCATCTTGTTCTGATGTGGTATCTGACTTATGATGATCTGGCAGTACTGGGTTCATCTAAGGAATCATGGGAGGACGAAGAAGCAAACCATCAGCACATGACACCTTGGAAAAGTCAAAGACGTGCAGACGAACACATTGGCTGGATCTGCACAGCTGGGTGGGGTATTGGTGCACGATAATGCAAATGGGGTCAGAGCTCTTCGGGATCGTGTGTGTAGTGTGCAAGAACAGATAGAACATCATTGTCTGGGGAGACTTCGGGATCGTGTGTGTAGTGTGCAAGAACAGATAGAGCATCATTGTCTGGGGAGACTTCGGGATCGTGTGTGTAGTGTGCAAGAACAGATAGAGCATCATTGTCTGGGGAGACTTCGGGATCGTGTGTGTGTAGTGTGTGCAAGAACAGATAGAACATCATTGTCTATGGAGACTTCGGGATCGTGTGTGTGTAGTGTGTGCAAGAACAGATAGAACATCATTGTCTGGGGAGACTTCGGGATCGTGTGTGTAATGTGCAAGAACAGATAGAACATCATTGTCTGGGGAGACTTCGGGATCGTGTGTGTAGTGTGTGCAAGAACAGATAGAACATCATTGTCTGGGGAGCCTTCGGGATCGTGTCTAGTGTTCAAGAACAGATAGAACATCATTGTCTGGGGAGACTTCGGGATCGTGTGTGTAGCGTGCAAGAACAGATAGAACATCATTGTCTGGGGAGACTTCGGGATCGTGTGTGTAGTGTGCTAGAACAGATAGAACATCATTGTCTGGGGAGACTTTGGGATCGTGTGTGTGTAGTGTGCAAGAACAGATAGAACATCATTGCTTGGGGAAACTTCGGGATCGTGTGTGTAATGTGCAAGAACAGATAGAACATCATTGTCTGGGGAAACTTCGGGATCGTGTGTGTAATGTGCAAGAACAGATAGAACATCATTGTCTGGGGAGACTTCGGGATCGTGTGTGTAATGTTTAAGAACAGATAGAACATCATTGTCTGGGGAGACTTCGGGATCGTGTGTGTAATGTGCAAGAACAGATAGAACATCATTGTCTGGGGAGACTTCGGGATCGTGTGTGTAGTGTGCAAGAACAGATAGAACATCATTGTCTGGGGAGACTTCGGGATCGTGTCTAGTGTGCAAGAACAGATAGAACATCATTGTCTGGGGTGACTTCGGGATCGTGTGTGTAGCGTGCAAGAACAGATAGAACATCATTGTCTGGGGAGACTTCGGGATCGTGTGTGTAATGTGCAAGAACAGATAGAACATCATTGTCTGGGGAGACTTCGGGATCGTGTGTGTAGTGTGCAAGAACAGATAGACCATCATTGTCTGGGGAGACTTCGGGATCGTGTGTGTAGTGTGCAAGACCAGATAGAACATCATTGTCTGGGGAGACTTCGGGATCGTGTGTGTAGTGTGTGCAAGAACAGATAGAACATCATTGTCTGGGGAGACTTTGGGTTCGTGTGTGTAGTGTGCAAGAACAGATAGACCATCATTGTCTGGGGAGACTTCGGGATCGTGTGTGTAGTGTGCAAGAACAGATAGAACATCATTGTCTGGGGAGACTTCGGGATCGTGTGTGTAGTGTGTGCAAGAACAGATAGAACAGCATTGTCTGGGGAGACTTCGGGATCGTATGTGTGATGTGCAAGAACAGATAGAACATCATTGTCTGGGGAGACTTCGGGATCGTGTGTGTAATGTGCAAGAACAGATAGAACATCATTGTCTGGGGAGAATGGTGTTGCAAGGAGTTACCAGATGATCTGGCCAACATTCAGTTCTCTGAGGAAAGGCCAGACGGACATATAGTCAAACTGCAGCTGGTACCATTAGTATTGGGACTCCTCGCTGGTTGTTGAGGATGAGGACGGCGTTTGTATGGGGATGTCCTGAATGCTGTGATGTCGTTTCTTGACTCAACTCGACTTGGAATTGGGCTAGCATTTGTTTTGTCTGCTCTCTTGTTGGACACAAATACAAAAAAAATCAAAAATAAAACAATCTAAACCAGTGTTTCCCAACCTTTTTTGTACCATGCCCCACTTAAGCCTTTCTAAAATTCATATTGCCCCCCTCCCCCGCCCCATGCCCCCCTCAACATATACATTATTTTTAATATTCAAAAATTGAAATGTTCACTAAAGAAACTTGAATGATAGGTTTTAGGAAGAAATCACTAGGTAATTATTGAGCAAACACAGTAAGTAAACTTTCAAAACATATAATGAGAACTGAAATTCAAGTACAAAATAATTTTAATGAAAGATTTTTCTATATTATTTTAATTATTAGTAATTATTTATTATTTAAATTTAGTGACATCCTTGCGCTTGATGCTTGCTGCAAAGAGATCTTATGTCAGGTTCCAATTTAGTTAACTTCAGTCTCAAGTCTCCCCGTTTTGTTATATTCAGCCGATTTCTTCCATTTTCGAATTGCCCCCTTTAACAGTCAAATTGCCCCCCTGTGGGGCGTGGGCCCCACGTTGGGAAATACTGATCTAAACTGTAAATATGACTTTCTGTTATTTTTATTATGTCAGCTGGAGGTTCTTTTGCGTAGGTTATGAATGAAAGAAGCGGGCGCATTGATCTGATGGTTAGGGAGTTGCTCTGACAGTGGCATGAGCGACGTTAAACGAGGGTTCGATTCCTGGACTTAATACTTGTTATGGGACTGAAAGACTGGCCCCCTTTTCCTCCCATAGAGAACTATCGTTGAAACCGTTCCTGGTGAAAGACTGGCCACCTTTCCCTCTCAATGAGAACTATCGTTGCAACCTTTCCTGGTGGTGCTGCTGCTGTTGTCAGTATAACATCATAACCAGTACATCAACCCACTCACAACAAAGCCATACTGACTGGGCAAAAATAACCCTGCCTCTGCTGGGGATTGAACTAGACAGACAGAACTAGTCAGTGGCACAAGGGTTGCCTGACAACAGACTGTTATTTTTACTCTCTTTTTGTGTGCTGTGTAGTACACCTGTGTGATTGGCTGTTCTTCTTGTGTACCTGTGTTATTGGGTGTTCTTCATGTGTACTGGTGTGATTGTCTGTTCTTCATATATACTAGTGTGACTAACTGTTCTTCATATGTACCGGTGTGATTGGCTGTTTTATATGTGTACTGGTGCGATTGGCTGTTTTATATGTGTACTGGTGTGATTGGCTGTTTTATATGTGTAATGGTGTGATTGATTGATTGATTGATTTAGGAACCGATCTTCACAGCATTCGGGGCATTCCCATAAGCGCTCCGTCCCCATCCTCAGCAGCCAGCGAAGAGTTCCAACACTAATAGTATCAGTAGCAATCTGATTATATGTCCGTCTCGCCTTTCCTCTGAGCGTTGATCGTTGGCCAGATCCCCTCGTCACCCCTCGCTGTCGCATTCTTGCCAGACCATGGTGATCCATTTGCTCCTCCGAGGTGTACACATGCTCCCACAAGGTCGCAGCCATATCTGCTTTGTCATGCATCAATACTCCACCAAGTTTTGCCGAGCCAGCCAAACTGTCCTCCTGTTCATTCCCCAGCACACCAGCATGCCCCGGAGAAAAGATCCAGACGATGCTTGTCACCCGTGACTTCCGCAGCGAAGCAAGCCAATCTGCACGAAGCTTGCCTGTCAGTAGTAGGAGACACGCAAACTACACCCTAAATATGGATCCGAATCCGCCTGATGACGTAGTATTTTACTATATAAAAAGTCATGATCCATCGCGATTACGTCAAAAAGCGGATCCATTTCGGACCTCATTTTTGAAAAATTGGCCGGAATATACTTTTAGATACTCCCGGTGTTACTTCCGGTTGACTACTTCCGGTCCATGGGTACTCCCTACCGACCGCCCCGCCCACAGGTACCTCCACCGGCCGCCTCCGCTTCCCCCGACCGCTTCCGAGACCATTCAAAGACAGCGAGGTAAGCCCCGGGCACGTGGAATACTTATATAGATAAGTAGACCAAATAGTTGCTGGGCATCAGAGTTCGAGTGCCAGTGTGTGGGTGTGCGGTGTGTGTGTAGGGGTAGGCTACTGTGAGATCTCGAGTGAATGGGCCCCTACCCTGGATATTAGTCTTTGCCCCCCAGAGGATAGCCAACAATATTCACAAAGAAATGCGAACATTAGTGAACAGTGCAGCCAGAGCGAAAGAAGTATCTGGCAGTACTACATTTTTTAACAACTTTTATTTCATACAAAGCAATGTATATTTACAAGTTGTAGTGTGTGTTTCTTTTGTTTGTGTATATTTCATAGCGTTGCCGTTTGTTAGTGTTAAGTGTGACATTCTGAATAAAACAAATACATACATATATACAGTTATGATAATATGACATTTATGGCATAGTGCATGTAGATACACATTCCTTGCATATGCTTCACTTCCACTTCCGCAAGCGGAATGCATGAAACACCTGTCCATCTCTCCCTCTCCTTTCTCTCTCTCTCTCTCTCTCTCTCTCTCTCTCTCTCTCTCTCTCTCTCTCTCTCTCTCTCTCTCTCTCTCACACACACACACACACACACACACACACACACAATCTCGTGCTTTCTGGAGACCGCAGTACATTAAATGCCCCGCGCTTGGAAAATAAACTTTAAATTATCATTTCCATTAAAATTTTGCTTCTTTGTAATTTCTAGGTCACTTAGCTACCGAGGTGAAGGTCGTTGGTGTTTTTGCCTGATGACAAATTACAGGGTGACGCTCTAGTCCATGATACCTTTTATTTGGGGGACAAGAATCAGGGATTTACTACTAGCAATTAGAGTCCATGGCCTGTTCGCAGGGATATAATTGGTCCAAAGTTGTGATAGTGTCTGGGTTTCATATACAATAGGAAGGACTTAAAACCTGGCCACTAAAAGACACCTTAGCTTACTGGGTACTTAAAGGGATCATTCAATTTGTTTATACATGGTGGTGCATATTTTTTCTTTTGAAAAATATCATTACAATATAACGTCATTTTAATACTTGAAATACCTACTTGGTTTAATGGCTGCTACACGCACGCACGCGAGCGCGCGCGGGCACACACACACATACACACACTCATACACATGCGCGTGCAAACTCATGCACCACACACACACGCACACACACCTGCATCCACACACAGACGCATACATATGTTACTGCCAACGGCACAGACACCCATCCACAATATATTTCATGTTGCACATTCAAATATAATAATGGGAAAATTAATAATAAATAGTAGCAGTAATAATAATAGCATTAATAATAATAATAATATAATTGTAAGATTATTAATACCATCAATAAACACATTTACAGTTGTAGTATCCTTTGTTTAAAACAAGTTATTTGCTTCTTCTGTAATATGTGCTGTCTTCAGCCAAATCTTTTACGAGATTTGCGCTTGTGGGGCTAAGATTAGAATGTTTGCGACTTTTTGTTGATAAAGTTGTTGGACAATTTCTTTGTTGATTGTTCTGTAATTGTATAGTGCTTTGTTTCTTAATTTCCATATAAGATTTCTGTACTCTGCCAATAGAACAAGTAACTTTGTATAGATGTCTTGTGTGGAGTAAGAAATGGAATTTATCATGATTGCTTTGTAAACATCTGTTCTTTGTTTGGTATGAGTGTTTAGGATGTTTTGTAAGAGATTTCTTGTTGGCATGATTGTGTTGCATTCGTAATAGATGTGCTCTTCTGATTCTTGGACGTTCCGTCTACAAAGCTGACACTGTAGTATTTGTTTAGTTATTTTTGCTGTTCTCTCTGTTGTTGGGGTCATGCTGTAAACAAACCTATATGTAATTTCCTTTGCTTTTGGAGTAATCTGCTTGTTGTGAATATTAGAGAAAATTTCGGTATAATCTGTTATGAAATATCTATGTCCTCTTTTAATTCTGAGATGTACCGGAGTTGCTTGTAATTTAACTAAATGCCTGTAGATTGTATGTGTTTTCTTGTGTAGTAATTTTTGGTGTCCTTTAATGGCTAAAATACATGTTTTGTAGAACGTTGGGAGAGTGCCAAAGTAATGTGAGGATGTATTCCTAATAGGTTTTAAATAAGATAGCCTAATTCCAATGTAATAGTATGCTAAAGGGTGTTTTTCTGGGTGTTGTAGGATTTCACCTACGTGTTTGATCGTAAGTGCTTGTATTTTGGTTGTTATGTCTTGGAGGGCGATACCTCCATCTTTTTTGTCTTGCATGAGTGTAGTATGTTTGATACTGTAGATGGTGCTGCCAAACACAAAGCGTCTAATCTCTTTGTTTATGTTTGTGACAGTCTGACGTGGAGGATCTAGGACTGTGCACAGATATAGTATTTTTGGAATTATATATGTATTAACAATGGTACTTCTACCAAATATGGTAATTGTTTTGTATTTGTACCTCTGTAACATATCTGTTGTTTTCTTCTCTAGATTTTTCCAAGTGTCTTTGTGTGTCTGATTTGGTTGACATGGGAAGACTATTCCGGACACTTTATAAGATTGTTTGATGTTAAGTCAAATGGAATATCCACACTCTGATGTGATTTTTTGTTTTTGTTTTTGTTTTGTTGACAATTCAAAACTGTTATTGTTATTCAGTATATCTGACCCTGCTGAAGTTATGAATGTGTGGTCTTCTGTGCTGTCTCCAAAGTCAGCGTCATATTTTTTAAAACATGCAGCTATTGAGCTGACGATAATTATATCCGTTTGACTAATACTTTCTAGAGATTTGGACATATTTCTCTTTGCCAGCATTTACCAATCTTTCATGACATTTATTTTAGAAAAAGTGACTAGTGTGAGCCACAAGACTTAAAAAATTGAGTCAAATGTACATTAGAGCATAGTTAATGTTAAGAAAAAAGTCCCAGAAAAAAGAAAAGAAGCCAGATTACGGTTATTAATTCTATATATTGGTATATTGCCACAATTTATAAACACGTAATAACATATAAACAGTAATAAATTCTAGAGTATGTAAGACTAGAGACCAGTCTCAATAGTACACATTTAAAGAAAACAACATAATCAGTTAATTTTGCAAATCAAGCATTAAAGCAATATGTTTCTAAAAATAACCCAGTTATTTCCCTTGGAAATCATATGTCCCTTGGTACCAATAAAACATGAACCATGGCATCTGCGTTTATTGTAATATCGTAGTGACCCATTAACGCACGATGGTGACATTTTCAATATAGCGGTTTTAAATGGCGATGAAGCGCGTGAGCTCATCGCCAAATGTATAACCAAATAATCTAAGGCACTTTGCTTTGGTGCCAATGAAGTTAACACATGAAAATGCTGCGTAAATGGTAACATAACACTACAATTTATGTCAGAAAGTGTATATCTCAAAAGGCAAAACCTGTCGGTATGCGTGGATGGTGACAAATAGGCTTTAGTTTGCAGTAATCGCACAAAAGCGGTAAAACTTCATCAGCGAGGCATGCCCCGGGCATGTCATACGAATCAAGATCCGGACATGTCTTTAGCTCTAAAAATTATCGCACCAGCGCAGAATACCATGCAGCCATTAGCAAGGTACTTTAAGTCAATCCTAAACCTTCCTCGAGTGGTATCGGTTATCATAGCTCTCCTCTATGACTATGAGCAAGGCTTACTCGGACACTGTGTTGAATTGTTTACACGTGGGTATGCCGTTTTAGACACCTGACCTGCCCACCTTTTTACTATCGATAACCCGTCTTACACCCACTCCACAGCCACTCCCCCATTCGGCGGACCCGTATTGTAACACCATCACAACCCCTCACATGCCTATGCACGCCCCGACATTATGAATTACGACCAGCACACAAAAAGAGATAAATACGGTATCCAGTCTTCACGCATAAGTCAGTATGCAATAGAAAAATGGCGATCTCACTCACACACACACACGCGCGCACGCACACACACCGCACGCTGCGGGGCAAGACAATTTATTGTGGAAGATCGGAGTTGTGGAGAGCCTACGCTAGTCGGCACGTCACATGCCGATGATGATGGTTTATCATTACATTACATTACAACAAACACTATTAGTTAATGGCTAGATATGGCATGCGTGTAACGCGTGAGATTTGAAAATTACTCGCCTACATTACACACTCACACGGGACATCAGTAAAGTTACATTTAATTTATCAGAACCGGAAAAGAAAAGAGATGAATTAAAAACAATTTCGATTTATCGTCAAAGGTTTGTATTGCTTCTGGCAATGACCTAAGGTACCTTGTTAATGTCTGAGTGGTATTCTGTGATAGTGCGTTAATATTTAGGCTAAAGGCATGTCCGGAGCATGATTCGCATGGCATGCCCGGGGCTTGCCTCGCATGATTTCAATTTATCGTCACAGGTTTGTATTGCGTCTGGCAATGACCTAAGGTACCTTGTTAATGTCTGAGTGGTATTCTATGATAGTGCGTTAATATTTAGGCTAAAGGCATGTCCGGAGCATGATTCGCATGGCATGCCCGGGGCTTGCCTCGCATGATTTCAATTTATCGTCACAGGTTTGCAGTGCTTCTGGCAATGACCTAAGGTACCATGTTAATGTCTGAGTGGTATTCTGCGATAGTGTGCTAATTTTTAGTGCTAAAGATATGTCCGGCGCTTGATTCGCATGACATGCCCGGGGCTTGCCTCACCTGATTTTGATTTATCGTCAGAGGTTTGGAGTGCTACCAGCAATGACCTAATGACCGCTCGCAGAGCTACTGTACAACTAGCTAATAAACTTGTATTATATTTATATTCTTTTGTACGTTCTCCTTTCGTGGTACAAAAGCGGAATCCTTGTGTGCCTGGCAAAGTTAAGTTGTTGACAGGCAGGATCCGAATTGGTATCAGAAGTGTTAGATGTGAACCTACATAAAAGGCTGACACCGAATTGGTGTCAGAAGTGTTAGATTTGAACCTACATAAATTGCAGGACACCGAATTTGTGTCATAAGGTGGGGCTTGAACCACCTTCAAGCACTTTTCAAGACCATTTCCCACATAAAGTGTAAAATTTCGACTAAAATGTTATTCGTTATTCCATCAATATGAATTTGGAAATTCAAACTGTGATTTCTGTAAACGTGAATTATTTATTTGAATCACAAGTTTAACGATTATTTTTTTTGATTATTTGTGAGACTACATTCATTATGTCAACGTTCATTGAATTTACCCACGAACTTGTGCAAAATCAAACATGTTTTGTACAAGGGAAGTAATTTAGAAGTCAAGCTAAGATCACACAGCATAGCTCAGTCAGAGACGGTAGAAAGTGAAGACAAGACGACAATTGACTGTTCATTCGACGATTCGTCTTACCATTCATTTGACGGATTCATTAATACGATCATAACATTCATATCATTATATCATTCATAATATCCACATCACATTTGTAATTTACCGATCGTAAGAACTGTAACATTGATATTTATTACCACCATGTATTTTGAATCATATATTATGTGCTAATTGTTGATGCTCTACAACACAGAGACATCACACGAACGAACAAGCCTATCGATTGTCTGTGTGCAAGACAGCGGTGTAACATCCCGAGGGGCCGTATTTTCATCTGATTGGATGAGTATTTTTTTTCACTATTTTGATAAGCACGATTAACCATGCAACCTATTTTTTTTTCAGTGATTGATTGTGAACGTGTGAAACTTATTAATTGTGAAATTATTGATATACCATTGGGGTAAGAACATAAAGATAAAAAATGTCAACATTAAGTGAGTGTATCCAAGCTGGCTAAGACCTAGGCCATACAGGGGAGAAATTAGAAAAATGGGCAGAACAGAAATACAAAAAAGAAACACAAAGAACAGAACAAAAATACAAAGAAGAAACAGAAAGAAAAGCTGCAATAGAGAGAGATGAACGAGCACTCGAAAGACAGCATCAGAAAGAGATGAGAGAGTTAGAGCAAACAACCAAACAAAAGCAATTAGAATTAGACGACGCCGCCAAACAGAAGGAATTAGAGATAAAACAAAAGCAATTAGAATTAGACGACGCCGCCAAACAGAAAGAATTAGAGATAAAACAAAAGCAATTAGAATTAGACGACGCCACCAAACAGAAAGAGTTAGAGATAAAGCAAAAGCAAATAGATGTAGACTCACAAACAAAGATAAAGATGAAAGAAATGGAAATTGACTCAAATATTCAAATAGCTACCACTAAACAGAAGAGTCAGGAAGAGCAGAATAAATTTTCTAAATATAAAGGGGTTATCAAGCCCTATAGTCAAGGAGATTCAATTTCAGCTTGGACCGAGAATATCGAGTTTCAGCTTAGATATAAGAAAATACCATTAGAAGATTGGGCAATGATCTATATGAGAAATTTATCTGGGGAGCCCTTAAAAGTTATTGAGTCTATACCAACAGAATTAAGAAACAACTATCAATATATTCATGACAGAATCATGCAGCATTTTCTACTCGATGCTCCTGGATATCAGATCCAGTACTCACAAATTAGACCGAAACCAAATGAAACTTTCTTAGATTATGTATCTAACGTTCAAAGTACATTCAGTAAATGGCTTAAGGCAGCGAAAGTAGGAAAGAGTTTTGACAAGTTACAAGACTTAATGGTTATGGATAAAGTGATATCCACAGTGCCAACTCCTTTTGCTAAGTTCCTTCAACAAGCAGACACTGAATCGCTAGATCAGCTGGAGAAACGTGGTTCGGCGTACTTCTCTTCCAACCGAGATGTATTTAAGTCATCAATACATGATTCTGAAATTACTTAGTTTGCAAAGAACCAACCAAACAGATCTTTCAACCAGAAATCTTATGAGAAGAAAGATAAACCATACCAAAAACCACCCCAGTGTGGGTACTGCCATTTATATCACCAAAGATTTTCGATGTGTGATAAAAATCCTCCTTACCCTGCACATCTTGAAATGTTGATTAAGAAGCAGGAAAACAAACGGAATTCATATAAACGAGCGGTTAAGTGCTTCTTTTATTCGTCGTATGGACACTATTCTTCTAAGTGTTTGGGGAGACAGAGAATGAAGGCCAGCAATGCTGTGCTGATTGATACATCCTCTGATAATGACAGTGAAGTTGAGTGCGAGAACGAAAATGTATTACCATTCAATGAGTGTGAAAGTGTTGCTTTTGTTACTGATATTTTAGACTTCAATAAATGTGATACTTGTCACCAGTTCCATACGGACGGTAAGCTCAAATGTGGTCATATTGTTCCATGTTCTAATGAAGATGCTAATTCAGCTTTAGCCTCCAGAGGCAATTTAAAGTTCCACGATGCACTGGTCAATGAATATCCATGCCAATGTTTACTGGATAGCGGGAGTACTTTAATCGGTGAATGAAAAGAACTAGTTAACCCAGAGGATTATACGGGCGATTTTGTCAAATGCCGCACTTTTTCTGGCAATATTGAGAAATATCCGCTAGCAAAAGTCCGTATAAACACCCCTTTTCTTTCCGGCACATTTACGTGCGCTATTTTGCAAGACCCCTGTACTGACCTTATTTTAGGATGCCTACCAAGAGTGCTAACACTGCACTGATGACGAGATATTAGCCTGGAAACACACCAACACGGCTAATGCAGTAACTATGTCAGAGTCTCAAACACATCAAAATGACCTACAAGATGAAATGCTACAATTATTAACACCTAGTGGTACTATTGACAATACCACTCGATAAGAGTTTATCGAGGCACAACGCGCCGATATAACCATCACACCTTATTTTAAACGTTTAGGTGAGAAGGCCAAATTAACCAAAAATGCCTCCTGGTATTTTAGACTCCACAATGGAATTCTCACGCGGTATTACACCACCAATAACCATGAAGTTCATCAGACGGTGCTACCTTTGAAACATCGACAAAACGTGTTAAAGATGGCACACGATTCACAGTTTGCTGGACATTTGGCTTATGACAAAACGAGAGCCAGAATTTTGGCACGTTTCTACTGGCCTAAGTTTTGTAACGATATAAATTTATTTTGTCGGTCATGTACCATTTGTCAACATTTAATGAGAAAGGGAAAGCATGCAACAGCTGAGGTCTAACCTTCAATGTTGGCCTCTAGACCGTTTGAAAGTGTAGCGGTGGATATTGTTGGACCCCTGAATCAGGTGTCGAACAAAGGAAACCGATTCATACTAACCCTCGTGGATCTCTGTACGAGGTGAGTCGAGGCGGTGGCCCTGAAATATATTACCTCCAAAGAGGTAGCTAATGTGTTTTTACATCTATTTTCTCGATTCGGATTCCCTCGAACGATTTTATCAGATCTGGGAACCCAGTTTATATCGGCTGCTACGCAAGCCCTTACAAAATTACTAGGGATTAAACAACATTTTACTACTGCCTACCACCCTGCCAGCAATGGAATCATAGAAAAGATTAACGGGGACCCGAAACACATGCTGGCAAAGGTGACAGCAGAGAACCCAGCTGATTGGGATACTCTATTACCAACTGTGCTGTTTGCCTATCGAGAGATTCCGCACTCAAGTACGGGTTTCTCGCCATTTGAATTAGTGTATGGGGCGAACCCTCGTGGACCCCTAACGATTTACCATCAGTTAATCACGAGTACACTAGATAGTCCAACCCCTGTAACACCGTACGAGATGGTAACAGAAACACGCGATAAAATTATGAAGTCGTGTGTAATAGCCAAATCATCTTTGGAGAGAAAAGGCCAGATCTACCGCCATTATGCCAATAAGGGTGCCAAAACCCTACACCTTGAACCCAATCAAGCGGTTCTACTTTTACTACCAGATAAACGTAATCTATTATTAACTGCATGGCAAGGGCCATTCAGAGTGGTATGAAAGATATCAGATGTCGATTATGAAATATCGATAAACCAAAATTTAAAGATATTTCATATCAACATGCTGAAGCCTTACTTTTCACGACAAGAACTGACGACAGACGAACCGAATGTACCCACACAAAGCAACCCGACGAGAGACGTACATAGCGCAACAACACTAGTTAGAGCGACAGAAGACGACAGCGCATACACACCTAGTCAGGAAATAGAACACACAGGTAGTACAACCACAGTACTCAATCAGATAGATGACGATGACACAGAACTACCAGTCCCGACAGTAGACATAACTGGGACAATTGAAAGTATACGAATAGAAACGAGACTTACAGACGAGCAAAGACGACAGACAATAGAGTTAGTGACAGAATACAGAGACATTTTTTCCGACATTCGAGGCAGGACTGACAGAATACAACACTCCATCATTCTGACTGATAACACCCCTATCAAATGCCGACCGTATTCCATCCCATTGAGTTATAGGGAAAATCTCGACAAAGAACTTCTAAATCTTGAGTCGATTGGAATAATCCAAAAGTCGCAGTCAGAATTTTCTTTTCCTATCGTCCTTGTGAAGAAAAACGACTCTACGATCCGCCTCTGTGTTGATTTTCGCCGGATAAATAATATCACCAAGGTAGATGCAGAGCCAATTCCATCATGTGAGGATCTCATTCTTGACATGTCCACCTCTCGAATTTTTTCTAAACTTGACCTTACGAAAGATACTGGCAAGTCCTGGTGCACCCACTGTCTATCCATTTGACAGCAATCTCAACACCTCTAGGTCTTTATGAGTGGCGATTCCTTCCTTTTGGCCTTCGTAATGCTCCAGCCACTTTTGTCCGACTCACCAGGGACCTTCTTCACGGAGTGACAAATACAGCGACGTACATTGATGACATTTGTGTCCATACCGCAGACTGGACATCACACTTACAGAAACTGCGACATGTCTTCGATAGATTGAGATTAATTATGTGGTTGTTTCGGGATTTGAAATTTAAATACTGAGCACAACCCACTACTGGAAACGCCGATCGCATTCTGGTATGAACCTAAGGCCTATCCACGTCAATATGGAAGCACTATACTCGAGTTTCGCCCTCATTTGAGCTCGTCAGTAGTGCATATCCCTGACCAGATCCGGAAACAGTACCGGATCACGCGTGTGAATGCATCACGCATACACGCATTCATGCATGACCACGCATACACAATTCGTTTGTGTCAATGTGTTGTTCTATTTTTATCGGTGTAGTTGCTATACTTAGATGATAGAGATAGGAAACATATTTTGAGCATCATAAACCGGGAGCGTAGTCATAAATCAGACTTACACACTCGTTTGTGACTACAATAAACCGCTTTACGGCGCTCGAAAGATTACATACACGTAGATATAGACACAGTCACATGTTAGTAAGGTAAATACATTATAGTTTTATAGAAACACGCAACCAACCAGGAAAACAAACACATACAGATACAGACACTATTAATTGCAAAGAGGAATAATTACTTTAAACAGGGGACATAACAAAATCTTGAAAACCTTAGTTTAACACTAAAATATTTCTTCACAAGCGGAAGCTAAAAAGGTGAACGAAAGCACATAAAGCATGTATACTAGTTGGAGTAAATATTATATGGGAGCATGAATATTATCCATGTATTGTACTCGTAATAGGGGCAATTTTGTATGGGTTGTTAGTTTTTAACAATTTGAGGACAGGCCAAAAGGCATTGGATCCGGTTCACACAAACTCCCAAGAAATATAATGTTTGTATGAGCAGTCTCTAGCCAACTGTACTAGTGTGATGTGCTAGTCAATTAGCCAAGTGAAGGAGTACAACAGTGTGACGAGGGAAAGGAGAGATCTTGTCCTATGCCTAGAACAGAAGTAGAAAACTTTTGCAGTCTTTGACAAAATTAGACAGCCCTAATTTTTTGTGAGATTACTACTTGTGTTTACACCCACAACTTAAAAGTTTGTAATACAACACAGAGGGAGGGAGAGCCTGTCAAAGAGCTGCTGCAATGAAACTAATAGATACCACAGAACCACTTGGCTTATATGGATGGAAATATCTTCCTTTTGGCCTGAAAAACGCACCTGCCACATTTGTTAGATTAACTAGACTGTTATTACACGGCATCAAGGACGTACAATCCTATATAGATGATATTTGTATCCATTCTTCAGTCATGACTTCTCACTTAGTTACACTCCGACAAGTCTTTAATCAAATCCGTCTTTTTGGACTCACTGTGAAACCTTCCAAGGTTGAAATAGGCTATCAGCAAATAGACTTCTTAGGTCATAAGATTTCGGAAGGTAAACTACTGACGGATGATAGAATTGTATCAAAAATTCTCAACCTGCAAGTACCAACTACAAAAAAAAAAAAAAAAAAACGGTCAGAAGTCTTTTAGGTCTCATAAACTATTATGCCAAATTTATACCAAACTGGGCAGAACTCACATCAGTTTTTTCAAATTTGTTGACCAAAAGTCAACCAGATAAATTATGTAAGAGTATCCGTTTAGAGGATGCAATTTGCAAATTGAAAACCATTTTTTCGAATCCACCCATATTGAGATTACCAAACATAGATTTACCATTTATATTAACTACAGATGCAAGTGCGATCGCCATTGGAGGATGTCTGATGCAGGAATACGAACACGTGAGATACCCGATCCTGTATGTCAGCCGTAAACTGAAAACAGCGGAAATCAAGTATTCGACAGCTGAATTGGAGGCATTAAGTTTGGTTTTTTGTGTTAGTCGTTTATCTAAGTTCCTCTTAGGTTCCCATTTCGTTGTCCTGACAGATAATTCGCCACTGCTGGTGATGAAAGAAGGCAACCCCAAGAACCATCGATTAGCAAGATGGTGTCTTCTTCTTCAGGATTTCGACTTTGAAATCCGTCACATTAAAGGTACGGATAATATAATCCCCGATATATTATCACGACTAACCAATGCACCAGCAGATTAACACTATTTACATTAATTAGTGGCCATATGATAAGCTGTGATATTTTAGTATGTTGCATAAAAGAGTTTACCTCTACACTTACTGAAGAACTTGAAGTTGGAAGTGTCGGCAGCTGATTTAATACTCTACTTATACCTATCACAGACATGAAACTTTGAGAACCGTTAACTATATTGAGCCACAGTGGCAATTAGCAGTACATCAAAAACATTCCGAACTGTGGATATTAACATTTGTGAAGTTATTTCATCAATCACAGAACTGAAAGTTACCATGCGAATATTAATAACTGTGCATACGCGTAATTTCAATTAACTTCGCAAACTAACGGAACAGAACATCGCACATACAAGCAGCGATATACTATAACTATTACGACATATGAGAGACAACACAAGAATGTGACACCAAAACGTTACCTACGAACTGTAAACATTATTGGAACAACACACGGACGAAAGAACGACAACACACAGATCGTCGTTGGAGTTAATTAATTTAATGTTATTAGTTAAATATGTATTACATTTGTGCTTTGTTATATACATAAAATATGTGAACATGTAAATTGTACATTTTCTATCATAATAATTAATATGTCACAAACATTTTCATTCATAGTTAAAACTTTCTCCCAATACAATTGTTGCAATTTAACTTATAAACCATTTCTTATCACCAGTACAGATAGTACTTGACGCTTTGAATATAGCATATCGCCAGTTTCCCTTTTTCAAGGGCGACAACATTTACATCACTTAATTTACAATACTTAATTTGTATATTTTAACAAATTATTATATTGAATGAAAGGGGTGCGAATCAGAGAGTGAATGAATTAAATGAGAGAACGATATACTGAGCGGACAAATTGTACGCAAAAAGTATTTATTTTAATTTGTCTGCGTTTTTGAGTGTAAAATGTAACACTTGTCTAAAATTGTGTATACATGTTTAGTGTTAGATAAAATAGGTTCACTCTAAGAATCACTGTTTGAATACCCTGTACATGCGTTACACAGATGATGTAATTCATGACAACGGATATTCCAGCTCGTGACACTTAGAGATGTACTACACACCACATACACACAGGTAGCACACACTTTAGACATTGGGTAGGACATACTCATAAAACTAAACACTAACAATTAAATCACACACAGTTTATTAGAGCAAGTAACAAAGCAGTAAACACACTAACAGGCAAACAGGAACATTAGTAGTTACTTGGGAGAAAACAAGAGTACATATATATATATATATATATTCAGCACTATAAAACATACGGAAGTAAAAGTGTATCAAAATACACATTCAGGACAAGAATTGCAGGTGTTCTTAAATAAGCCAAGACAATGTGTCTTGTTAAAACTCTCTAACACAGAGTTTTATATCTTGGTATCATATGGATACTTGAGAAGGGCGCGGTTGCAAATACAACTGGAAGCGTCACAGAACTTCGGTCGGATAAGCATGTTTAAGGATATGGAAGAGATAGGGGCTCTTCAGCTATCACCCTGGATTGTTGTATGGTGAAATACATGAGTTAATAGTGCAAATATATAGATGGCCAGGTTCCCATCCACGAAACTACCAAACACCAACTTCATGTGATCCTATGACAGAATTAGTGCAGACTAATTACCATATACTAACCCATAGAAGCGGGAGAGGGGGACCCCTGTCAGAGCCTCACATGGAGTCGGTAGGAACATAAAGATAGAAGGGAACTCGAGAAGGGACATAACCCCAATACAAGGGAGACACACTCGAATGCTTGAACAATCTAGAGCCTTCGAGAAGGTCAGTTCGCCTACAGCTCCGTGGACACGCTGACCGCGTGCCAGGACCTGTTCCACGGGAAGCTTGAGGAGAGTTACAGCCCGTGTCCGAGACACGTTAGAGGGCAGACGCCGACTGGACATCGAACAAGCAACAGGGTTTAACTTAAGGGGGACTTGATAGATTAAACACAAGTGTATTAAGGAGGGTTACTCACTCGATAGATAGATGATAGAGTTTGTTGTAATGATTATGCATGATGGATTTGTTGTGAACTACTATGATCATGTTCGCCACGTCGCTGGCTGCGAAAACCATTCTTCGCCAGCTTACTGTAAATAAATTATGTCAGATAGTATCAGAACGGAGTTTGTTGCCTGTATGAACCCAAGTTGCATTCCCCTAGGTGTCTAGGACGTTGACAGAAAGAGACCTAGTGAGGATCAGGAGAGCATAGTTATCTAGGAAATAGGGGTAGAATGGACCGAAGCACGAGTGAGAACTATAAATAGTTCTCCCACTGGACACACTCGTGTCCAAAAAGGGGACACTGTAATACATGACCTGGAGTTGCCCACAATCGAGTGGGGAAACCCGCTTCACGAGAAGTGTCTACACAACAGCAGTAACTTGAAACAGTTGACCAGTTACTAACTGCGTGCTGGGACTCAAAGCACGCAAACTAACTGATGCACGAAGAGTTAACTGATCGTAGCTGGACACGCCACGAAGATCGTCAGACCGCGACTCGACAGCGTAGAAGACAGACGGACGTATTCCCTATGAATACTTTGTTGTTTAAAAAGGACAATAGCAATAGTTGTTACTTAGTCTTAGCTCCGATAAATCTTATTCATCGATATCACCTCTCACATAACATCATTACAATATACCATCATGTGTATTATCGATGTAGTTATCCGCTCGCAGAGCTACTGTACAACTAGCTAATAAACTTGTATTATATTTATATTCTTTTGTACGTTCTCCTTTCGTGGTACAAAAGCGGAATCCTTGTATGCCTGGCAAAGTTAAGTTGTTGACAATATATATATATATATATATACTAGCTGACACGGCCCGGCTTCGCCCAGACTCTGGTGGGGAGCATCTCATTTAATTCATATAAGTAGTCATATAAGCTCCCGTTCCCGACTGTCTGTCTGTCTGTCTGTCTATCTATCTGTCTGTCTGTCTGTCTGTCTGTCTATCTATCTGTCTGTCTGTCTGTCTGTCTGTCTGTCTGACCCGGCCCAGCCCATGGTGGAGAGCATCTCATTTAAATCATATAAGTAGTCATATAAGATCCCGTTCCCGACTATCTGTATGTCTGTCTGTCTTGGGTAAATGGAGGAGGGAGGAGGAAGAGGGAGGTGGAGGAGGGAAGAGGAGGGAGGAGGAGGGAGGAGGAGACAGGAGGAATAGGAGGGAGGAGGAGGGATTAGGAAGAGGAGGGAGGAGTAGGGTGGAGGAGGAGGGGGAGGAGGAGGGAGGAGGAAGAGGGAGAAGGAGGGAGGAGGAGATCGCAGGAGGAGGAGGAGGAGGAGAGGGAGGAGGAGGAGGGAGAGGGAGGAGGAGGGAGGAGGAGGAGAGAGTAGGCGGAGGGAGGAGGCGGAGGGAGCAGGAAGAGGGAGGAAGAGGGAGGAGGAGGAGGGAGGAGTAGAGAGTGGGAGGAGGGAGGAGGCGGAGGGAGGAAGAGGGAGGAGGAGGGGGGAGAAGGAGGAGGGAGGAGAAGGAGGGAAGAGGATGAGAGGGAGGAGGAGGAAGAGGGAGGAGGAGGAATGTGAAGGGAGGAGGAGGGAGGAGGTAAAGGGAGGAGGAGGGAGGAGGATAGAGGAGGAGGAGGGATGAGGAGGAAGAGGGAGGAGGAGGAATGTGAAGGGAGGAGGAGGGAGGAGGTAGAAAGAGGAGGAGGAGGGAGGAGGAGGAGGGATGAGGAGGAGAGGGAGGAGGAGGGGGAGGAGGGGGAGGAGGAGGGAGGAAGAAGGAGGAGGGAGGAAGACGGATGAGGGGGAGGAGGGAGGGGGAGGAGGAGAAGGGAGGAGAAGGGAGGAGGAGGAGGGAGCAGGAGGAAGGAGGAGGGAGGAGGAGGAGGAAGAGGGAGGAGGAAGAGAGAGGAGAGAGGAGGGAGGAGGAGGGAGGAAGAGATAGGCGGAGAGAGGAGGAGGAGGGAGGAGGAGGAGTAGGGATGAATAGGAGGGAGGAGAAGGGAGGAGAAGGGATTAAGAGAAAGAGGGGGGAAAGGGGAGAAGGAGGAGGGAGGAGGGAGGAGGAGGAGGAAGAGGGATGAGGAGGGAGGAGGAGGGAGGAGGGAGGATGAGGAGGAGGGAGGAGGAGGAGGGAGGATGGTGAAGGAGGAGGAGGAGGAGGGAGGAGGGTGAAAGAGGAGGAGGCGGGGGAGGAGGGAGGGGGAGGAGGAGGGAGAAGGAGGAGGAGGGAGGAGAACGTAGGTGGGGGAGGATGAGAAGGGAGGAGGGAGAGGGAGGAGGAGGGAGGAGGAGGAGAGAGGAGGAGGGAGGAGGTGGAGGGAGAAGGAGGAGGGAGGAAGAGGTAGAAGGAGGAGGGAGAAGGAGGGAGGAGGAGACAGGAGGAATAGGAGGGAGGAGGAGGGATTAGGAAGAGGAGGGAGGAGTAGGGTGGAGGAGGAGGGGGAGGAGGAGGGAGGAGGAAGAGGGAGAAGGAGGGAGGAGGAGAGAGGAGGAGGAGGAGGAGGAGGAGAAGGGAGTAGGAGGAGGGAGAGGGAGGAGGAGGGAGGAGGAGGAGAGAGTAGGCGGAGGGAGGAGGCGGAGGGAGCAGGAAGAGGGAGGAAGAGGGAGGAGGAAGAGGGAGAAGGAGGGAGGAGAAGGAGGAGGGAGGAGGAAGGAGGAGTAGAGAGTGGGAGGAGGGAGGAGGCGGAGGGAGGAAGAGGGAGGAGGAAGAGGGAGAAGGGAGGAGGAGGGAGGAGGTAGTAGGATGATTGATTGCCATCCCACCAGGTTAATATGTTATCGCGGACCTCAGAGAGAAGTGTCTATGTAGAAGACCATTTCCTGGACGTACGTATTTTGGGAGGGGGAGGAGGGAGGAGGGAGGAGGAGGAAGAAGAAAAAAAAACTACGACAGTTGGCATCTCTGGAATGAAAGGAAGGCGTGTAGAAAATTTCATCTCAATCGGATGGGCCGTTCGCGAGCGCATAAAGGACATACGGACAGAGATACATAAATACATACAGAGATACGCACATCCTAATTTATATATAAGATATATATATATATATATATAGTTGTGGTGGTACTTCAATGAACTGTTTCGCATGCGCAATAAAAGCAAACTGCAATTTTGACTGCATGTATTTCTTGGCAAGTTTATGTTCAGTAATTTGCCATTTCTTTCTGAACCAACGACACTCATACCTTTGTATGAAAACGAACGCAATGCGGTCTGCTTCCAAATCGCCGCAGCTAGGTTTCGAACACGGTATGCAGGATTACGAAATGCATTCATAACCCCTTCACTACAGACCCGGTGACTATTCATGTTAGTTTCAGAACCGTGTGTTTCGGTACCGTGTGTTGCCGGGGCCCTTACGGGGGAGCAAAGAATAGTAACACTGTTGCCTACCATGCATGTCGTAAGAGGCGACTAAGGAGGATATGGTTCCGTCGCCCTGCTACTAAGTGAGTGTGTGGCGCGACACTGAGATGTGTGTTTAGTGTGGAATGCTTTTACATCTGTCCGCGGTTGTTTGTAGCGTGAACTGCATGTTCGGAACGACGGCAGCCGGCTGTTGCTGGATTGACTGGTTTGCCTTTTCGGCTCACGAGTGCATTTTTCAGGAGACTCCTGAGAGTCGCTGCTGGAGCTACAGAGTTCGTGCTTTGTGCGGCGCTTTCGGCGGGCCGTCCTGTGGAAAGAGACCGAGCCATATGGGATTAAACCCGGGTCAATGAAGTCTTTCTGGTGACTGCTGTGTCCATCGACGATGAACTGTAGTTTTCATGGAGGACTTTTGTGTTGGCATTCTGGCGGCGGCATTATGCACAGTGTACCTGTGCGGGCTGTTGGCTTGCCGATACTCCTGTCTGTTCCATTGTTCACATTGGGCAGTGAGGAGCATTATGTGTGATATTAACTGGCACAGGAACGGAGCAATATGGGGATGACCCGTTGCCGTGAAGTTGGAACCACGACTAACTAACTAACTAACTTCAGAAGGTAGTTTGTTGGATGTCTTTTACAGGACATCACAATCAACCACGGCATTTATTCCAGAAGTTGGTGTTGTTGTTAGCTAATTTTGTCAAAATGCCGAATAACTGTCTTTGTACATAATTATCTTGTCGCTTTCACTTAATTAATTTATGAAAAAATAAAAAATTTCGCCGGTGGGGAATCGAACCACGGTCTCCTCCTTTACAGGCAGAGATACTTACCGCTATGCTACTGAGGACACGCTGAAAATTTAACAAAAATGTGTCATATAGTCAAACACATGTCCCGGTGACGTCACGTATGTGTGACATGTTCGATTGAGACAGAGGACCTAGTTAGTAGTGTTCTCTGGAAATAAATCTTGAATAATAAATATACAAGATAAAGGATATGATTTTGCACGTTTTTGTCTAGAGGTCTCTCAAATGAGATAATCATTCCCGCAATAGCCCTTTTGGAGAACCATTTTTCCTCTAGCTCTGAACCCCCACTGTGAGACTATTAAGTATCTACATAGAAATTTATAAAAGAAGAAAAAAGTTCCCTCAAGGCCAAAGAAGATCTGAACTATTAGCCCCTGTACAACTGAGGATCCAATTCACTCATTATACTGTTGTCAGTGTGCTGTTCGTCCGTCACATTAGATCTTCCCTTATTTATTTATTATGTCAGTGTGACCTATACCAGTCGTCCATTTATATCTTAGGACTTTAGGATTCAATATTAGTAGACAAACTCAACAATAACTGTACATAACATCCGTTGAACAAGACATCTACATGACAGGTTCTTGACAAGAGTGGGACATACATTCACATGGAAATGTTTACACCAACCATTGCACAAGACACACATCATAAGAGATACTTGACAACATCTATACAGGACTTTTCACAATATTTGTAACCAACCACAGCAACTTAAGACATTCACCAGAGACAATACTTGACAGCAACTGTACAAGACATTATCCTGAGACATGTACTTAAAACACTGGTTCATTAATACACTTTATTGAGCTGATGGTGGGTCGAGTGAAGACCAATAATTCATCCTTCTGCCATGTCAACACTTCAACACATACATACATAATGTACAAATATGTCGAACATGCATGCAGATAAACATGATATCACACTCCTAAATAATCCACCAACTGATCAATAACTCTCCTCCTCCTCTCTTCTCTAACTACACCACTGATTCACTGTATCTATCATCAATCTCTTCAAGTCTTCATTCACAAACACTGTGTGAGCACCAGGCTGGAGATTAACTAAGATAAGTCCTAGATAAACAATCATTGCAAGTTACTTCACCAGGTCCTTAAATGTAGTTATTAACAAGAGACTTGATTTTAATTTCTCAGATGATACTGATAATTTATGATCACTGTCTGGATCACTATAAAATCACTATAATCACATTAATTGAGCATTCAGAACTGTTAGTCTCCCCATTTTCATTCAGCGGTTAGAGAGCTGAGATAAAAGCCTCCAAGAAATTCCTACAATTTGGGATTCTAGGAGAATAAGTGTTCCATTGGGGCACAGGTTTTCTTTCCATGAATCTGAACGGGACAACTGTATACAGGGGTCTTCTTCATTAAAGAGCATGGTTCAATGTGCATCAAGACAGATTCACCAATGTCGACCTATCCTGTCATCTGTTACAAACAGTTACTTTCTGTTGACTTGGGCCATAGTATGTCATGAAAATGAAGCTGGCAACTCAGCCTGTATTCTCCTGTGATTATCCCATGGTTACTTATAGGGAGTTGGTTCTGGATTCTGGGACTACTGGTTAGTTGTCCCAGATGATACATGGAAGGCCTCTCCACCATCCTCTCTGTTCTCTGTCGATATACAAAATGGCACAACATCTCTTTACATTTGTTAAAAGATAATGTTATCATACATCACATACACAGATGGAGATGGGGAGGAAAGGGTGGATGTTGACCAAACACACCTCTCCTGGTTGATAATGAAGTGTATTTCACTCTGATGTACTGTGGGTGATATGTTTTCATTATTCACCTTTATCTGTGGTAATCACAAGCCCATATGCTGAAACAGGGTAGCCTACACAATTACAAGCATTTTAAGGCAAGCAGCATGAGCAAGCATTGTGACATAGCAACATGAGACAGGCATTGTGAATCAGCAACATGAGCAGGCATGTTGAGGAAAATGGAAAATAGGCATTTACAACTTCATTAAGCAATATGTATTAACTAATGGCATTTACCAAATTAGCAGACCAGACATCCATTCCAATGGTTGTCATATTGGTGCATGAATGTCCTATTCCATATACACTCACACAGCAATGCCAGACACCCATTTCAGACCTTAATCGGCTCACAGGTACATCATCTTCATCATGTGTTCTTTCCCCACTGAGTAATGTCCATATCTACTACAGTAGGTAACAGAAGCTCAATTGCAGAAGCAATTGTTCACATATGCACCAAGCACATATGGGGAAAAAACATGTTTAGCCCTTGTAAATTTGCATGAGCCATACATTATATTCAACCAACTAAGACACAGGTTCACACACCTATAGTCCTTCTAGGAACTAGTTTATATGAACCAACCAACAGTAGAGGTACCAGTGTAATACTGCAGAGAGAAATGTATTAATTCTCTTGAGCGTAATTTAGCCACCAGGCATCACATGAACTTTGCAATTCTGGCGTGCCATACACGTCTTGCTTACATATGGATATTGAAGCATCTTTCCTTCTACTAATGTGAGAGGCTACTTATCAAATCACCAACTCACTCCTCCAACATTCTCAGCATTTACAAAGGAACTTGCACATGTTTACATCACGCATTCCAATCCAGACTGCCAAATGTTAACTAGCAAGAGCAGTGTACAGTTGGTTTAAGAATGAGTCATGCTAGGCACTTAGAATGCACCAAGGGTTTTGCGAATTTGCATTGAGTGTACTTTACAATCATCAAGCATACGCAACCAGTCACAACAGGAGAATGATATGCACTTGGAGTATACAGCGTGAAAGACCTGTCAAGGTTGAAGAAGCAATATTCAGAATACTGGCGCACAGAAGTTCTGTTTTCACTTTCACATTTTATTCATAAATACTCTTATATTCTTCTCTTTCGTTCACTAGGCATAACCACAAAATTAAAGTATGTTTTAAAGTGGTACCTGTTGTCCAGAGAACAATATATTACGGAATCTTTAAGGGCATGTTGGGGTCCCCACATCACAAAATAGCGACTGCTCCTGGTGGAATCTCGGCGCAAACTACCAGATATTTGAAATATGGCCTAGTGAATAGCGTGGGCTGCCACGTATTAGCCAATGAAAAGACAAGCGCATACCGCTGCCCTACCCCACCACGATCTGGAACCTTCGATTCTAAGAGTAACCCTACTATCTGGATGGTCTTCGTTCAGAGTATTTTTATGAATGTGTTGGACTGGGAATGTGGGGGTCTGATCCATCATGTCACAGTATGTCACGTGACTTGCCTTTGACCCAATGTTGCCCTCTATGGCAGTGGTTCTCAACCGGTCGGGAATCCCCCCCCCCCAGGAGGGAATTTTAGGGTTTCCAGGGGGGGGGGATGAAGACCATTTCAAGATCGGAGTAATACAAGAACCGATTACTTGATATTGTTTTTCCCTTCACACTTTACAGTTATGTATGTCTCATCCTTCTAAAATTCATTTTATAAAGTAAGTAGATCCACAAATCATGTTTTATGTGGATGTATAGACTTGTGTTAGTATATGCTATTACATTTGCCTTCTACTTTTACGTATACTGTGTAGGGGTGGGGGGATTTTTATATAGGAAATATGAAAGGGGGGGGGGGTGACGTTCTGAAAATACGGTGAAGGGGTGCACGGGCCAAAAAAGGTTGAGAACCACTGCTCTATGGGATACTTTTTCACTACAGAGTTAAGTTTTCATTTGGGACCGTTATTCGGAAGAGTGCCGAATTATTCCGTAGAACTGGTACATCAATTATTAGATATAGCGCCAATGACTTTAATCTAAATTATTTAAAAGAATTACTTTTTACAGCAATGATTACATTGGTAAATTTCGTAAGTAATAAATTCCTCCCCAATTTTTGGCTTAACCTACAGGGGCTAGGAATAAACCAACAAAACAACTTCAATAACGATTTTTTTTTTTTTTTAATGAACTGTAATGTTGTTGTATGTTATCACATGTATAATCAACAGGTCCATTTAGTTATAATAAATGATAAAAATTACAGGTTATTGTCTTTTTTTGTTTTTGAGAGTTCTCTTGTCATACTAAAATTGTTGTAAGCAATTACCCTAGATTAATTATTTAGTTGGTAGAGGAGAGGCAAGGAACCATCCATAAGGACATTTGGGATACTCAATAAAAAAATTCATTCTTTCCTTGAGGTATTCCTTGGTTCTCCAAACTCTATTAAATGGTCTCAAATCATTGAGCCAGTAACAGCTAAATTAATTTTAACGGGCAGGATCACATTGAGATAGAGGAACTCTGGATCCTTGATCTCTGTGGGGTTGAGCCATCAACTATTTATCCGACAAAGACGCTGTGTTAGGGAGACTTTCTTGTTATAAACTCCTTCGGCATTCCATTGTAGTATGTTTAGTGTCCGAGGTGTTTGGTCAATAGCTCTTATCCTACTCCTCTGTGCCTTGATTCCACAGCACAGGGGAAGGTGACCACCAGTAGTCATGGGTGGACCCCCTCGAGGCAGGGGGCCCGGCACTATCACCGCCTGATGGGACTTCGCGGGATTAGCACCATAACGATTAATTTTAAAGTGTGACATCATGAATCAAGTTACGTTGCACTGCTTTGTCAAGCCTGTGGCTCAGTGCATCCGATTTCGACAAGCATTTTTAGGGATGCTTTCCCTAGCCTTTGACTGTTCCCAGTCTACCTACAAGGCAGCAGGTTTGTGTGTCGCTTGGTCTGGTCCCTCTCCCTTGACCTATTCGACATGGGTGGCCCTACCAGTAGCTGTGCTACCGTCGGCATAGCTCTTGGGGTCATTGGAACGCGCAAGCCCCTCTACCTCGTCACGGTGGACACACAGCAGAGGGGCAACTCTATGCTACCAATGCCAAACCTGGGCAGAAAAAGGGAAAAGAAAAATCACAACAGAAATGAGATTCCTGCGAAGAATACTCGATATATCAAGAAGAGAGAAAATCAGAAATGAAGATATCAGGACTAAATTGGGGGTTATAGCAGCGCTAGATTTATATAAGAAAACAGCAAGTTGAATGGTTTAGCGATATAACTAGATAACCAACTAACAGTATACCAAAACAAGCAATGATGAGCAAATGGAAGCAGAGAAAGAGGTTGGCCACGTAAACGATGAACAGAGGGAATTACAGAGTCTATGGAAATCTCCATGCATGAAGCCCATAAATGTGCACTCTCCTGCTGTTTATGCTTCACCTCCACACCACAAGGTGCAAGAAGAACCAGATGAGATGAGATTAGTAACCTACTTGGCTTTCTCTTTGTAATTTCAAATCACCAAGGTTTTTTTTATGTTTGCTATGTTCTCAGGAGTCCTCCTAATATTGTGTATTTTGTTCCTTATCTGAGAAGGGTAGACATTTAATGTTTGGTCCTGATATTGTCCAAGTCCACAATTCTTCTGGATTATTTTTTTTTTTTTTTGGGGGGGGGGGGGGGAGGGGGGGTTTAGATGAGGGCTCTTAGCCCCTATGCCAATAAGCCTATCCCCTTCCCTGGTACAATTTAAGTTGTGATTAAATTAGGAAAGAATGTTCAATGCTCATAAATAAGCCTATCCTCTTCCCTGGTACAGTTTAAGTTTGTTATTAAATTAGGAAAGAATGTTCAATGCTCATAAATAAGCCTATCCTCTTCCCTGGTACAGTTTAAGTTTGTTATTAAATTAGGAAAGAATGTACAATGCTCATAAATAAGCCTATCCTCTTCCCTGGTACAGTTTAAGTTTGTTATTAAATTAGGAAAGAATGTTCAATGCTCATAAATAAGCCTATCCTCTTCCCTGGTACAGTTTAAGTTTGTTATTAAATTAGGAAAGAATGTTCAATGCTCATAAATAACTGTTGTGAAAGGGGGTGTAGCTGCCAGGTTGTGAAGGAGGATGCAGCTGATTGGGGGAGAGAGGGAGGGAAGAGAAGAAAGAGGAGGTTGGTATGTTTTAATAGTTCTCCCCCCCCCCTCCCAAATGCATCATCAAAGAGAA
Source organism: Cepaea hortensis (assembly GCA_963921405.1). Taxonomy (NCBI): domain Eukaryota; kingdom Metazoa; phylum Mollusca; class Gastropoda; order Stylommatophora; family Helicidae; genus Cepaea; species Cepaea hortensis. The sequence continues at coordinate 15,572,439 of OY992878.1, forward strand.
TAGAGGCAGTTGGAGGGTGGGAGGGGGGCTGATTGGTCTCGAGGTATGGTGTCTGCCTTGAGTGCTGGGGGTCCCAGGTTTAACTCCCAGTGAGGGCCGGGATTTTTTTCACATGGACTTCTAGTAACAAAATTTCCCCCTGGTCTCTGGATAGTGAGATCGTGTGTATTGGCCCAAGTGTATTGTTGCGCATGTAAAAAATTCCCTTGGCATTTGGAAACAAAGTATTTAAGGATCCTCGCTGGCGCCACAGAGTTTGTGCACTGCGCTGAGATTCTTCGGACTCGGTTTTGAGTTAGGAGTAGAATGGAGCACTTACACCCGTGTGCCGTGATGTTGATCTGGCCATTAAAATGCGACAAATCCAGACGGAATATCTTCTTCTTCTTCTTTTCGATCATCCGGAGTGTTTTTTCAGATGTGATTGCGGTGTGCGTTAGGCACCCTTGGGTTGAAAACCCTTAGGTCACACATCCGGCTTTTGCGTGCATTTTTGACCAGGTTAGCATTCCTGGGAGACTCTCACTTTTGTGGTACCGGCCACATCCCAGCTGGTCAAGTTGGAACAGTCGAGGACTTCGGTCATCCCTCAAGAGAAGGAAGGGACAGTCCATAGCATTTTCCCCCATCCAAGGTTGCTTCCATATTTGCAGGGCCGACACATAGCGCCCTGGTCCTGGGCTCACTGAGGGAATCGTCACGTCCTGCTCATGGCTGCTTTAATTCATCACTTTAATATACTGGGCATTTTGTTCGCCCCGCGCCGTTCCCCCACAAATGACTCAGATGATGAAAATATGCGACCACAACAAGAGCAAGAGGGGTTATACGTTGTGAAGAGAAACCAAAGTTTTAACGAACGGTAATTGTTAATCCCACACTTTATCCTCCAACCTGAAGAACCAGGTTCATTTACAATTATGAAATACTTTAAATTATTTGAGCTGTTTTCTTAAAACAACAAAACTTTCAAACAGCATACAGAATTAATATATTTCTGTAAATATATGCTAATTGAAAATATTAAAATAATTATATGTTCTTAAACAAATAGAATATAAATTTGAGATAACCTAGAAATATTTTTAATTATAATTATTTCCCTTGCTTATCACACTATTCTTATGTCCCTTGATATTTTATTCTTTAAATGCAGAAAAGCCCCATTTACACTCTGTGGCGCGCGTAGAGAATATGCTAGCTCCATAATTATATCTTAATTATCTTAATTATATCTTAATTACCTTAATTATATAAGCCGGCACTGTTCCGATTGACGGTCCCAAATAGTTCCGCAGTGAATACTAAATCTTAGGTGTAAAACAGAGCCTCATTGGGTGATGATAAAATACGAAACACAGCAGAATGTTGGTTAATATATCACCTTTAGTAATAGTCTTGAAGAAATAACAAAACAACCAGTAACGCATTTTCGCAGTGTTGGTTCATTCATCATCATCATTATCATAATCATCATCATCATCAGGTGCAATGCCGATAAGCGTGGAAGATCATGGTTCGTGATCTCACACAATCATCAGTCTTTTATCAGGTCAGTGTTCTTGTCCCGATAATGATAGGCGACCAAATCATCTGGCTATTCCTGTCTTTGTCTTCCCCGTGCTCTTTCCCCATCGTCATGCTGCTCGTGGTCATAGAGTGGGCACCACTGGATTCTTGAACGGTTCGGCCCGCTGAACGGGCTGTAAATTCCCACGCACTTCTCTGCTGCTTTACAACAGATCCATCTGTATAGATGAGCACTTCGGGGCTATCTGAGTGTTCATAGATGAGCGCGTTGACTTCTGCATTGACAGCGGCAGGGTTATGCTCTATGCACCGTCTGTCGAGTGTGATATTGCAGGAGAAAGTGCACTTAAAAGCTGGAGGCATCGGCACCCATTCCTTGCCGGGGTTGATACTGGTAAGACTGCAGAGCTGTCTGACGACATCTTCCGCCCGACCCATCCATGATTTGCCTCTCTTTAGCCTGTCACCCTTTTCTCTGAATATAGCGTCATGCAGGAGGGTTCTGCTCATCTGCACTTATTTTTAAATATGCACGAGCTCTCCAGATCTTGATCCTGTGTTCCATTGTCGGGAAGTCAAGGAGGTATGTCATTGCTACACAGCTGGTGTCTCTCGTGCAGCCCAAAATGATGCGCATGGCTTCGCTTTGTACCTTTTCAAGTCTTCCAATCTGTGTAGGGCTGACAGTGAGGATGGCCAGGGCATGCTCGATGCGTGAAAGCACAAGTCCTTGGAACAGAAGTATTAGCAGTCTTTGCTCGATATTGGCAGTCGCGACATGATAAGTGTAAGTGCACAATTTACATTCTTTGGATGTGTGATAACGAGAAGACAATCTACATTCTTCATGTATGGACGTGTGATGGTAAATCGATAATCTCCATTCTTTGGACGTGTGATAATGAGAAGACAATCTACATTCTTCATATTTGGGCATTTATTTCCCCCGCGTTTCCATCCTGTTTCAGGACATTGCGGTCAACATCAGAATCTTTCAGCTGTATGTTGATTCCTAGGCTAGATTACGCTCATCAGCACGCCACGACTTTTTGAGCGACCGGCTCCATCCTCTCATAAGTCACTGGCGCGACTCGAACCACTTCCAATTCTAGTGCGCTCACGTCAACCACGAGAGTATTCGGGGTTACGGAGAAAGCTGCTAAATCCTCGGCCAGGGAGACCGGTTCATATTTGGGCATGTGATGATAAATAGATAATCTCCATTCTTTGGACGTATGATAATGAGAAGACAATCTACATTCTTCATGTCTGGACAAGTAATGATAAATAGAGAATCCCCAGTCTTAGGACGTGTAACGATACGCTGATAATTTACATTATTTGGACGTGTAATAATAAGTAGGTCTCCGTGGCGAAGGAATTTGCGGACGCGGTTCGTAATCCCGTATACCCGTGTTCGAAACACAGTTCAACGCGATTTGACAGCAGATTGCATTGCGTTGGTTTTGCGTTGGTATCAGTGCCAGTCGTTCAGAAAGCAATGGCAAACTACTGAACGTGGACTTGCCAGGAGATCACAGCGATAGAAATGCTGATGTTGACTGCGATGTCCTGTAAAATAGGATGTGCAAATTATTTTAAAAAAAATTATAAGTAGACAATTTACATTCTTTGCTTATGTGATGATAATAAGAACATCTTCATTCTTTGGTCATGTGACGATAAGTGCATAGTCTAATTCTTTGGATATTTGATGATAAGTGGATAATCTACATTCTTTGAACATTTGATAATAAGTGGGCAGTTTACATTATTTGGATATTTGATGATAAGTGGATAATCTACACTATTTGAACATTTGATAATAAGTGGACAGTCTACATTCTGTGTACATTTGATGCTAAGTGGACAATCGACATTCTTTGGTTATGTGATGATAAGTAATCAATCCACATTATCTGGTCATGTGTTGATAAGTACACAGTCTACATTCTTTGGACACTTGTTGAAAAGTGGATCATCTACATTCTTTGGACATTTGATGATAAGTGGACAATCGAAATTCTTTGGACATTTGATGATAAGTGGACAATCGACATCCTTTGGACATTTGATGATAAGTGGACAATACTACATTCTTTGGACATTTGATGATAAGTGGACAGTATAAATTATTTAGACGAGTGTTTATAAGTGCCCAGCGGCCATGCGGGTGATCCTGCAATTGTACACCAATTGTATGCATGAGGAATATCCTGGTTGTACCAACAATGGCGGTCCTTCAAGCCAAATGGTACCTGAGAGTTGCTGCAGATAGGGATCACTGCCGGATCACCCCCTGTATGAAGCCACGAATATGGTCAATGGTCATAGACTAAGACGAGGTAGGTCCTGGATGGCACAGGCAGAAATATTTATACGTCAGGTGTGTGATCTAGAGACCATCAATCGTGAAAAAGAGTGGGTTGAAGTTCCGGAAGACATGACAGACTGGCACAATGTAATAGTAACACTGGGTGGTGAGTGCAGAGAATGGGCAGCGGGCCGCATAAAGTTTGAGATGCATCACCTGATCCAGAGTAAGACACATCAAGGTGACATAGTGATCTATGCCGATGGGACAATGGTGAGAAATAGACGGAGTGGTTGGGGTTTCATTGACAAGGCTAATGGGCGAGTCTTGAAAAAGAAGTCTGGCATATGAGACTACAACCTCCAGCATTAGAATTGAGCAGTAACAGCGGCACTCCGTTGGTTGGAGGGGGCCATTGCAGCGCACATTGTATTCATTACAGACTCAAGGAGTATGCTTAGTAAGGCGGAGAAAGAAATGTTTCGTGTGGAATTGCTCACCTCGCTTCAGAGGTCACGGATTGTGAGAATTTTAAGAATTTCTTTTTGCCCTGGCTATGCGGGAGTGCGGGGGAATGAACAGACTGATAGGCTGGCAGGGAATGCACCTCTTGGTGGTAGATTACCTATGGACAAGGGAGATGTGGTCCTGCACCTGATTAAAGCAGCCGGCCATCTCCTTCAGGTCCACATCGCTCAAAGCCTTCATGTGGCCATACCTGACACCATCAAGCCCTGGTGCCGTGTCTTTTGCCTTTTGCAAAATATGTTTAACATCTTCAAACAGTATGATGTCTTCGTAAGGCATATTCTCTATTGTGCCAGATAATTCCACTCTAACTGCATCCCTGGTATCCGCATCACTATGATTAGTCTGCTCTAAAAATCTCTGGAGAAACGCCTCCCCTTTCTCCTTGTCTGTTGTTACGCGTACCCCATCCTCTTTATAAATTGTTCCCACTGTCATAGGCCGATCTTTTCTTTGCATTTGTCTGTACAGTTTCCAGAATTTATGCAGTGTTTTATCACCTCCAATCTCCTTCATAAAACATTCCCATTTTACTTTCTTGGCCTCTGCAGCACATCGCTTGAAATCCTCCACCTTGTCTTTCTTGTCATTTTCCGCTATGTCCACTTCTTCTCGTGAGCTTAGGGGTGTCTGTCGCAATTTCCTTAGCTGCTTCACTGCAGCTCTCTTTGCTTTCCACGCATTGTCTACTTCTGGGGTCCACCATGGGGGCAGCAAAAAAGGAGTTTTAACAGTCCTGTTGCATGCCCCATGTCTGAGGCGTCCAAGAGGGCTATCGCTCCGCTCATACCGGAAGGTCTTGCGCGCTCCCCCAGCCTTGACTTTCCTGGACTTAGAGATCAGGACTGAGCATGGCATGTGATCACTCCCATGGTCATTCAAAGCAGTCCACTTTACATCAAGGACTGATGACTGGGAGACAAGTGCCAAATCAATAGCAGTATCTGCATCGCCAGGCCTCATTGCCATTCTAGTCGGCCTACCATCATTTATGCAGACCACATAGGAGTCCACCATGGCATCCGCAAGTGCAATTCCTTGTCGATTTTCCCCACTACTGTCCCAATCTCTGTTTCTCGCATTGAAGTCTCCACATATGAGTAGCCTATCACCTGGTAAGTCCTCTAATTCCTTAAGCGTATGTGGGGGTATGTGGTGGGTGGGAGATGTGTGCAGGTGGGGTGGTTGTTGGTTTGGGGATGTGTATGGGTGTGGGATGTTTGGATGGATGGGTGGGGAGTGTGTGTGTGGGTGAATGTGTGTGGGGTATGTGTATGGGTTGGGGGATGGGTGCGTGATGGGTGTGGGTGATGGATTTGTGGATGTGTGTGTGGGTAGGGGATATGTCTGGCTGGGTGGGGGTGTGTGCGGCTAGATGGAGGATGTATGTGTGTGTAGTGAGGGTGATTGTAGTTGGGGGATGTGTGGATGGGTAGGAGATGTCTGGGGAGATGTGTGTGTGGGTGAGGGATGTGTCTTTGGGGGGTGTGTGTGGGTGTGGTGTTGTGTGTGAGGGGAGCTGGGTGTGGATAAAGGATGTATGTGTGGGTGGGGTGTGATTGGGTGTGCAGGTGGGTGAAGGATGTGTGTGAGGGTGGGGGATGTGTGTTTAGATGGGTGGTTGGGGTGTGTGAGTGTGGGTGGGTAGATAGGAGATGTATGTTTTGATGAGTGGGTGAGGGATGTGTGGGTGTTAGTGGTTGAGGGATAAGTACGTGTGTCTAGGGATGTGTGAGGGGATGAGTGTATGGGTTGGGGATGTATGTGTGTGAGTTGTGTGTGCGTGGATGGGAGGTGTGTGTTTGTGAATGGGGGATGTGTTGGATGGTGGAAATGCGTGTGAGGGATGTGTGTATGGGCGGTGAGATTGTGTGTGAGTGGGGATGTGTGTGTTTATGGGTAGGGGTGTGTGGTTAAGGAATGTGTGGCTGGGGGATGGGTGGGTGGAGGATGTGTGGTTGGGTAGAGGATGTGTGGGTGGGTGATTGTATATGAGTAAGGGTATGTGGTTAAGGGATGTTTGGTTGGGGGATGGGGGGGGTAGAGGATGTGTGGGTGGGTAGAGGATATGTGGGTGGGTGAGTGTGTGTAGGTTAGGAGATGGTGGGGGATGTCTGTAGGGGTGGGTTCGGGAACTGTTAGTGGGCTGGGGGAGATGGGAGATTATGTGCCTGGGTGCGGAATTTGTGTGTGAGTAGGTGCGGAATATGTGAGTTGACCGGGAGATGTGTGTGTGCTTGGGGAATTTGTGGCTGAGGAATGTGTGTTTGGCTGGGTGTGTGGGTGGAGGAGGATATGTGGGTGAGTTATTGTTGGTGGGTAAAGGGACGGGTAGAGGATATGTGAGTGGGTGGGGAGATGTGTGTAGGTGGGTGGATGTGTGTGGGTGGGGGATGTGTGGGTTGGGCTAGATGGGCTAGGTTGGGGTGGATAGACACTTTATTATTTGATGAATGAATCTCATCCCATCTCATCATGTTCCTCTTGTACCTTGCGGTGTCGAGGTGAAGTATAAACTTCGTGAGAGTGCCCGATTATGGGCTTCATATATCGATATTCCCATGGACTCTGCTATTCCCTCCGCCCAACGTTTTCGTGGTCGGCCTCTTCCTCTGATTCCATCTGGTCTGTTGTTGTGGGATGCTGTTGACTGGTAACCTACTTGCATGGCCAAACCATTTAATTTGCTGATTTCTTATAAATCTAGTGCTGCTTTAACCCCATCTTTTGTCCTGATTTCTTCATTTCTGGTCTTATCTCTTCTTGATACGTTGAGTATTCTTCTCAGGAACCTCATTTATGTTGTGATTTTTCTTTTCTCTTTTTCTGTCACTGTCCAGGTGTGGCATTGGTAGCATAGAGTTGGCAGGAAGATTGTGTTGTAAAATGCTTTCTTAGTAGTTATTGATACATGTTTGTTCTTTAGTATTGGTGCCATTTGTCCAATGAGTTGATTTGCCTTATTGCATCTATTTTCGATCTCGTCTTCTGATCTGCCATTTGATGATATTATACTTCCTAGGTACTTGAAGCTCTTTACTTGTTTCAAGGGATGTTCGTGTAGGTGAATTGTTGTTGGTTGTTCTTCTTATAGTTATAGTCATTACCTCTGTTTTGCTTGTGCTAATTTTCATGTTATGTTCCCTACACATTTCGTTTAGACTATTCATGTGGTCTTGTAATTCAGCTTCTGATTTTGCTATTGGTGCTTGGTCGTCCGCAAACCGGAGTTCTCTAATGGTTAGATTTGCAGATGGTTCTTCTTCTGTGTTCTCGTCATGCGGTGTCTTGAGAGACACGTTATTATCTGATGAATGTATGAATGAATGGATGACAGACACGTTATTATCTGATGAATAAATGATATACACGTTATTATCCGATGAATGAGTGATAGATGTTTTATCATCTGATGAACGAATGATAAACAATTTATTATTTTATGAATGAATCAAAGACACATTATTATCTGAATAATGAATGAATGAATGAATGAATGAATGAATGAATGATAGACACGTTACTATCTGAATGTTGTTGGACAGACATTTTATTATCTGATGAATGAATGAATGAATGAATGAATGAATGAATGAATGAATGAATGAATGAATGAATGAATGATAGACACGTTACTATCTGAATGTTGTTGGACAGACATTTTATTATCTGATGAATGAATGGATGAATGATATACACTTTCTTATCTGTGATGGGATTGCCCCTGTCGTCGCTTAAAATTCGTTTAAAAGTCGACTTCATTGCACCGGATTTTTATACCACATGGCTGAGTCTCTTTCCGCAGCGCGGAAAGCGTCGCACAAAGTACGAACTCCGTAGCTCCAGCGACGACCATCAGGAGTCTCCGAAAAAATGCACTCATGAACCGAAGGTTGCGGATGACGGAATCAAACCCACAACTTTCGGAGCCCGAGGCAGATGGTTTGATCACTTCGCCACGGAGACTCCCCTGTGTTGTCATCTACAACAATCTTCACAGAAATCTGCCAATAGGTGGAGGAATCCAGAAAAGAAACCTCAACCGTCGAAGTTGAAAAATGACCAAAATGGAACAAGGGTTGAGAGCGAACATCTACCCACTTCAATGGATGCTGTGCAAACGTTGAAAGAAGAAGAAGAAGAAGAAGAAGAAGAAGAAGAAGAAGAAGAAGAAGAAGAAGAAGAAGAAGAAGAAGAAGAAGAAGAAGAAGAAGAAGAAGAAGAAGAAGAAGAAGAAGACGAAGAAGAAGAAGAAGAAGACGAAGAAGAAGAAGAAGAAGAAGAAGAAGAAGAAGAAGAAGAAGAAGAAGAAGAAGAAGAAGAAGAAGAAGAAGAAGAAGAAGAAGAAGAAGAAGAAGAAGAAGAAGAAGAAGAAGAAGAAGAAGAAGAAGAAAAAGACCTTAGCTTTAGCTACACTCAAAAAGCGACAACGTGACTTTAAATTACAGAATCCGTAATTGTCGTATTTGAGAATCGCCATCACTAAGTCGACAAACCTTTGTGGGCCAATAGTTTTAGTGTTTTTGTTACTCTTGCTAGCAAGGCTGTGGCGAATTCGCAATCCTACATACCACGTTTAATGCACAGCTGCAGCCGATTTTGTAGCAGACCACATTGCACTGGTTTCCATACACTCATATAAGCGTAGGCTGTTTAGTAAGCAATGTCAAACTAATGAACGCAAAATTGTTTAGCAAATTGCAACAGCCAAAAAGTGCTGAGGTTGTGGAGACGTCATGTAACGGACGTGCAATTAACAAATTATTTCAAAAGCAGTCGACGTGACCGAAAGGACGAGGGCGTTCTAACTTCGAGCTCTTAAACTTTCGGCACGCTGATGGCAAGTTACGACAATCTTAGGACATCCTCGTCCGGTAGGGACAGTCATGAGCAACAGGCGACACCAGACCGTCATCCAGCTACTGATGGCGATGCTGGATAGATTGAGGCGGTGGCTTGGAGGAATATCATCAGCAGAGTTGATCCAGAAAATCAATTACCGAGATCTGTGGAGAGTCATGAACGCCTACGCCAGCTGGCATGGCATTTGATGATGATGATGATGATGATGGCGAGTTCATTCAATACACCGGTCAGTTGAGTTTAAACGTCGATTCTCGCTCAGAAAGCAATATCTAACTGCTGAACGTAAAAGAACATTCTGCTCTGTTTCGTATTTACCGGTACCCAATGAGGCCCTGTAAGGGAGACTGTTTACACCTAAGAGTTATCATTCACTGCGGAACTATTTGGGACCGTCAATCGGAACAGTGCCTATAAGCCAATGGTAGATGCTCAGTGGCATGGTTTGTGAGATTAATTGTACGAAAATCTTCGCATTCAATTGCTCCTCGTCTTTTTGGTGTAGATATAAATACCGCCACCGGTTTCAGCATATCGCTTGGTAGATATCCATCGCTGTCAATGTCATTAACCTTTTGGTTAATATATCTTCTCCAAATTCTCCCAGTACTTATGATTCTTCTATTGTAGAACCATCCATCCATTAAAAGGCATAACCACGTTTAATGTAATATGGAGAAGAAATAGAAAACCCCTAACCTGCACAGTTCGAGCACTAGCCAGGCGGCCTGAATTCCCCAGGCTCAAGACCCCCCTGCCATTACACCGCAACGTACTATATTAGCAGTAAATGACAGTTTTTGACACAGACCTCGTCAAGGCTCTGGTAATCGTATGATATGGCGAACTATGACCGCGATTATTTGCATGGCACATATCAGGATGCTGGGAGATAAAAAAAATTCATGCTCGAAACCAAACAAATAAAATTAAAAAAAAAAAAAAAAAAAAATTATCTCAAGCTATTTTAGAGCTGATTTGCCACTTAAGACAGCATTGATCTTCTGCTCCATTTCACCTTTTGTGATTATGCAATGTGCGCCATTAGCTGTAATCTGGGTTATCTAGAATGTCTTTGTTCTTGCTGCCAGTAGCGTCTAAGTGCAACCTGAGGCTTTGTTTATTTCATGCAGTTCTGCGACAAGTTTTGTTGATTGTGAGAATTCCGTGAATTTTCAAGGAACGTTGAAGGATTTATTAAATGAGATTAATCTGCACGTGATGCTGAAAGGAAAGGTTATCATCAAGTGCCTTGCCGACTGGTGTTGGTGTTTCTTAACATCTTGCGATGTCCAGCTGCATGTATCAGTTCGTGTGCTGACATCGTTGTCTCCCTCTGTCTCACTTTCCACAAGTCTTTCCATTTATCATAATCTGTTCTAGTAATTTGTCTTCTCATAATGTGGCCAAAAGCAATAATTGTCTCCCTCTATCTCACTTTCCACAAGTCTTCCCATTTATCATACTCTGTTCTAGTAATTTGTCTTCTCATAATGTGGCCAAAAGCAATAATTGTCTCCCTCTATCTCACTTTCCACAAGTCTTCCCATTTATCATACTCTGTTCTAGTAATTTGTCTTCTCATAATGTGACCAAAAGCAATAATTGTCTCTTTCTGATTATTTTTTGTTTGTTTGTTTTTGTTTTGGTTCACTAGTTTTGAACTCAATGGCAATTACTTCATGTGAACTGGACTGATTTTTACTTGTGTATTATCATTCCCTATTAAAATTATTCCTAGCGATCTGGCAAACCCACTCCGACTTCTGAGGTACTTGTAATTTGCGTCCCAAAGTCAAGGTCGAGAAGTCAACATTTTAGTCCAACTGACCGGTTTAGGGGCGTGGATCTGTGTATGCATGTGTGTATGTGTGTATGTATGTTTGTGTGTGTATGTGTGTGTGTGTGGTTGTGTGTGTGTCTGTGTGTGTGTGTGTGTGTTTATTATGCATGTATGGGACAAACATGAGAAGGACAAACATGAGAAGGACAAACATGAGAAGGACAAACACGAGAAAGACAAACATGAGAAGGACAGACGTGAGTAGGACAGACATGGGAAGGACAAACATGAAAAGGACAAATATGGAACGGAAAAGCACGAGAAGGACAAAGAATGGAAAGAAAAAGACATGATACGGACAAAGCATGAGAACGACAAACATGAGAAGAACAGACATGAGCAGGATAAACATGGACAAGACAGGCATCAGTAGAACGAAACATAATAAGGACAAACACGAGAAAGTAATGACAAGATAAGAAACGTACACGAGTATGAGGATGAGTAGCTTAGCGTACGCCTCTGGCTCGAGAAAACCGGGCACGAATCATGTCACGGAATTTGAACAAATAAAGAATCTCTTAATTCTGAAGTATTGAATCAGCCACCTAGTCTGTTCGAGTAAGGGCAAAAACCCACTTTATCACGAGCAGCACATTCAAGTACGTGGACGTCGGATAGAATGTGAGGATAATAATTCAGTGCACGGAATCATGTCATCGTTTTGAATTATTTAAGCTTGTACACAGGGATATGTGTCATGGAGCAAATCACTAAAGACGGATGTTGGGACTATTGAGCTCACGTGTTAAAGAACCGTTCTTAGTGGACCAAGAAGAAGAAAAAACACTGAAATTCTGCACTGAACATCCACGAAAATTGGCTCGTATGCTATTTCACATCTCGGAATCTAGAATACTCTGGCTATCTTAAACGCCACAGTTGCTTGAAAATAGCAGTGATGGATATCATGGAGAAAGAGGCAGAGGTGAACCACGACAACGATGGACACAAGCCATTGCAGACAGCTCGGGCATGTGGATGCATGAGGCAGAAGAGATGGCCAGAGACCAAGAAGGGCATGAGGAAGTGTGAGGCAGGGGAGATGGCCAGAGACCAAGAATGGCATAAGGATGTGTGAGGCAGGGGAGATGGCCAGAGACTAAGAAGGGAATGAGGATGTGTGAGGCAGGGGGAGATGGTCGGAGACCAAGAAGGGGATGAGGATGCGTGAGACAGGAGATATGGCCAGAGACCAAGAAGGGAATGAGGATGCGCGAGGCAGGAGAAATGGTCAGAGACTAAAAAGGGGATGAGGATGCGTGAGACAGGAGAGATGGCCAGAGACCAAGAAGGGGATGAGGATGCATGAGACGAGAGAGATGGCCAGAGACCAAGAAGGGGATGAGGATGCGTGAGACAGGAGAGATGGCAAGTGACTGAGAGAGGCATGAGAGCCTGCAAAGGACCTGTTCATTCATTCATTCATCATGTGACGTACCGGTAATAGTGGCCGTTAATGTTTCGTTATCCTACACGATCACCTGAGCCGTGGATAAACTCTGTGTTCGTGTCCCGTCCATGCCATGTGGTCAAGCCATCCAGATATTTACTTCTCTGCCTTCCCCTTGTTCGTTTCCTCTCAATCTTGCCAGTTGTCACAAAGTTCTCTAGTTTATTCTCTAGGACCCGCTCTTTCGTTCATTCATTCAGTAGCATGTCCTTTGCAGAACCTCGCTCACATAACAACCTTCCGGAAAACCTCTCGATCATAAGCAAGATGTCCCACATCCGATACACCCATCTGGAGAACATCCGCCACATCCTGCACCCATCTTCTCTTCGGCCTTCCTCTTCCTCCCTACCCAGGCATATACCCCTCCATTATTGTGCTCTCCAAACTTTCATGACGTTTCAAGTGACCAAAATATTTCAATTTTCTTTGTTTTATTGTCTTTAATAGCAAACCTTCTTCAATACTCAGCTCTTGAAGTATGGATGCATTTGTTCTTTTCTTTACCCAAGATATTCTTAGAACTCGTCTGTAACATTTATGTTCAAAGGCATTTATGCGCTGTTCAGCTTCTTTAGTGAGTGTCCAGGTCTCAAAAGCGTATGTTGCAATGGAAAAGATGCATGCTCTTAAAAATCTAATTTTTGTAGTTCTGTCTGTCCTATTCCATAATTTATTAAGTTGTTTTAGTCTTGGGAAAGCAACTGATAGTCGTCGTTTAATTTATTTCATTGTGTCACCGTTGTTGGTAATCAATGACCCAAGATAATCAAAATTTTCCACCACCTCCAACTTTTCCTCATTAACATATATTTCTTTCTCCATAGTGGTTTTATAAGTATGCATTATCTTTGTTTTTGCTATGTTAAGATATAAGTTGTGATTTTCACTATTCAGTTGGGTTGAGGCTATTAGGTTTTCTATACCATTCTGTGTTGAGGATAGCAATACTGTATAATCAGCATACTGAATCTTTGGTATGTGATGACCACCGATATTTAGGGCATCATATAGCTCCCTGTTTATATCGTCTCTTACATTTCTCATTATATTTTCGGCGTACAGGTTAAACAAATAGGGGACAGCACACATCCCTGACGAACTCCTTGCTTGATGTCAAACAAATCTGATGTCTCGCCATCTATTCTAACCGCTGCTTGTTGGTCTAGATAGAGGATTCTTATGAGTTGTATTACATGTGGTGGAAAGCCCACATTCCTCATGATTTCCCAAAGTTTCTGATGTTGTACACAGTCAAATGAATTTCCTCTTTGAATAATCCACAAAACCTAAGAATAGGTTTACATTAAATTCTCTGCACTTCTCTATTATTAAATGCATGTTGAATATGTGATCTCTTGTTCCTCTTCCTTGTCTAAATCCAGCTTGAACTACGTTAATCTCTTCTTCCATTTTCTTACAGTCTTCCCATTATGATTTTTAGTAGAATTTTACTTGCATGACTGATCAGGGCAACAGTTCTATAGTTGGTGCATAATTTCAGGTTGTCTTTTTTTGGTATTGGAATGAAGATAGTTCTCTTCCAATCTTTTGGCCACATACTATATTTTCATATCTTTTTACATAATGCGTGATAGATTTGTATCACCCCTTTCTTCTCCTCCCGCTTTAATTAGCTCAGCTGGTATCTCATCACATCTGCCAAATACCGCAAGTCCTCCTTTCTGTGCCATGCCATGGAAAATATCACATAATTGAACAAACGACAAGGAACTGGCTCTTTAAAATTGGAGCGATGACAACAGTCAACAACGTTATGACGAACTTTGAAAGATAACATAAAATAGGAGAGTTCCAGAAATTAATATCGTTTTATTCCGGCAGTTGACAAATCTGATACATCTCACAGTGTAATCATTAGCGCCCCTGTTTTGACCAGAGGGGCATCTAATCTAAACATACACCAGATGGTTTAACCAGCTTGTCCAACGTTCGCCTGGCTGTCCCTCAGTATCACTTGTCCTTTATATGTTCACTCCGCGTCTTTACTGTCATCTTCCTCCGATTTTGTCTGTCTAGAGTTTGCCCATCGTTCTCAAATCAATATCGTTCTCCATATATGCTTCTAACTGTTCTTAGCTTGGAGTGAGTCCACTGTTAGCCTTCAGACGATCCAATAGCCACACCAAGTTGTTCTCCAAATCGAATACACGCCCGTTCACTTTGGTCGTCGCACAACGTATATCTTTGTTGTCACGCTAGCGTTGGTGTGACGTATATTCGTATCCCATAGTTTTGGTGCACTGTTTACTTTGAGATTTCCTTCCATCCTCTATATCACGTGATCTGGGCACTTGCTATGTGGCAACATCCAGGTGATTTACCATTCCTCAGGTTCTTTATTGCCCATGCAATTTCATCTGAGGTTTCAGGTTCTGTCTCTGCTGTCATTGGCTCATGTATGTCATTCATATCCTCACTGTCACGCATATCATACATTCCACTGCAGTACTCCTGCCATCTTTCTAGAATTTGTCTAGATTCTCTTAAGATATTTCCCATGTTGTCACAGATAACATTCAACTGAGGTTGAACATTTCTTGCCAAAAACCTAATTTCTTTGAACATTTCGTAATCTCTTCCAGTCTTATGATACTGCTCTATTCTGGTGCAGCAATCTTGTATATAGTGATTTTTGTCCTTTCTTGTGTTCTTTCTTATTTCTCGAGTTAAAGATTTATACTTCAGCCTGCTGTTATCGTATTCACCTCCTTTCTGTTTCAGTTCCCTTCGTTGTTTTATTACTACAAAATGATAAACGTGTACACGCGAAGAAAACACGAAAACTGTATTTTAATAGACCGTTGGAAACTACAATGTAGGCATCTCTGTGGCCTACTTTGACGTCAGGTGTGCTTGTAACAGGGCATTCCAGAAATACCAGATTGAAGCTAAATTTAATAACACATACTAGAACAAGTCTAGATGTCTACATAAAACATGATTTGCAGGTCTACTTACATAATAAAACGAATTTCAGAAGAGCGAGAAGTAAAGAACTGTAAAGTATGGAGGGGAAAATAGTATCAAATAATCGGTTCTTGTATTAACGCGATCTTGAAATAGTCTTAATTCCCCTCCCCCCCCCCCCCTTCTCCGAAACCCTAAAATGTCCCCCTGGAGGGGGAGGGGAGGGGGGGGGGAATTCCCCACCGGTTGAGAACCACTGGTTTAGATCGTTCCATTTATACAAGATGTATATTTGTGAGTCTTTGTATTTACAAAATGTATTTGTTATAAGAGGCCATGTTGAGTGTATATATCTATCAGTGTACTTCCATTATCATTTCTTTCATTGTGTTGGCCTTCAAATGCTCCAAGATGTTTCTCTATGCCCGTTCTGTATGTCGTAATCTTGCGTTGAAGTTTCCCATAACTATGATATTGTCCTGCTTCTTTATTTTATGAAGTGTATCGTGGATGTCATCGAAGAACTCCTCACACTGCTGATCATTGTTGTTTGTGTTACATGGTGCATATTTGTGCATATGTAGTAATTGTCTGTTAGTTTATTCTCACTGTTATAATTCTTTCTGATATATATTGTATTTCTAATATTCTACTTGCTAGCCCTGGTTCAGTGACTATTCCTACACCGTGCCTTGCCCTTTCTTGTTGTTTCACTCCGGAGTAGACGAACGTATAACTATGGTGAATTTCCTTGCATCCCTTCCCTTTTATTCTGGTGTCAGCTATTCCCTTCTGTCCAATTTTCCTCTTTTCCATTGTCTTTTTATCGGTTCTTCTTCTTTATTATTAAAACCGCAGATGTTAAGAGAGCCTACTTTTATAATCGCTGGTCTGTCCCGCTTTCCTTCAACAGTGCCGGGTCCGTTAACGTTTGGATCGGTCTGTTTATGCTTATTGTGTTTTCTTCGAGCAGGTAAAGAATCCCTGCCGGCTTGCTAGGCCAATCGTAGGTTTAGGACGAAAAAATCTGACCAGGGGGAGTTCGTCCCCCCCCCCCCCCCTAGCGAGCCATAGCCCCGTATAGGGAGGTACCTCATGGTTCCACCGGTCAACCACCAGCAACGTTGCTATTTGGGAGACTTACTAAAGGGCCTCTGGAGGCCTTGTTGAGATGTTGGACGGATGAGAAAGCCAGCGAAACAATGGTATCCGCTTTGTCATATGTGGAGGAGTTGAAAGAGAAATTTAAAACGGGGTGGTCTTTGGCTACTGAGAACCTGCAGAAGGCCAGGAGACAACACGCTTACTACTACAATATGAGAGCGAGAGATCGATCTTTAGAGATCGGAGACAATGTGTTGTTGTTATTACCTATTGGAAATAAAAAACTGGAAATTGTGTAGGAAGGACCGTTTATGGTAGAAAAGAAACTGTCACGAACCAATTACCAGATAAAAAGCATGGGAAGTCAAAACTCTATCATGTAAATCTTCTGCGCAAGTATGAGGAAAGATCTGATGATAGCCCTATGCACCTGATGATGCTGGCAATAGCAACTGAAGTAGATGGGAAGGAACATATCGGTGAGGAATATCCATTACATCATTGGGAGTCATACAATGATGTTGTCGTGAACTCCACCTTATCAGACTCGCATAGGGATAGGATTCATCAATTGTTAGAATCCCATAGTAGTGTGCTAACAGACATGCAAGGACGGACGTCCCTGGAAGAGTTTAACATGACTCTAACTTGTCAGACGCCAATTGGCCAAAAGGTTTATCCAGTGCCCTTTTCTAAAGAAAAGGCACTAGAGGAGGGGATTCAGAAATTGTTACAGGACGGAATTATTTCTCCATATTCCTCTCCATATAATGCTGGAGTGGTAATACTCAGGAAACCGAGTGGGGAACACCGCCTGTGTATTGATTGCCGACAGATGAACAGTTACATAGAATTTCAGGTAGAACCTTTGCCTGACCAGACACAACTTTTCGCTAAATCGAGCAAGGCAAAATTTTTCTCCAAAGTTGATCTGAGAAGTGGATACTATCAGATTCCGGTAAAACCAAAAGAGAGACCATATTTGGCATTTAGTACACAGTACATTATGAATTTAATGTTCTTCCATTTGTTCCGTGCGGGCTATTGGCTTGCCGCTACTCCTGTCTATTCCATTGTTCACATATGGCAGTGAGGAGCGTTTTGTGTGATTTTCACTGGCACAGGAACAGAACAAAGCGAGGACGATATCAGAATAAGATGAGGAGGGTGTTGATTGTTGGGATGTGAATAAATGGTGGGGCATAGCATGGATTACTCACCGGATGATTGTTTGGATATTTTTTTTTCAGATTTCCCTTTTTTATGATGTATTACCGGGCATGATGTTAACTTAACGTGCCCTGCCTGGCGTTGTCTGGAGTTGTAGCGGAGGATATGTGGTTTAAACCTCTGATCGATCCTAGGAATGCTGTGTGTGGTGGGAAGATGACATCTCCGATACTAATCAATTGAAGTATTCAGTACATCAATGTTCATTGATAAGTTGGTGTGTGCAGAGACAAAGCAATTGTCTGAACTTTGATCATTACTATTCAAGGAGTGACACGCAATGCCGGGTGATAACATTTTGCTTGATTTCCAGTTTGTTTAACACATACACAATATACTCTCGCAATCTCACTATGAACTCCTAATGGTGATCTAACTCACCACCCATATACATTTGAACGATCGTGCCAAGAACTTTTCTCGAAACACATTTCTCACATTACTCATCCAAGCTAGGTTATTTTCTTAATTAAATAGTTTGTTAAACTTTTAATTAAGTTTGTCGTCGTTCTCAGAGTAAATGAGAATGTGTCATATTATCAATTTGTGAAGGTCTGGATCTTAACTATATGTGGTTGGTTATTGAAAATATTATGTTTATCACGCTCTGTCCCCCCCCCCCCCTAAAAAAATAAAAATTAACATTCGCCTAGGTGTGGTCTTTGTCTGAATGTTTATATTGAAAGAGTGGAAGTTAATTAACAGTTTTTTACTCAAGAACTCGAGTTGTAACAGAAATGATATCTCCTAGAATATCGTTACAGTAAGTAAGTAGGTACATAAGCAGGTAAGTAAGTAGGAAAATAAGTAGGTAGGTAGGTAAGTAAGCAAGTAGGTAAGTAAGTAGGTAAGTAAGCAGGTAAGTAAGTAGGTAAGTAAGTAGGTAGTAAGTAGGTAAGTATGTAGGTAAGTACGTAGGTAAGTAAGTACGTAGGTAAGTAGGTAAGTAAGTAGGTAAGTAACTAGGTAGTTAAGTATGTAGGTTTGCATGATGGTGGAAATGACCATGTTTTTCACATGTGGACAAACATTTACAACACGAATAGGCCTTATAAGACACACTCACCACGCCATGGTCGTAGTTATTAAGCCTTTTTGAAGCACAATGTACCAAACTATCATCTGTCAAGACGGAAAGGTGCCAATATTTCTATAGTTAGTAGGTAAGTAAGTAGGTAAGTAAGTAGGTCGGCATTCGGTGGGTTATGACCTTACTATCAGGCTATCCGCCTTCACATGCCGAGATATTTCCGCGTACCCATGTTAGGTTGGTTCGATTTGATAGCTCGTGTCAATTTTATTTTGTAAAACCTACTCGATGCGGCTTCGAACCCAGACCACCGAGCCGGAATTTGGGCGTTTAGCCACTATGCCCCCCCCCCCCACCCCAGATAGAAGGAAGAGTATATATTATTCGTTCGTGTATTGTTCCGCCTCCTTTTACCGAGGCAGCAATGTAGGAAAATTCCATTTATCTCCCGTTGGCGTCTCCAAGAAAACAGTTACACTACTGACAGTGGGAGACCATCACAACAACACTGTATGACAGATGAGAGAATATAATTAAAGCGTCATTTCTCTTCCACTCTAGATATCGACCTACAGAACTATCCCTTTGCTTGTGTCCAGCAATGTCTTCTTTTGGATTCACTAACTAAATCTTCTATACAGGCGCTGATGTGGCGGGCTTTTGACCTCGAAAGTATTAACTTTGCCAGAAACACAATATAGCCCTTGGGTTGCTAAAATACTCTCGATAGTTCCCTCGAGCTTTAGTCAACAGTTCAACGAGTGAAGGACACAGAATATAATGAAATGTATTACAGACGCTTTAATTTCAAGGGAATTCGGCAATTGATAGACTCATTTCAGCAGAGTTCTGTGAGGCAAAAAATGTCCCAAAGCACTTTAATGAAAAAGCGAGAGGTGGTTCGAACATGGCTTACCTACCCGCCCAAAAGTTACGGATTCAAACCCCTTCACGACGGGAGTGTTTCTTTAAATTGACTTAGGCACTACCAAGTGCTCTAGCCACTACACCATTGATACCCTTTAGAGAAATAAGCGACCTGCACAGCACTAGAACTCAGAGACTATATGATAAGTCTCTCCCATGCACACTTGGTACACAAAGACCATATGACGAGTCTCTCCCATGAATACTTCATACACAGGGACCAAATGACGAGTCAAAACAATGTTTTCCCGTAGTGAATTTCAATAACAAAGACATAAAAATTACATTGATGGCTTCTGCGACCTTTAACTTCTGCGACCATCATGGTTATGTGCATAGTCCAGTTTTGTGCAAACAGAAAGACGCGATTGTCAGTTTAAAATTAACATGGTACACAAATGAAATTACTGTGCGAATATGTGTAAATTTCAGCTTCAAGAATGTATCTAATTATTTTATGTTGTGTAAATTCTGCAGTATGCACCTGACGAGATGCAACGAAATATGTCAGGCAATAAATCGTGCAATCCATATGACGAGTCTCTCGCATTAAAACGTGATACACAGAAACATCAGTTTTTGGGTAAATCTTGAAGCAACTGAGCACATAATCAAAGTCACAAGTTTTAATTTTCGCTCTCTATTCTCTTAAATGTTGAATAAAGAAGTAGAGAGATCAGCGGACACAATTGAAAACATGGTAACCTATACTTACCACATCCGTCCGGATTGGAACCCGTGGCCTCCAAATGACGACATCAGCCCACCGCTGGAACAATTCGACGCATGCACATTTTTGTACCCCGAAAAAAAGTGTCATCTTTAGCAAGGTGTAACTTAAATCTGAACCCACATTTATTGCATACGGATAGAATTCGTGTCTGACCTTCGACATAGCACCATATCTCTCAGAAGTGTATATTAAACCATTATATGTCAAATAACAAACACACATACACACAAAACTGTAATGCTGTGTCCAGTATAGGACGAATATTTAAAGAAGAGTCATAATTTGCGCTGATTAACATACAGTGGAATGAGTGTCGGTTGTTCAGATAGCAATGACAAACTACTGAACGTAAACTTGCCAAGAAATCGCAAACAGCCATAAATACTGGCGATGACTGCGACGTCCTGTAAAGGATATGCAACTAACTTTAACATGATTCGTTGGTCCCCGTGTGGTGATCGTAGTACACATAAATATCAATTGTCGGGACGCCATTAAGGCCACTGCGACAGAAAATAAACACATTCACATGTATTACTTGGTGCTCATAGAAGTATAGGGAAATAATAAAGACTAGAGGACACACTGGACAACATAAACATTGACAGATATAGTTACCGTACTAGGATTCGAACTCGCCGCCTTCAAACATGAACACGTGACCAGACGCTCCCAGAACACGGCCTTTAACCTACATCAGCACCGTGCAGACTGAACTTGCATCTCTGTTTCTGTAACGTATAATGAAACACAAAGCTCTTTATCACTAAGAAACAATAAATACAGCACACTTACGTTCCTGACAAGGGCCCTAGGCTGGGTTAACCTTCTCGGGAGATGGCCCTAACACTTCACATAACCACAGCATGTGTCTGCTACGCAACTTGTTTTGTTTTTAAATGTTGATGTTATTACTCTAGAATTCCCTGCTTCCCATATATTACTGCTTTCTCTGTCTCTTTAGATGGCATTAGGGCCACTCTTTTATTCTCATTTTGCATGGACGTCTTTTTTCTGCTCCATTCCATCTTGTTTCAGAAAATCCCAAAATACTAATATAATATTTGACTACTTGTGCTGCATTTTCCAATTCATACATAGTTCTAGCGTCACAGGTATCAATTCTGGAGATTTTCCAAGAAGTTGAACCGGGGGTCCAGACTTCTGACGCTTTCTCCTCATCGTGTCACTTCCTCTAGGAGACTGTACATTTTTTTTAAAAGTTGACAGAGCACGTGGAAATATGGTGAGTAAGTTTAATACCAACATGGACATTGGGAAAGCAGTCTATGACTTCTAGTACTGGCATATCAGTGACGCCAAAACACCGTCGTTTATGTACCTTCTGCGTGGTTCCAGGATTCCGCCAGCATAGTTGCCATATCTGGTGTTATAGTTAGTTGCATATCCTTTACAGGACGTCGCAGTCAACCCTAGAATGTGTTGGCTGCTTGTGATATCTTGGCAAGTTTAAGCTAAAGAGACAGGCATAGCCAAGGTCATTGCTAGGTAGCAATGTGGGTAAAGATGGGGTAAACAGATAAAAATATCAACATAAGAATACAAAACGCAAAAAATTGTATAGCACTGAGAAATTGTCTGAAGTAGACAGAAATTAAATCTTCTACATAACTTAGAATATTTAATTCCACCGTTAAATAGGTATTACTTCGTGACTCAGAAATATGGTTAACGACCACAACGATGGCTAATAAACTACAAACATTCATAAATTGTGCGATGAGGATAAATTGCCTGTGCAAAACAGCAGGACTAAAACACAATGACACGGTCACCAATCGGGAGCTCATGGATAGAACAGTGAAACAGCTGCCAGTGAAAAAAAAATGAGTGAAGTATAGACGGTACAGCATGATAGTAGATGTATTGAGAAATCCTGATGATAGCAAGACTAGAAAGGCTTGTGTTTGGAATCCACAATGCAAAAGGGAAAGAGTTGAACTTAAAAGACGTGGATAATAAGAGAAGCACAGACTGATATAAATAATATGTGAAAGATACGGACCGAGCTGCACGAGATAGATATGGATAGATTGGCTTGAAGTGAGTGGGCTGAAGTTCCGGAAGACATGACGGACTGGCACAAGGTAATAGTAACATTTGGTCGTGCGTACAGAGAATTTGCAGCGGGCCGCACAGAGTTTGAGGTGCAACAACTGATCCAAAGTAACACACATCAAGGTAACATTGTGATGTATACTGATGGTCTGTGGTGAGAAACAGACGGAGTGATTGGGGTTTCTTTGCTAACGCTAATGGACGATTCTAGAAAATGGAGACTATGGCATATGAGACTACGACCTCCAGTATAAAAACGAAGGTGGAAGCAGTCACAGCGGCATTCCGTTGGTTAGTGGAGACAACTGCAACACACAAGGTCTTCATCATGGACTCAAGGATTATGCTCAGTAAAGTGGACAAAGGAATGTTTCGTGTGGAATGGCACACCCCTCCTCAGAGGTTATAGGTTGTAAGAATTGTATGGATTTTTTGCCCTGACCATGCGGGAGTGCGGGAGAATGAACAGGCTGATAGGCTGGCAGGGAATGCATCTCTTGTTGGTAGATTATCTATGGATAAGAGAGAGATGGTCGTACGCCTGTGGGACCAGGTGGAGAAAGTAGAGGAACATACTGAGAACCCGTATGTTGAAAGGATGAGATTGCTGTGGATTGGCATGGGTTCTGGTAGAATCTCAATCCTGAGATGGAAGATCAGGAGAATTTCAATCACATAACGCTGGCACCGATTAGTAGTGTGACTCTTCGCTGGCTGTTGAACAAGGGGACGGGGAGCTATGGGAATGACCTGAGTGGAATGATGTCGATTTTTAGTTCAACTGAACTCAACAACTCAACTGGTTGAGAGCTTAAGTCTCAATGACGGATAAGTGGCGTAAGAAGGAAGATGAATAGCTAGGGTTCATTTTGTTAAAGTGGCAAAACCGCTTATTTGATCAACATATTAGCCAGTAAATTAAAGAGAATTGAAAGCCAGAACAAGTTCTGACAGAAGTAAAATGGTTCAGTAGCCATTTTAGAGTCACAGTGTCTATCAATGAAGAACTACAAATCTGAGAGTCTACAACTGTGGTGGCCGGAGCTGTACATGGAGGCCACATCCAACGTGAAGACATGATATTGGTCACCTGAGGTAAAAGTTTAAAAAAAATACATGTTCACAGTGCAAGAGGATCAGTTGTATTGCACCGGGTTTTATTCCAAATGGATCGGTCTCTTTCCGCAGTGTGGCATGACGACATCATCGTACAAAACACGAAATTCGTAGTTCCAGCGACGACCACCAGTAGTCTCCGAGAAAATTGCACTAGTGAGAAGAACGACATGAGCCGGAATCGAGCCCACAACCTTCGTAGAGCAAGGCAGCCGGTTTAACCACTTCGCCATGCATACTTCCAGGTGAAACCAAAGAACTCTATCACCATTATCACCTCATTTGTGTCAATCGGGTATGATAGGAAATCGTCTACCAGGGGTTGAAATAATGGTATGTGTTCGCTTGGACAAGCACTGGCTAATACTATAGGTTTAATGAAGCCACAGTTTGCAATGGTAATATTGTCTAGTTAGTCCTCTGATCATTTCTTCTTTCGTTTCCTCATTATAAATGACCATCAATCTCTGTGATATTTTTATCTCATCGAATCTAATTTATGGAAGCTCGTGTTCTGTCAGTTAATATTTCTGAGAATAATTACCTAGGAGAATCGTGTCTTAATGAACCGTTAAACCCCTATACCGCTCAATTGGACTAAAGTGGCGACTTCTCGTCCTGGACTTGGAGATGTAAATTACAAGTACCTTAGAAGTCGTCTGATACCGAGGGACACTGCTAACAGGGAAACGCTAATCCATGCGCTAAATATGTCCAGTGTACTAGAGGTATTAGCATGTATATGGGCTACGTTGTGTTCAAAGTAATCGAAAGCACACACAAAAATCTATACCGCAATTTGCGAACGGTGCCATACGATATATCAACAACAATAACAACAACAACAACAAAACTTTATTTTGAAAGGGTTAAGAATTGGGCACGCAGACCCGTCTAACATTCTGCCCTTTTATCACTCTCTTTCATACATTATACTATTCACACATCATTCAAGGCTAACTGAAAACAGCAACAATATAAAAGATATGCATTATAAAGGCATGTGGAAAATGAAAAATCAATAATACACGACTCAGTAATAATAACTGGTGTGGCACTTGTTATTAACTATGTGAAATATACTGGCCTACCAAAAGGGGACTGGCTGTTATACTAGGATTTTATTATTATTATTATTATTTCTATTATTAAGGGGGAAGGTAATCCGTACTGAGATAGTGTTCAAATACTTTTCGATCATATGTATACGGATTGGTGATGTCTTTTATTTCATGTGGAAGATTGTTCCACAGCTGAGCTGCAGAGAACGTTAAGCTTGTTTTGTATAAGTCTATCCCAGGCTTTGGAATGTGTAATATATTTAATCGTTTACTGTGTCTAGCATTATATTCAAACAAGGGCCAAAGGTAATTTGGGGCATTCCGATGTAGGATTTTGTGAATTAGTTTGGCCTTACTGAAAAGCGGACGTTTGCGGAGTGGTAGTAACTGAAGGCGTTTATGCAGGCTAGGATATATATATATATATATATATATATATATATATATATATATATATATATATATATATATATATATATATATATATATCTCGGCGAAACTAGTCCTTCGTTTAGCAGACAGATTCCGTCAACACCTCCTTGGTTGGTTAGTTAGTTAGTTAATTAGTTAGTTAGTTAGTTGGTTAGTTAGTTAGTTAGTTGGTTGGTTGGTTGGTTGGTTGGTTAGTCGCGGTTCCAACGTCACAGCAACGGGTCGTTCCCATTATGCGCCGTTCCCGTGCCAGTGAATATCACACAAAAATGCTCCTCATGGCCCAATGTGAAAAGTGGAAAAGACAGGAGTTTCGGCAAGCAAACATCCCGCACAGGTACACTGTGCATAATGCCGCCGCCAGAATTTCAACACAAAAGTCCTCCACGAAAAATACAGTTCATTGTCGATGGAATCGGCAATCACCAAAAAGACTTCATTGACCTTGGTTTTATCCCATATGGCTCATTCTCTTTCCGCAAGGCGACCCACCGAATGAGCCGCACAAAGTATGGAAACCGTAGCTGCAGCGACGACCCCCAGAAGTCTCCGTGAAAAAATGCACCCGTGAACCGAAAAGGCAAATCAGTCAATTCAGTAACAGCTAGCCGCCATCGTTCTGAACATGCAGTTCACGCTACAAACAACCGCGGACAGATGTAAAAGCATTCCACAGGAAATTCACAGCTCACAGTGCCGCGCGACGCACTCACTTGGTAGCACTGCGACGGAACCATGCAATACCAGTCCAACAAGAAGAAAATGCGAATGCAAACCGTAGACACAAGCGTAAACACTGTAGAAAACTTAACGGTTTAAATGTCTATCTGCCATGTTGGGAAATGGAAGTCCCAACACCTCCTTATCAGTAAAAACACGAAAAGACATGTTTCCACTCACTGAGACATTACCGATCTGTCAACATCTTGTATCACACACAGGCACTCGTGCTTCTTCACCCACACGCAAAGAAACATCCGTTGTGTGGATGGTACATCACGTCTTTTATTTCAGGCGAAAGTGAGCTAGTTATACATTATACCCAGGCGGTGGCTGTCTGAACAAATATACAAATGCCGCCTTCTCTACAATAATCATACACAATCACTTATTCACACTCCACACTCGCTATCTTCTACTAGCGCCCTCGCAAACCAAGCATTTGCCCTCGGAAATACACAAGTGTCCTCTCTTGAAAACTGTCGCGTCCCGTCTGACGTTTTCCAACACGTCGGCTGGCTTTTTCGTCCTAGATCCCGTGCTGTCCGTAAAATCCTGTGCTGTCTGTCAAACCCCGGGCTGTCCTATCATACTCGTAGTCCGTCCGTGCTAAGCTGGGTTGTACTAACGTCTGGTCTGTTCAGGGTGGTATCCCGTGAACTGCGTCCCCTCCTATCCTCTGGGTTAGTCCTGCCGGTGTCCTGGTTATGACACGTCTGTGTCCCCACCTAAGTCCTGTCTCCCGTTTATCTACTGTCCTATAGATGTCCTGTCTTATGACCAATCTAAGTCCTAGCTTGTGTTCTGTCTCTACTCTATCTACTACCCTGTAGAAGTCCTTATCTATGTCCTATATGTCATTACCTCTATTCTGTCCCTTGTCCTCTCTATGTCCTGCACATACCTCCTCAACACCTTGACATACTCTCGTGCTTCCCCAGTATTGTGTCACGAAATTCAACATAATGTGTGTGACACAATGTCGTATCAGCATATAAAAAATTAGTCGGACCTAATTTGTCCGTGTGTTGTAGGAGTTAATCAACTCTGATTCATATGGGTATGACATCAAGTTGACGTATTTACCCACTGGTCTATGATCAGTGTAACATACTTGTAATGTTGCTAAGAGTCACTACTCCTCCACATTGCACTACTGGTAGCTGTATCGAACCAAGGCCAGTTCGTCTTACAATTATGGCTAAGTCATAAAATGTCCTACCTCTCCAAACATCGAAAATAGATGTCCCGAGACAATTTGTTCCTGTTGCGGAAACAAATCATGAATATATTATTCATGGCTGCCGTGAAATGTACATCACCATCTTTTACAAGTTCCGTGTCTGCTGATCTCTACCTGTTGGCTTCCGCTTGCGGATAAATTCCCAACTGTGTACTCATAATTCATATAAATCTGTTGTGTCCCCTGTGACCGCGTGATCTCCCTTACTTGCCAATTGATGTTTGTACGTTATCTGTTTGTTTGCGTGTTCTATTACTCTTAATGTATGTTTAAATTAGAAACATAGGTGTATGTTTATAATCCGTGTACTTAAGGCTTTCAAGTGTCGCAGGTAGGTTCCTCTATCTCACAAACGGAGACTATGCTTAATTTCTGAGATGAGTCGCCGAACTGAGACTCTGGAAAACATCACCATAGTTGCAATGTAATTGTGATTGAAACACATATAAAACAATTGCACGCTCACATGTGTTACACAGAAGACGAAGACAAATCATAAAAAAAAACATGTGTGCAAAAAAGTGCACCAATGTTCATCCTTAACATTTTAATGCTCCCATTCCTTCTTTCATTCATCTTTTGCCAGCTCATTTAAACAATGCAATATTAAAAATGTTTCTCTTGTTGACATAAAATAAGCTCGTTTTCAACATTTACCGAGCTGACTTGCAGTGTATTATAGTAGTAATTTCTATAGTACAATAATCTATTTACAGAATTATTTGATTGCTTCCGGCAATATTAAGGGAAGAAACTATAACTGGCTTTCTGTATTTTGGTCTAATGGGTGTTGTTAACCAAGGAAATATAATTTAACTAAACTAATTAGCTGTAGTAGAACTGTGCTCCCTTAATGTAAAATGTTGTTAATAAACCTAAGAAGTTTTAAATGTATTTAATTGTAGATTAATGCAATTTCTTGCCTAATTAAGTAGTGTTACTAGCTTTTCTGGACGTTATCTCATTTGAGACATGTAGATTATTATACTACTACTTTGTAGCTGTTAATGGTTTAAATATTACTTTCATTCTAAATGTAGCTAAATGATTTTGAATATTTCTGTGACTATTTTCATTTACTTATTATTAACTATCCATGAATATATTCTAACTGCAAAGGAAATTTGTATGATAGTGCAACTTCAATAAAAATAAGTTGTACTTAGTACATGTTATGTTTACTATAATATTACTAACAAAATCTATGTACACTAACTAATCTATAGTAGCTCCAGATGACGATGATGATGTAGCGTCCTCCTTCTGCTGAACTCCAAAGTCTGAGGGTCTGGTCAGCAAATCTGCTAACGTATTTTTAGTCCCTCGTATGTGTTTTACAAAAAACTAATAGTTTTGGAGTATAAGGGCCTAACGGTAGATTCGACTGTTCTTTGGAAGCCCTTTTCAATCACTGTCAACGGGGAATTGTCAGTTTCAACGACGAAATGTGTTCCGGCAAGATACCTATCTAATCTAGTAATAAAATACACAATTGCTAGCGCCTCCAATTGAGAAACATCATATCTTGATTCTGCTGGAGTCAGCTTGTGACTCACGTACACTATTGGATGAAAGATACCATCATAGGCCTGTAGGAGTAATCCCGATATGGCTGTGGTACTCGCGTCTGTCCTAAGAGTATAGGGTAATTTTGGATTAGGGAACTTCAAGATAGGGATGTTACTGAAATAATGTTTCAATTGTAACATTGCATTATTTAAAGTAGCATCTTGTACATTGATGTTTGCGTTAGATTTTAACAAATCAGAAAATACACTGGTAATCTGTGCAAAATTCGGAATGAATTTGTTATAATAGTTTACTAAGCCTAACAGGCTTCTCACTTGCTTCTTAGTTGTTGGCATAGTGAGATTCAAAATCTTAGCCACAATCTTTTCATCACTTTTTAAGTGGCCTTTTGATATTTTATGGCCTAGAAAGTCAATTTCTTTCAATGCCAACTCTACTTTAGTTGGTTTGACTGTGAGCCCAAATTTTGTC
This sequence comes from Cepaea hortensis, assembly GCA_963921405.1. Classification (NCBI taxonomy): domain Eukaryota; kingdom Metazoa; phylum Mollusca; class Gastropoda; order Stylommatophora; family Helicidae; genus Cepaea; species Cepaea hortensis. Next base: position 15,601,577 of record OY992878.1, read on the forward strand.
ATGGTCAACATATATTTTACCTCTTTCATCCAAATCAGAAATATGGATGATAAATTAATACAAAATGAAGTGAACATTTTCCTTCCGTTCAAAATATCATTCAAAAATGGTGGATAATTATACCCTATTTAAACATCTGCAAGCTACATTAGTATGATAATCAATGGACACATGATTGGTGTTGGTTGCAGTTGGTAAGCACACCATGCTGTCCATATACTCTTCAACAACCTCCCTGATGTAATTATCATGAAAATGATTATTTGCCATATTAACAGCTTCCTGTTCTTCTGTACGTCAGTATTATTACGTCCCTTGAAGCACATGCCACTATGCACTGTGTTACTGTTTGTGTGTTGCAGATTGTGTTGTCTGCTAGTACAAGACTGATGGATATGTGAGTTTTGTAGTAAGTCTTTGATATTTTATTGTTGATATTAACTAACAAATGCATCCATGCGACAAGTGCTGAATATTGAAGAAGGTTGGCTACTAAAGACAATAAAACAAAGAAAATGTTAGTATTGTAGTCACTTGAAACGCCATGAAAGTTTGGAAAGAAGAATCATTGAGGTGTATATGCCCGGGAAGAGAGGAATAATAATGATAATAATAATAATAATAATAATAATAATAGGAGCATTGTGTGCGCGTTTGCGAGAGCGCGCGGGTGTGCGTGCGTGCGTGCGTGCGTGCGCGTGTGTGTGCGTGTGTGTGTGTGTGTGAGATTATCACTTCTTGTTTTTGTATACAATTGTTATAGGGTCCTTTCTATCAACTCTTTCTCTAGAATTATTGCAGTATCAAGGTTCGTTACCGCAGCCATTTTCACATCCTCCCATTCTATCTTTCTTTTTGGAATCGTTTCTCTCTCTCTCTCTCTCTCTCTCTCTCTCTCTCTCTCTCTCTCTCTCTCTCTCTCTCTCTCTCTCTCTCTCTCTCTAATAGACACATATAGCCAAAAAAGTATACCAACTTGCCAAAATTAAAAACTTCCTCAACGAAAACACAAGAAAGATATTATATACTTCCCACATACAAACACATATTGATTATTGCTCCACAATCTGGGATGGATGCTCCAAATCAATAACAAAATGCCTTTATTTGCTCCAGAAAAGGGCAGTGCGTCAAATCAATGGTGATAAGTTTACAGACAATTCTAACCTACATGAACGTCTTCAGTTACTGCCACTCCACAAACGCCTACTTTTTAATAAGGTTAAACTAACTCACAAAATCCTATTTCAAAATGCCCCAAGCTACCTTTGACCATTGTTTAAATATAACGCAAGACATAGTGAACGACTAAATATACTTCTTGTCCCTAAACCTAGGATAGACTTATATAAAACAAGCTTAGCATACTCTGCCACTCAGTTGTGGAATAATCTTCCACAAGAAATCAAAGACACCACCAATCATTATACATACAGTCGCAACCTGTTTGAACACTACCTCAGAACAGACTACATGCCCCCTTAAAAAAAAAAAAAGGAACAAAGACAATAATAATGGTAAATTATCTTGAACGACAACTAGAAAAAAAAAAAAAAAACATTCCCATATGTGTGGCACGTTACACCCGCCTAGGGTATTTATGATGCCCATGTTAAACATTGCCTCAACGAGTCATGTATTATTGATTATTTTTCATGCGTTTTAATGCTTATTGTTCTTTTGTTGTCAAAGAATTGCTTCATAAGAGATGTTGAATGAAAGAATGTATGAGAGGAAATAGAGAAGAAGGGCAGAATGTCAGACGGGCCTGCGTGCCCAGTTCTTAACCCTTTGAAAATAAAGATTTTCGTTCGTTCGTTCGTTCGTTCTCTCTCTCTCCCTCTCTCTTTCTCTCTCTCCTCCTTTATTCTGTTCTGTGTTTAAAACTTCTTGTGTTTCGTCTTGCAGTCTAACCCCGCCCAGGATCTGAGATATTTGTTGCGATGCCTGTGCATAACATTTTGCTGACTAAATTAATTACCTTTTAATCGCCAATTCACCCCTGTCGTTGTCGTTTACTAATTTTGACTTTACCGTTGTTTCTCTATTGGTTACTTTCTTTTGTCTGTTTATTATTATTATTATTATTATTATTATTATTATTATTATTATTATTATTATTATTATTTATTATTATTATTATTAATATTATTAATATTATTATTAGAGTGTGCGTTGATAAGGCACTGCGCTAATAATGCCTTGAGCACGTTCCAAGACCAGTTCGATGCCTGGGCTTGTCGCCTGCGAAAGTGAGACAAAGACAGGCCACCTATTCCTCCGTGCATGCATACCTACACAATGTGATGGTGTTATCACATCACAGGCCCAAAATAGGAAACTGCGTCTAACCCAGTTTTAAAATTTTATTATTATTGTTAATTTTTATTTATTGTCTTACTCCGTAACGAAGGCGTTACGGACGCTGTTCGTAATCGCGCTTACCTGCGTTCGATACACGGCTGCGACCGATTTGGCAACAGACCGTGTTGTCCTGAGTTTTAACGTGTTGGTATGGGAGTCGGTCGTTCAGAAAGCTATGGTAAACTACTGAATGTAAACTTGCCAAGACATCAACAACAGCAGTAAAATGCTAGTGTTGACAGCGATGTCATGTAAATAGGATATGCAAAAAAATATGTTTATTACTTTTATTATTATTACTATTATTGCCATTATTATTATTATTATCATCATCATCATCATCACTGCTCGGTGAAAAACTAAGAAGTATCCATGGGAATGTCGATATACGAAGCCCATAACCGGGCACTCTCACGAAGTTTATACTTCACCTCGACACCGCAAGGTACAAGAGGAACATGATGAGATGAGATGAGATCATCATCATCATCATCATCATCATCATCATCATCATCATCATCATCATCATCATCATCATCATCATCATCATCATCATCATCATCACCGTCATCATCATCATCATCATCATCATCATCATCATCATCATTATTATTTTGTTATTTGTATTCGAGTCATCAACATGCTGCTTACAATCATGAGTTACAATATCTTGCTGTGCAATATATAATTAATCAATATTACTTTGTTTTTAAGTAATCTGCATATTCTCTAACTGTAACTTTGCTGCATTTACTATACTATTCTTCATGTACTGAGTTAAAAGTTGCATATCCGTGTACAGGATGTCGCAGTCAACCCCAGAATTTTATGTTGTTCGTGATCTCTTAGCAAATTTACGTGCAGTAGTTTGCTATTGTTTTCTGAGCCACCGGCACTCATACAATTTCGTAAAAACCAGCGCAAGACGGGCTGCTGCCAGATTGCCAGCAGTTGTGTTTCGAAAGCGGTATGCGGAATCACGGACGGTGTCCGTAAACTCTTCGCCACGGACCCGCGTGTATTGAGTAGGTACGGGATATTTGTCAAACACTTCACATGTGATCCGTTGTGAAGTTTGTGGGTGATAGAGCTGCACATTTATGTGTATCTCTTCCGCTGGTTGGTGTCTACCATGTACGAACACTCAAGTTCGATCATTCAAAAGCCATCATTCAAACACTTTCACTCAAGCACGATCACTCAAACACAGTTACCCAAGCACGATCACTCAAACACGATTATTCAGAATAGATCATTCATTCACGATCACTCATACACAATCATACAAACACGATCACTCAAACACAATCACACAAGCACAATCACTCAAAAACGAGCACTCAAACAAGTAATACAAACACGATCACTCAAACACGATCACTCGAACACAATAATACAAGCATGATCACTCAAATACAAATATACAAACATTATCACTCAAACACAATAATACAAACTTGATCACTCAAACACGATCACACAAACACAATCATTTAAATACGATCACTCAAACTCAATAATACAAACACGATCACTCAAACGCAATCACACAAACACAATCATTCAAACACAATCATACATACACGATCACTCAAACACGATCACTTAAACATAATCACACCAGCACAATTACTCGAATACAAGCACTCAAACAGGAAAACTCTAACAAACTGATACAAACACAATCACACAAATGAAATAACTCATACATTGTACCCGTTGGTTGAAAGCTTCCAGTATCTACAACGTTCCAAAACAATTAAATACGATCACTCAATCACGATCATTCAAGTACGATCAGTTAGACACCGTCTCACTCACACACATTATACCAGCTGGGAGACAGTTTTCGCCTGCAAACCATGCTGCGAAAACGCACACACGATTACTCAAACTCATTGCTCGTCACTCATTGGCAGATTACCGTCTTGACAGACGATAGTCTGTGCTTCAAAAAGGCATAATAACTATTACCCATGGCGGTGCGAATGTGACGGAGAAGGCCAATTTTCGCGCTGTAAATGTTCGTCCACAGTGGGTGCATGTGAACGCGTGGTCATTTCCACCATCATGAACCATCTTACGTCTCACACGCTCGGTTTGTGACTTATCTGCAATAATTTTCTCCTTTATCTTTATTCCATTTCTGATGTTTGCCCTCCATGCGACACTTTCCGCGGCGACTTACTCCCAATGTGCATTATCAATACCTGTATCAATCATGTCCCGCTTACACACATCTTTGTATCGTAGTAGAGGCCGACCGTGAGATCTCTTACCCATCTGTTATTCATCAAAACAGATGTCTTTTGGTATTCTTCTTCTTCTTCTTCTTCTGCTTCGTTCATACGGAATGTGTTTTTTTCGGATGTGATTGCATTGTGCCTGTTTACAGCAGAGCTGCTTTCTTACGCCGTTAGGCCGACACATCAGACTTCCGCGGGCATTTAACCTTCCCGGGGCTTTGGTATTCTACCATCTCCATCCTCGTAAGATGTCCTATCCATCTAAGTCTACGAAGACTGAGCATGAAATAAACCGTCACACAACCTGATCTTTCCAATACTTCAATATTTGTGATTTTGTCTTGCCGCTTAATACCAAGAATTCTTCGCAGACACCGCATATGAAAGCTATTTAAACGTTTCTCTTGGTGTGAGTAAGTTGTCCAGGTTTCACTGCCATAAAGAAGAGTACTAAGGACACAGGCTTGATAGACAAGGACTTTTGTTTTATCAGTAAGCTTCCTGTTCTCCCAGACTCTTTTTGTTAACCTGTTCATTGTTATTGCTGCCTTACCAATCCTGATGTTCATTTCCTGATCTAGGGACAATTTGCTATTTACCTCTGATCCTAAATATGTAGAATGGTCTACTATCTCTAGTTTGGCGTCGTCAATAAAGATTGAAGGTACCCCATGTGCACCTTGTGACATATTATGTGTCTTCTTTCTGCTAATTGTTAAACCAAATTCAGAACAAGCATGGAGAATGCAGATAGTAGACATTGTAATGCTTCCTCAGAGTGGGTGATTACTCAAACACAATCACACAAACACCATGCCCCAAGCACCCATACACGATCAATCACACAAAATCGCTCAACCACAATCACTCATACACGATGTACTCGCTGTTGAACAAATTCGCTGTCTACCGTGTCCTGAACACTCATACACGATCACTCACACACAATCACACAAACACAATCACTCAACTACAATCTCTCAACCACAATCACTCAAAAACTATATACCCACTGATAAAACGAACGCCCCGTCTACCACGCCCCAAACACCCATACGCCCCGTCTACCACGCCCCAAACACCCATACACGACTACTCAAGCACGTTATCCCTGACGGCTGAAAGCTTGCTCTGTCTGGCGAATGTATGTTGTCTTTGTCCGGTATGTCCAACACTGAAACATGATATCTGACACGTATTCTTATTTCTCTGGCGGTGTTGCTTCCGTTTGTGTCAGAATTCATGAAACGAATATTGAATCTTGACCCCTCTGAGTGAAGGCGGTGGGATGATATTTACCAAGTTAGTTAGTTAGTTAGTTAGACGACAGTTCATCCTCATTGTACATCGAACCATTTAGTCCTTAAGTGCTCGGATCCCCTCCTCGGTAAATCTCGCAGCGTGTTGCGGCTCACAACACCATTTCTGTGTTGATTTATTACTCTTCTTTGGCTCCCTGCGTAGTATTCTTGTTTGGCCATACATCTTTTAAGTAACTGTTCTTGCAGCCTGACCATGGTTGTAGATTCCCAGTCACCGCTTGGTTCTCGCAAACGACTTACTTCTCGCAGAGCATTCAGAATGTCTGTCTGCCTGGTCCACGACTCGTCCGTCTTCCACGGTAGCCCTACCTGCAAGCCTGTCAGCCTGCTCATTATCTTGTACACCCGCACGCCCTGGCACGAAGATGAAACTAATCTTTGCCAGCCGAGAACGCTCTAGAGACAGGGGACACTCTCTTCGGACCCACCCCATCTCTATCATCCTGAGCATACTCATTCAGTCACTAAGGACACGTGCCCGATTTAATGTCTGTGTCTCGAGCCATGTTATTGCTTACTTACTGCCATGACTTCCATAGTCAGGCTGCTTGTGAACAAAGCAAAACCCCCAGACTCTTCCTTCACACTTTTACTTCCGGCTTGAGCCGTAAAGGCCCATGAACGTCTCACTCCTCGGACGACTGACTCATCCATGTAAATGACAGCATCATCCTCTTACGAATTCTCGAAAATCAGAGCCTGTACTTCCGCCTGCACAGCAGCTGGATTTTCTTGTCTCCATTTTTTGTCTAGCTGGATGCAAATTGAAACGGAAGTACAGAACTCTGTTGGCACTTGTACCCACTCCTCGCCAGGTTCTAAGTCCTCAAGTGAACATACCTGCTGAAGAATGTCTTCGGCTTGACCCATCCACGACGTTCCTCTTTTTAACTTGCTGCTCTTTACCTTCTTAATCTCGCCGTGCAGTGGATGTTGTGTGTTTGCGTTGACTCTGAGATAGCCAAAAATGTGTTCTGTCCCTCATGGTTGGAAAATCAAGAAGGTAGCGCATCGCCCTGTATGCTGTATCTCTTGTACATCCAAGAATAATGTGCATAGCTTCGTTCTGTATCCTTTCCACCCTTTCAATCGGCTTATAGCTGAGAGTCAGGATCGCCATCGCATGCTCAAAACAGGAAGGACCAGACCCTTGTATAGAAGACATAGATGGCGATGCTCACAGTTTGCCGCCGGCGTCACCTGCCCACATCGCAGCCAAACATCGCTTGGCCTTTGTTATCACCTGGTCTACACGCTCAGTATAAGCTAGGCTTCGATCAAATGGTATCCCCAGGCAATTCATTGCCTGCGTTCTTTCCACCGTCTCTGAACCCAGATATACAGTTGGCATTGGGGTGTTGACAATATGGTTATTCAAAGAGAACCATGTTACTGTTGCCTTTATTGGGTTGACCATTGCCCCAGCTTCAGCACACAAAGTACTTATGCGATTGAGTTTGGTTTGTAGTTCCAGAGCAACCTAATCTATATCCTTGCCCTGACGATACACTAAAACATCGTCTGCATACGATAATGTCCTCCCCGGTCCTATCATTTGCTCACTGGTGATTCTCACAGTTTAGGCGTTGAACATCACCGGAGATAATGGTGATCCCTGTGGTAGGCCAGGATATATTGTTGTTGGTTCTGAAGTCCAACTGCCACATCTAAAGACTACTTTCCGTTGGACGATGGCTGCAGCTACCCAACTAAGGAGGAACGGACTTATCTTGAGTTCAAGAAGCTGATGCATTAAAAAATTCAAAGGTACTCTGTTGTATGCATCCTCAAGATCAGTCGCTGCAGCAAATGTTTCAATGCCTGAGTGGAAACCTTCATAGACATCATGGGCAAAGACTGTTGCTTTGGTCCAGGTTTCTCTTTTTGGACGGTATCCTCCAAGGGTAGATGGGAAAACACCTTGCCTCTCTAGCTAGCTTGCTATTTTTCTGGCAATTAACTTCTCCAGCAGCTTGCCTATTGTATTCTGAATGGTTATAATTCGATATCCCTGAATTTTTGTGTGGTCTTTGCCAGGCTTCGGCAAGGGAATCACATAGCTGTGCAACCACTCCTCTTTGATGCTAGCACTCCCTATACTGGTGTTGTACATGTCTGCTAATTTCTCTAACTCGTTGTCGGTACACCTATTGATGTCGTCATATCTTATGCCATCTCGCCCTGGATCGCTGTTTTTTTTTTTATCATCGACGCACAGCCTTGATTTCTGTCACTGTCACTGCGTCTTCATCCGAAATGTTCTGGGCATTGCACCTATCTGAGGTGACCTCCTTGGCCAGATTTCGGCCAAATCACCCATTAAGTGCTCATTGGTCTAAAATATGAGGCTAGCAACATATTCCCAATACGCCTCGTTGTGTGAAAATTGGTCCTTTACTTACTTATCCATCTCTCAGCAGCTGCTAAAGTGCTGGCATAAAGTTAACAAAGAAAAGGCGTTTCCTATATATTCGACGAACAATAAATGATAGCTCAGATGTACCAAGGCGTTAAAAATTAGGCGGTTCCAACCAACTGTGTGTAGAAAGAAAGACTTTGTTTTAAAATTTCCGATTACCGTTGGGATAACTAATGCTCCAAAGTCCAACAATATCGAAGAAAATGTCTTTTAATTATTTCAGCCAAAGTATATTTCATTTATTAATTTCATATGACATTTAATTCTTTAGCATGCACCTTAAGAGTTCCAGCGAAATCGTGCAACCTGTAGTTTGCGGCTCCTGTGTTTACATTCACTAAAGGAATACATTCTTTTACAGTTCTGATTTTTGTGTTTTTCATTTTTCAGCCTGTGACCAAGCCATGAAAGCGTTTTCTTTTTGAATTATTTTAAGAGCGTGTTCATTGTTGTCAGTGTTTGAATCTAGTTGCTTCTTGTCAATTTTCGGTAACCGCAAGTCCAAAATGTCCCTGAGCATTTTCCACCCCGTTTATGCATTCTCCGTGGGCAGAAAGTGGATTAGTGCAATATCCCTTGGGACATGGTGCTGCAGAAGCTAATCTCTTTGGAAGTTAAAAACATTTGGCCATTAAAGAAATTGCATTCCAGTGGCATGAATTTTGTATAGGTATCTTTTTATGTTAGAAGGATATTGCATTCTTTTTTTATTCCCTTAATAGTAGATTATATAACCTGAGCGAGTATAATTCAAGACTACTCGTCTGTTTTTCTGCTGATCTTCGACATATCTACCTCCTCCTCTTCCTTCTTCTTCTTCTTCTTCTTCTTCTTCTTCTTCTTCTTCTTCTTCTTCTTCTTCTTCTTCTTCTTCTTCTTCTTCTTCTTCTTCTTCTTCTTCTTCTTCTTCTTCTTCTTCTTCTTCTTCTTCTTCTTCTTCTTCTTCTTCTTCTTCTTCTTCTTCTTCTTCTTCTTCTTCTTCTTCTTCTTCTTCTTCTTCTTCTTCTTCTTCTTCTTCTTCTTCTTCTTCTTCTTCTTCTTCTTCTTCTTCTTCTTCTTCTTCTTCTTCTTTCTTCTTCTTCTTCTTCTTCTTCTTCTTCTTCTTCTTCTTCTTCTTCTTCTTCTTCTTCTTCTTCTTCTTCTTCTTCTTCTTCTTCTTCTTCTTCTTCTTCTTCTTCTTTTCTTCTTCTTCTTCTTCTTCTTCTTCTTCTTCTTCTT